>JBCNYH010000021.1:40780026-40793299 GCA_039654325.1 Tandanus tandanus
TATATATATATATATATATTTTTTTTTTTTAAAAATGCCTTTCATCACCAAGAAAACAGGTTCCAATGTTCAGATAAACTTATCAGTCCCCTACGATACCCTATAAAAAAAAAAGAATTTACGGTACATAAGGCCCACTTCACTTACAAATCTACATTTACACAACATGCACCTTCCTAAGTAATGAATACATAATAAAAGTCAAAAAGATAAATCCTTGATGGTAGTAACACAGCAACAAGAGAAAATCTGGTATCTCTATGAATGCACTCGGTAATCTCCCGTTACCTTTTTATCATGATATTTAAAAAATATAGAACGCAAGAATGTAGGTACTGAATTAAGATTCGTTTCATGTCAGCTAACTAAGATGTGCAATAGAACATGAAATGCACCAAGAGTTCTTAATTCACAAGAGCTATGCATAATAATATACCCTATTCCCATTTTCACCATCAGCAGCAAAGTGCATTCTCACTAAAGGGCCATCACTTCAATACAAACTTATTACAGTATGCCATGAAATCATAATTTGTACTGATTAATCGCCACCGGGCGATTAATCAACGAAATACACAATAGTGCACAATGTAATGGAATGCACGGTTTTAGAAATATGGAAAGTCTCAGTACAAATGATTCAGCTCTTCACCTCATTATTAAACCCTTCACATGCTGGGAGGATGAAAACCTTGAAATTGGGAAGAACAGTGAACCCCCGGGACTGTATTTAAGAAAGTCTGTAATAAAGAATCCCACATCAATAACTATTAGTAATAGCATGTATTGACTGCCATACAGCATTAAAACTACAGCTCTCAAGGACATTATTTTATAGCCAATGTAATTGCTGAACATTTCCAGACTGCATTTTGTTTGTGTCTACCAACGCAGTGGTCTATTTATCAAATGACTGTGCCGGGTTGAGAGAGGGTCCAAGGGGTCATTTATGGAGATTTAACTAAACCTTTGAAGGAAGCAATGCCGGTAAAAGCAGTGACGCACATTAAGTAATACAAATGACAATCCACATAACTACAATAAATTGATTTGAAGCAACAAGGACATGATATGAGAGAAGTGTGATCACTTGAAATTATGAAAAACATTTAATAAAATGTGGGTGTTTGTGTGAAGGGGTGTAAATGAAGTTGCCTAAAGATGTATATCTGATTTAACTCAAATGTACTGCAGAACCAGAAGGCCAATTGTTCTAAATTAGGATTGTTTTAAAAGAAAATGGAAAAAAAATAAAACCTTCCATACTCTCCTGTTAAACTGAAAATTATATACATTTCCATTATCAGGTGGTTCTTACAGGTTGCAATCTGCTGAAATCTATTCGACAGTTTGCATTAAGGCTGTTTCAAAGGGCCGCCATTTGTAGTCCGTTTCACTCTCGCAAGAGTGCAAAATCGCGAGAATTTGACATGGAGGCATCAGTTCCAAGAAAGCAAGATAACAGCAAAAATAACAGTATACAGGTAATAAACTAACTAATGAGATATAAACTATTGAAGATCTGGGGGAAAAAATTGCACATTTTCAACTAATATCACATTACGTTTACATGCATTAGACAAGCGTATGCTCGTATATGGGCGGCACGGTGGCGCAGTGGTTAGCACGTTCGCCTCACAGCAAGAAGGTCCCGGGTTCTCTTCCCCGGCTCAGGGCATTGCTGTGTGGAGTTTGCATGTTCTCCTCGTGCTTGAGTGGGTTTCCTCCGGGTACTCAGGTTTCCTCCCACAGTCCAAAAACATGCACAGTAGGCTGTCTGCCAGTTCCAAATTGCCCCTGGGTGTGAGAGTGAGTGTGAATGGTTGTGTGTGTTGGCCCTGTAATGGCCTGGAAAGCTGTTCAGGGTGTACCCCGCCTTCTCCCAGAGTCAGCTGAGATGGGCACAAGCCTCCCCATGACCCTAATTAGGATTAAGCAGCTTAGAAAATGAATTCTCATATATGTGAAACTATGCTACATAGCTTTCGTGTTTATACCGTGTTCTACGTGTCACTTTTCTTCGTATAATAGACACCCCCACCCCCCACAACCACCCTGGGTGTGAAGATTTATTACTCTTTTTTTCTTCACAAAAAGAAATGTGCTAAGACATAGACGATGTATGCAAGTTTTTACTAAGTTTTAGTTTAATTCCCCTTAAATTGTTAGAAAGGGATTGTTTCTCATGTGATGCTCGCTTTACTTTTCAACACTGGCGGTAACAAGTTCCCAAAGAACTTGCACAAAGACACTGTAATGTGTTTCTGACAAGCTACTCATTCATCTCGTACCCATTCTACAGATATGCATACATTTTAACCAAGGTTTCAATCCCCAAGAACCCGGTGAAGCATGCAAACCTTTCTCCGTCAAAATGCAACCCCATCCATTGTACTTTTTTTGAGCTGTCCAACTCTATTTTTCTCACCTTTGCACACAAGACTAAGACTAAAACATCTCAGAAACCCTAGGATGTCACGTACAAGTGAAAATTTTAGCTACAGAAAGACAAAAGTTTTCTACTGTTGCTCACTTGATCAGAAGTCTATTTGACTGGTTGATAAATTCTGTAAGTCACAAGACCTGCTACAACACACCATCCAACAGCTCTGGGCTGAATGATTTTTACAAAAGGTGTAATATTACCCAGAAACACTTGCTGTTTCAAGCTGGCATGTAGGCTAAAAGTTATGTGTGCTGTGAGCAGTAAAAAGGTGATATCTGTAGGGCTTAGGACTTTTTAATAGATACCAAAGCTCCCACGTGGACCTTCAAACCATCCACCATGACATATACAGCCATCTCTGTGATGGCAGGAGGGACTGACATTTAATGCTCGCTCCAGTGCGAGACCAAAGGAGCATAAATCTACAGAATCGGAGAAGCAAGGTGAAGCAGCTTGTACAAGCATACTTTGGTTTGTGGCCTCAAACAATCGGCAAGAGAGAGGTCTGCTGAAAGAGTTCTGAATCAAATTAAAGCTCAAGGCTTTAAATATTCACACTTACACATACTGTTCTCTTTACCTAGCCACATCTCTTAAGACAGAAGCACATCCTGTTTCGGTTATTCGTCATAACCCTGTTTACACATTTCCTAGGAGTTGTAACTTATACAAAATACAGATTTTCACAAGGAAATGTGTTGTTTTTACACAACTCAAGTTTGTGTTTATCACACCTGCATTTGGTCAAAATCCCAACAGTACTTAGCATTGCATCTCCTTAGTGAAGCATGGGGGTGGCAGCATCGAATTACATGAATGCTTTTTTTTGCAGGCTAGGAAAACTCTTCAAGATTTGTGCCAAGATGGATGAAGGGTAATCCTAGAAGATGATCTTCTGCAAAACACCATTATGCAATACCCTATTTAGTGAGAATATAGATTGTCTTTTGTAATTTGTCCTAAATAACTCATGAAGCCTAGTGACAGGTTTTAAATGTGGATACAAATTAATCGGAACTTTTAAAATGATCTTACTACAGTTCTTACCTTCCCTGGTTTACATAACAAATACAACGTAGCACCCCTGCTAATGTCGACTGTTTGTGGCAGAATAAAAGTTCCTCATGAATATTCAAATGCATTTAAATACTATAGTAATTCCTAAGTATGCATACTCACCACCTGCCAACTCCACACACACGGCTGCAATTATATTTCAATGCATCTAAACTTTTTGTAGACGGCAAACTGGGACCTTGGAATTATTTAATCTTCAATACGGTCAAAACAGTTACAACACTGCAACTGTTCCAACTGTTTTAGTATTTATTAAAATAATTTAAAATAATAATTTAAATTTGCTTATTTATGGCCAAAAAAAAAAAAAAAAAAAAAGGGCAGACACAACGTTAGAAGTGTTAACTTGCTATATATGGAAAGACAAATGTGCAGATGAGAAGCAGCATACAGAATGGCAGCGAGTAAACCTGCTGTAATTTTGTGTAAGAAATGAAGAAAAAGCAAAAGACACGGCAAGAAAGTGAGAATAAAAATTAGCAGTCTGGGCAGGATGGGCGCTGTCGTTCTGTCAGTCTTCATTTCGCAGCTGCATTAGCGGTGGCAGGAATGACCTGATTCTTTAATAAAAGCTAAATGACGGTTCTCGTTCTTCCCTCTAGCTTCCTGATATTACGCACTTAAGGCATTACTATTGCAGGCAGCCATTTACACACAAAGAGACACCACACACACACGGAACCATGTGATCTCCTGCAGGCTGCATTGATTTTCACCTGCACGTCAAGCACAGAAAACACCAGGCCTAGTGCAGCTTAAGCAGTAGGGTGCTCCAGCCCAGTATGCTAGTGTGTGTGTGTGTGTGTGTGTGTGTGTATTTGTGTAATATTCAGAGATGAGTGCTGATTCAAGTGCTCAGCACATCCACGACACAGCATGACCCTTTACTCAGATGAAATGATGACCAATGCAGCTTTGGAAGCCAGAACAATCTCTCTCTGTCTGCTTTATATGTTTACACACACGACTGACGACGTGGCATGGCAAAAGTCATCGGCAAAGTTCTCCATGAACTCATCTCTTCTCTTTATCCCTTCTCTTCATTAAAACGGTGTGTAGACCATGGCTCTGACTCTAGGGTCATATAACCCAGCAGGTCGGCCCAGAAGCAGATCATTAGCGCCATGCTAATCAGCACGTAGGTAGGAAATGTGCTGCGGCACACATTTGCAAGCCTGGCTTGCATGTAGACGGGGAAGCCTGACTGCCATCACATGAATAACATGGGATACACTGTGGGATTGTAACCTTGTAAATTTCAATCCATTGGCATAGGGCAATTTTTTTTTCCCCTGTAGTTCCCGGCAACAATCACAAAGCAGGAAAAAATCAAGAGTAAAAATGAAAAGAGCAACAAGGGAGAAAAAGACATGGAAAAATAGAAGAGGAGCAGGAGAGAAGGATTGCAGCAGAGCAGCACTGACTTTTACTGCATGCAGTGTGTGATCAGACTGTAATGATCTATACTTCCTCCTTCCCTCCTCACACCGTGCCTGGACTCTCCTTCACCAGGTCATTTGCACATCCGAGCAGAAGCAATGCAGAGATTTGGGGAATGATGAAATCATTGATACGGCTGTCAGAACAAATTTCAACATTTGAGTACTATTTGAGTCGTAAACAGCAAAAACAGGACATTTCAACATTTGAGATCTCAGGGTCTGCAGTCTCCTTGACCTCTGGGTTCCGTTTCTTAGGGGGGTTTTTTTGGCTAATTGCAAGCCTGCTTCAAACCTGGGTGAATTGCTTACATGAGCGCTGAACACATCAAACCACACCTAATGACAAGACTGCAGCACCTTAGAGTGAAGTACCAACATAGAGTGAAGGTTCTCCCTAGGTCCCACAGAAATAACACACTGCACGTGTGGTACCCCATATAACACCAACCACCCATCCAACGCCACACCCTATTCAATGCAAGGAGCACCACGCATGCACAATGCACAATTTCTGCTTGGCCTAGACAAGCCCATGTAGGTACTTTGTGTGTGCTGCAGTCAACTAACGCGTGGTTTGATGTGTTCAGCCCTCATGCTGGTTAAGCTGACCAATATTCTTTAACACAAGGGTTTGTGCTTCACGTTAAAGGAGAACACAGCACTTGTTCAATTTAGAATCTCATTCCAATCTCTAGGTTAATTTCTTCCCATGTGCCGATTTAACTGGCAGTGGTGGCTTAGTGGTTAAGGCGATGGGTTACTGATCCGAAGGTCAGCAGTTTAATCCCCACTATCACCACTGTTGGGCCCTTGAGCAAGGCCCTTAACCCTCAATTGCTCAGTTGTATAAAAATGATAATTGTAAGTCGCTCTGGATAAGAACATCTGCCAAATGCTGTAAATGTAAATATTGAAGGTGCAAAAAGGTTGAGATTAAAATCATTGCCTGCACAGTGGGAAACTATATTTGCACCAGTATAAATATATTTGGGCACAAACACCTGAAATACGGAAAGAAATTATGTTTAAAGCCAAACTCCTCCATGTTAACTTGGGTATTGATGACGTAATCATAAAAATGGTGTCACCCATAAAATCATCATTAATGTAGTTTGAATTTTCAGCAAGTACAGCCTTCTTCTTTAAGAGAACTTGGTGGCAAATTATATACATTTAAAAAAATCCACTGGTAGGCCTGAAGTTATGTATTTTATTTATTTTTTTATGTTTGTAAACTTGTGATAAACCCAGAATTAAGCCTGTGTGGACTTGAGGAAATGGTCCAAGTGTGAGCATGCCCTTATGTGGCTAATGTAAATTCAACAAAGCACATTTACTACCATGGGCAATAAGTAGAAAACACCCCCACCCCCAAACACAGATTCCTGAGATTCAAAAAATAAAGTAAACTACTTGATCAAACTATGTAATATCGTTTTTTTTTTTTATATGCATATATGCAGTATGTGGAATGAAACAGATGGAGCAATGTAATGTGGCCCGCACATTAAGCTGAGTCACTGTTTCCAGCAGAGTTGATTATTTTCCAATAACAGCATGTTCTGAAGTCATTAAATCCTCAAAATTCCAATAGTGACCATTTAGTTTTATTTCTTACAGGACTATAATTATTAATGATATATAGCTGTATTTATTGTTGTGGAACATTTATTAAAGTTAATTCCTTTATCAGTTACATTAGATCAGCTATAGTAAACAGTCCTTGGCATCAATGGAGTCAACAGGGATGCCTTCAGCCAAGTCTAAAACTAGCTGTTACCAATATCTATGCTAAAATACACACTCAAGAAGATGCTCAAGACATTTCAGACTTTTAACCTTGCTGTGATCTCGACCTTGTCTGGATCAACTCTAAAATCCATACATAACTGTAATATCGCTCTAAACAGAATCTTGAATGGAAAACTTGAACCCAAAACGCCTTTACCTCCTGGTAGTAGTCATAAAATATCACGCCATATTTTCTCTTTCAAAGTTGAAAAGGAACATTACCACTAATAAGACTTTGATATGGTGGGGAACTTTACCTTTGTGAACAAAGAACTTACACTGGAAACTCCTTCTGTATAAGGTAAGTTAATGCCTCCTTACAGAAAACATCAAATCAAATGATATGCTTATTTTTTGTTTGTTAAATACAAGTTTTATAATTCTTACTATAGACCCATTTACTTTTGATGTCACATGTCTGGATTCTTCAGATGGGCAAAACAGAACAAATCATTCATTGTGTTCAGTTCGTGTGTGGATTACCGAACATTATTATTATTTCATATATTCAATATTTTAACATGATAAACATGATGTCAGTTAGCTGTTGTGCCCCAGAATGCACAAATCGTTTTGGTAATGATTCAGGCATCTCCTTTTACTGATTTCTGAAGGATAGCAGCAGAAAATTAAACTGGCAAAGGACTCTCAAACAGCCAGCCCTGGATGAGCCTTAAATTTTACAACTTGCTAACCCATGCGATTAATTAAAACAGCCCCTGTATCCATAACAGAACCTGGAGAACTTGACCAGTGGTAGTTTTCTCACAGAGATTGAAGCCTACTTGTGATTCATACTTCCCATAAGATGAGTGCACTCTTTTTATTTGTATTTTAGAATTTGACTTCTGAAGTGACAAAGAGGAGGTAACAGCATGCATCGTTAATATCGTTTTAATCATTAAACTCAATTCAACTTTCCTTGCCTCGCCTCTGCAGTGAGTGCTCATATATATCCTAGCATTGTGTCCGGTAACGTTTGTTTAGTGTTCATCAAATAGTCTGATGATTCTTATGAACATCTATGATATAAAACCTCCTGAATGTGGTTAGAGAGGTGATAATTATATCCATCCAAATAATTGTAGGCTTTGCATGAAGCAATTTTGTAGGTAAATTAATATTGAAAATTTTAATTATTACAAATTCACCCCCAAACACAAAATGTGGGTGGGGCCACAGTTTCACCAGCAACTTTCACTAAACAGAAGTAATATCACTTGAATTAATTTTGTGTCACGTTGAATTATTTTCTGCACAAAACACAAGGCTACTTGGGATTAGTCCAAACCGCCCAGTGCATGTGTTCCTGCAGCTGAGGATACACAATCCAGCCAAATATCTGTTCAGTCCTGTCCTAACGATCTGCTGCCTGCTACCTACCTTTGTATAAATTCAGGATACCTCACACACCCCGGTCTCCAGTTCCCGGGATGCAGAAAGGGATCCTCCAGTATTTAATAAGCCCAGGTTTCTTTAGCAGGGGAAATAAGGAGCAAACTAGGAGAGTGACAGCAGTAAAGGACCCCCCTCCCAACCCTTCCCTCGTCTTTTGCATTCTTGTCCCATTCTTGCTGCCTCTCTCTGTCTGCGCTCCCTCTCTACAGCCCCAGGCTGATTACTCTTACTGAAAAGAGGGAGTGATAAATAGAGGGAATGGAAAAAGGAGAGAGGAGGAGTGAGAAGGAACGTAAATAGAAAAAGACAGTCACGATAAAGAAAACAATCCCTCACTAGGCAGAATGACTGATAGATTGAGAAAAAAGAGGAACGGGAGAATGAAGGAGGATCGTTTTTTCACGCAGGCATGAAGAAAAGCCCTCCAGCCAGAGTAGAGTGGTGTGTGTGTTTGTGTGTGCGCGCATCTCACCGTTCTGTGTGAGCTTGGTGGAACACACGAGAGTGGCAATCTGGAAGGAGTCCTTGCTGATGGTACAGTTGCCCAGACTCTGGGAGCTCTTGCCTGTGGGGAAGTGGCCTTTCTCCTCTAACTCAAGCTTGGTGGCTGGCAGGCTCAGATACAGAGAAGAGTCCTCCAGCTTTTTAGCCTCAGCCTGAAAATAACAAAAATTAAATACACACACACAAAATGAACATATACACACAACACCAGCAGCTAGGTTCAGCAGGTGAACAGAATTTGGCTTTGCAATAATGCTTGAGAATAATTATGTGAGCTGACAGAAAAGTGGGTGATGCAGCAAAACACTATAAAATAATATTCTAAAGGTTTTGACAGATATAACCCTAACCTTTCTAAATGCTAAAAAGGCTCACCAAGTTATTGGCTTTGAATAGAGGGACACTAAAAAAACAAAAATAACTTTTTTTGGAACTTTTTTAAGAAAATAAAGAACACTACAATGCATATAAAAATATTCTGTCACAATGTCATCCACAGACGGGAGTTCACGGAAGCTAATTGGCAGAGCTAATTGAAATACGCTCACCTCCCTGTCATTTAGAGCAATCACCAGCCAATCAGGGCATCTGTGAGCTCATGTATACAAGGGCGGGGATAGTGCTTTTCCTCCGAGTGTGTTAGGGTTCCTCTGAATTTGCATGCACAGCAGTTCATAAAGGGGAAGGGCAGGTGCATTCTCTCGCCCCTCCGTGATTGGTAGTGGTCACGTCATAGGGAAGCATACTCGATGGGTAGAAATTGGCCACTAATAAATTAGGAGAGGGAAACTAGGAGGAAAAAATTTTGATTCATCCTCACTAACTGTCTGGTCCGAGTCAAATCAAGCTGCTAGTCTGTGTACACTGGAAAATAGAAGGAACAAATCTGGTCAGTGCTTCAGAGACAGGTGGGTGAGGAAACTGTTAATTACCTTTTTGTGGTTTTTTGAAGACATTTCGCTTTTAACCCAAAAAGCTTCATCAGTTAGAAAATCTGGTGGAAAGTTCCAGCCTTATATAGGCTGAGGGAAAAACTCTCAAGTCACACGCAAATCACTGTCCTGATGGAGAAAGATGGCTTCTTTTACTCCTCTTTCATACCTCCTCTCTTCCCTGTCCAGGATCTGTCCTCAAATGAGTGTCCCTTGTCCCTGAGATGAAAGTGGACCTCTGAGTCTGGACCTGAAGAGGTGGCTCTCCTGTGTTGCACCATCCGTTTGTGCAGTTGTTGTTTAGTTTCTAATATGTACAGGTCTGAGCACTCCTCGCTTGCACTGGACTGCGTACACAATGGTGCTCAGCTTCTCTTTGGAAGTTTTGTCCTTGGGGTGAACCAGTTCTTGTCTGAGGGTGGTGTTGGGTTTGAAATTTACTGGAATGTCGTGTTTATGTCATGCTGGAACTTTCCACCAGATTTTCTAACTGATGAAGCTTTTTGGATTAAAAGCGAAACGTCTTTAAAAAAACCACAAAAAGAAGTCCAGTTTCCTCGACTCAAACTTTTTAGGATTACCATGACCTGGATGATTGAGAAGCTACACCAACATACTGTTCATTACCCCCACCAAGGTGGTTATGTTTTTGTCAGCATGGGTTGGTTTGTTATTCTGTTAGCATCTTAACTTAAAAAGTTATATACATAAGAATGTGGTAGCAATTGGGAATGAATTTTTGATCAGGGAATTTTTTAAAGGATTCCTTAACATTATAAAATAAGACAATTTGTTGGTGTGGTATTAAGCAAGGCCAACAGGGAGTGCTGTGTATTATTTATTTATTTAGGTCTTGGCAGAGGTTTGCACTCTCCGAGCAGTTCTAGTTTGGGTGGATACCACCACCCCCGCCCCCGCCCTGGATACTAAGGCTAAAAATAAAATAATTTTTTTTTTTTTTTAATTTAAAATACATTCAGTCCCCAAACATCAGTCCCCAGGACACCACAGACTTCAGTTTAGATGAGATTAGGCGGCTAAGAGGAGGAGACTTAACAGTGATCAGACCAGTATCTCCTCACGACTGATTAGCATGACTCAATAGCGATATGCACAGGTCAGGCTCAGTCTAATGCTGACATGTGATATTCATAAAAGCAGAAAGGTCCTAAAAAAGCTTAAGTGTTTAATGATTACAGGGTCAAGGGCTAAACAGCATTAGATTATCATAATCAGGACTGGCAGACTCAATATACCTCTCACATAACTAAAATACCCAGTCTCTGGGTGTGCGTGTGTGCACGCGTGTGCATTACCTTGTAGACGATGAGATCATGTTCTCCATCCCTGAGTGTTGTGCCGTCATATCTCATCAGCTTCACAAAAGACAAGGCAAAGATCTTCTCTGACCTGTCTTTGTCTGCATGAGCAAAATAGAAAAAAAGGAGACAAACACACACGTTGGTGTTGTACCATGAGACCCCTGTGTATATCCAGCACAAACAGGAACGACAATTTCAACGGTAGGTCTGTAGGGACAGTGCTAAGCTTTTAAAAGCACAGCTGTCCGAGCGTAAGCTATTCCAGTATGCTTTTGATCTTTATAGTCAAAGGCTTGTAAACCTTTTTTGTTAAAGGGATACCAAGACTGCAAAACATCAAAAACTACCGTGAGTCAGAAATTTTTTTTTTAAACTAAATGGATAAAAAAAAAATGACTGGGCTAAAATGGCGGAATATACAGCATGCTGTGGTGCATCAGGACCAAATCCACAGAATTATGACAGTGATAATCATGAAGTCAGGATTAATTTAAGTGTAATGTAAATAAATGTTTAAATAAATGTTAATAGAATAAATAAATAAATGTTAATAGAATAAAGGCAAAGGCTACCAAAACCTTAATGAATGTAAGAAAGCAAGCCAGTAAACCACAAAAAAAGGTAAAGCCTTAAGTACTGTGGGTCAGTAGGTCAGCAAGTAAACCAGTAGGAAATCAAATTACAAAGTGAGTCAGTAAGCCAGTAAATAAGTGAGTGAACCAGTAGCCATGTCAGAAACTTTAAATAACTCTTGGCAAGTCACACAGTCATCCAGCAACTACGTCCATTTCAAAGTCAGTACATTAGCTACAACATCAGTAAATAAGTCAAGTATGTCACCCTGGGTTTACAGTGGGGCACAATGTCTGAGATCTCTATGATTCAAAAAAGTGTGGAGCTCCACGATTTATAAGCACGCTTGAAGCACGTTTGGGGTATAAAAAGGAGTCAGGGTGTATCCAAGAGATGAAACTTGAAGAAATCGTGTTCCCAAGTTCATCAAGATCCCCTACTATGGTGCATCAAGGTCTGTTATGCTCTGTTAAGCTCTACTGCACTCTACTAACTTCCACCTTCTATCACGATTGGCGTCATATCGTAATAACCACGGCAAGATTTTTGACAGCCAAAAATTTTGACACGATCAGAGCGATCAACATGAATCCAGTTCCCTCAAGATAATCACAAATCCACCAAGTTCCCACAAGATCATTACGATTCAATCCACCTACCACGCACGCTCATCAGGAGTCAAATCATAGAAATCGTGAACATCGTGCTCGAGTGTAAACCCAGGATTAGCCAGTAATTAAGGCGAGGAAACTAGAAAACCATTAATTCAGTAATTAAGCAGGTAAATCAGTAACTAAGTAGGCCAGTAATCCCATAAGTCAGTCACTCAGTCAGTCAGTATTCTGGTATGTCAGTAAACAAGTCAGTAAGTATCATTTAATTCAGTAAGTAAAGCTGAGGTCACACACAGCCAGTCTGGGACTGCTCGGTCGTTTCGTGACTATTCTGGTTGATTTTGGTGTGTTGCGAAAAAATATGGCTATCACATGAAGTAATTTTGACAGAAAGTCAACACCTAGAGATTTAATGTTAGCCTCTTGACTAGACAACTTCAGCAGTGTTGACTTTACGCCCAGAACAGTACACCCTGGCATCAAATAATTCAGACTTTCATAAAAGCCAGAACAGGACCAAGTGCTAACTGTGATTTCTGTTGTTGTTGCTGTAATTTTTCACTCTATTTAATCTGAAAAAATGCCATTAATTAAAACAAGTGAATTTGTTTGAGGCATGTTTCTCAAAGCCCGACTGTTCAGCTATGAAATAATACCTTGTCATATTTGTGCTTTTTTTTTTTTAAACTTACTACGACGTACAAAAAGGGGAAAAAAGCTGAAAAACACGTTAAGTCAACAAGTTAAGTCCTTTTTTGCCGGTGGTTGTATATGAACTAGACATTTTATCTTTCTCCTAAGAATCCATGAAGAAAACCAGTCAAAGAACATTGCATAACAGCCAGACATAAAAATATCCATGAGCTGTGTCAAACGGATGGCATTAGCTACACTCAAACATGAGGGTGTGTGTGGGTGAAGAGGCCGGAATTAGCATAAACAGAAGTGCAGAGTCATAACTGTCTCAGTCACTAGACTTAAATACATCAGAGCTTCACAACGAGCTCAAATTTACATTCAGCAGACCACAACCATCCCACATCCCTGCTTTATAAATCCACACAGCCAGCCAAAGAGACAAAAGCAGAGCCATCAGTCTCAGAGAGAGAGAGAGAGAGAGAGAGAGAGAGAGAGAGAGAGAGAGAGAGAGAGAGAGAGAGAGAGAGAGAGAGAG
>JBCNYH010000021.1:40806813-40820953 GCA_039654325.1 Tandanus tandanus
CACTCACTGACGCTCTTGCTCACTCACTGACGCTCTTGCTCACTCACTGACGCTCTTGCTCACTCACTGACGCTCTTGCTCACTCACTGACGCTCTTACTCACTCACTGACACTCTTACTCACTCACTGACACTCTTAATCATGCTTTTACTCACACCCTTACTCACTCACTAACTGACACTCTTACTCACTCACTAACTAACACTCTTACTCACTGACACACACAGACTCACTGACTCCCACACACACTTACTCCCCCTGACTCTTACACATTCACTGACATACAGACACTCACTGGCACGCACGCGCACTCACTGGCACGCACGCGCACTCACTGGCACGCACGCGCACTCACTGGCACGCACGCGCACTCACGTCTTGAAACAGAATAGACTCTAAAAAAGCAAGAACATTATTATATGCAAAGAAGTTAGGAATAAAACACGACAGGATGTGCTGATTTAAAAAACTAATCCACGGCTGGGTACCCTTCCCCTCCTACGGCGGAAAACTTACTGACTGTTCCCAAGTACTAATGTTCCAGTACACTCTATAAATATTAAATAGGCATCTTACCCACATCAACAATTATATGGTTTTCTTTATTAAATAATGTTTACCAGCAGCGATAGCGTAGCTGCTATTGTATAATTCATTTATTATTAGGCTTAGATTAGATATTTTATTTCCCTTTTCCTTTTTAAGAAAATGCCTCTATTCAATGTTATCCAAATGATTCATCTGAAGAATTTGTCATCTAATTATAAAGAAGCCGATGAAAAGATGAAATTCCAGCACTAGTGAGAAACAAAGTGTTGCCAGACTGTTGCTGATTCACTGCTCCTTAAATCGGGCTTCATTAGTTTCCTTGACTCGGCACTTCCTGACAAAATAAATGCTCTGTCGTGCTGCATACTATATGCACATCCCATTATCCTGGGAAAGATGAAACAGTTTGGACCTGTTTGCACTTTTCGCCTAGTGTTTAAATCTGTGCAGCAAAAAAACTGCAACACTACAAACTTTCTCACCTTGATAGTCTCGAACCAGCGTGGCTGTCTGACCTGATAGTAAATGACAGACTTGTACTCTGTAATCCCCTCATCTCCAGCACCAGGGAAGATCACATTCTGAAAAAGAGACAGTGAGCATAACAGACTTCAGAATATAACTTTACAAGGTTTTTATTTAAAACCATTAATATAACTGAAGTGATGGAGTCGAGGCACAGCAACCATTACTGTCACTGTGACTGACAGCGCTAAGATTTTTCCAGCATATTCCAGTATTTCTAGTGGTGCATACATGAAAAATTTCCAGTACAATTAAGGCCTTTCTCCATATCAAGTTTGAAAAGTTTGTACTCCTGTACTCGGAAGTATAAATTCCAAGGACAGGAGGATGCTTCATGGTCCTTTACTAATTGGAACAGCCGCATACCATATCGTTATTTTTCAGTCTTTGTCCTCTGAGTTTTTTATTAAATTATATTTTGTTATTCAGCCACTGAATGCATGACTCTAAAAACTATATGCACTGATGTGAATTTACTTGCCACTTTTTTCCAATTTACATTTATTCACGTAAATGATAGCACAGCACCATTCTTAAGAGAAAATGATACAGCATTAATCAGATTTTTTGTGGCGCAAGCATTGCGTCTGTCCATACATGTGCACGTGGGAACCCTGTGGTGATATTTCGCATACCGGTATATAACCATCGTAATGTGAATGAATGTCTGAGTGACGGTAACTTCTACTCTGTCTTCCCCTCCAAAGTGTTACTTGTTCAAGCAATAAAATAAAAACACTTTTTTAATCAGCGTAAACAGGATTCTATGTACCATATGCAGTAGGTATCTTCCGTTTTTTAGCTGGCAAAATAAACTATTGCTGCACAATGCATGATTTATTTGAATAGAAAGTCTTTTAACCCAATCACATGGAGGAAGCGCATGACGTTTCTGGCGCGTATAACGTGCTTACGGAAGAGGATCTATCCAGCAAAATGGCATCTTGCTTTCCTGCGGGGATGCTGGGTTTCCATTAAAGAAATCTTACCAAAATTAATTCACACTGAAACCTTGTAGCAGGAGAAGTAAATTTTTTGGAGCTCTGCTTTTAGGCACTGCCTAAATCTTTATATTCTATTTCTTACTTAAGAAAAAAAGCTAAGCTAAAAATCTGTCTCTATTCCGCGATATTGAAGAGTACACGCTGTAGTTGCTTCATATGACACACACACACCTACTCAGTCAACCCTATTAACCATAAAGTTTGCAAGAATTTAAGACAAGTTAATTAAAAGCACTAGGTGTACAGCCATCTATCAGACAAAGTGTGTGTGTGTTGTTTTTTTTTGGGTGTTGTTTCTGGGGGTGTACTTTTCAGCAGTTACACATTCTCAATATATACTGTCTAAAAGAGCCTTGTGTCATTTACAAATTATTACTGTAAATCAATTTTCTAATTAAGTGTACAATGTCAGTGTCCTAAAATATGTGGCATAACACACAAGCAGTTAGCAAAAATTAAATCAGACTAGTTTACTGTGGTTAAATTTCTAATTGTGCATTAAACACTGCTTAAATCAACAACCATGTCCTACACCCTACTTAGTGACTAAGAATTCATTAGGATTTAATACAACTGTGTGTTAAAATTGTTAGATGTTAGAGAGAGAGAAAGAGAGAGAGAGAGAGAGAATGTTGGACAGACGGAGAACAGATGGTTTGATCCTGCTTAACATCTTTAAAGGGCAGGTGGGCAACAGCAGACTGCTCAGCTGGCAACTGGGACAAAGTGTGTGTGTGTGTGCCACAAAGTGCGGCAAATCTTTATATATACCTCCAGTCTCTTCCCCTCTTCATCATACACAGACATGGTGACTTCCACATTCTTGGGTGTAGTTTTACTGCCTTTATCGAAGTCCCCGTGAGTCAGCGTCACATAAATGTCATTACGAACGTCACCTGAAAACAAGAAGACAGCTTACTTCTCCAAAACACAGACACACAGAACGGGTGCTGAGTATAAGCACTAAAAGCACAGGGGTACAGCCTGATAAATTACTAATGAACATAAAATATTAAAAAGCACAACACTGTGGTTAGCAGGTGTCTCTCAGTTCGCACTGATGTTGCTCTGAAAAAAGCACTTTCTCACTCTCATACAGCAGGACATCTTAATAAAACTTTAAATCATGACCCTTATCGATTTAAGTGATCGCCATAAACTTATTCCACAGAATTAAAACCCTTAGTGTGCAGAAACAGGTGCACACTTAACAAATGTAAAACACATCTCCTGCAGCAGAGGAGAAGGAAAAAACAGAGCAGGGATTTGGGGTGATGAATGGGTTTCATTTGCACCTGGCATGATGATCTCAGGGAAGCCCATTTTGCGGGCGACGGCAGTGGAGCGGTCTACCAAGTGGGGGAAATCCTTCCGGATCTGATGGATATCTCCGGGCAAACGCTTCAGAGTGACCCAAAGCCCTAAAGCAAGACAAAGATGGGGGAATTATACAATTTCAAACCTTCTCTACGTAACACACACACGATATAACGTCCATATGCGATTTGTGCCACATCTATAAACAGCTATTTGTAAAGTGATCATTAATACTGTAGCGTTGAATGGCCTTTTCTTCACCAGAGACTTACTGAACATTACAGAGGACTATATGCATGTAAGTCATGAAGTGAATTCCCGTAACATGATTATTGCTGGAGTTTGACAGGTTACATACTGGACTTGAGCAAACAATACCAGGTTTGTACAGCTTCAATGCACTAATTACCCAGAATGCAGCAGATGCATCTGTACTTACAAAGAATACTTAACCAAAGCAATTCTCACAAAATGATTTATATTTCTCAAGATGTTGAAAAGATTAAGCGTACATGCTGTACATCAGGTACGAGCACGTCCTTTTTTACTTTAAATCAGGAGCTGACACAAGACATAATAGCTGGCAGAGGGATACAGCTGCACAGTCCTGGGTTCAACCCTGAGCTTGAATAACTAGAGGGAGATCAACTTTTCTCCCCCCCAATTTTTACCTTGGGTGTCAGTGAAGAACATCGATCTAACCAGCTGTGTATTTTTTTTAAAGCTAGACACTTTCAAAAATTTGTCTCTGTCACTTGAGAACGGGTCATTAGTGATTCACTGCACGGCAATTTGATGGACTGTATCTTCTCCATGGTATCACATGGCAGTTGCTCCACAAAGGGTTTGTACCCCTCAAGACATGGTGACCAGGAATATGACTTAATCACTGGAAAACTGTCATAACACCAAAATATGACAATGTACCACTTTCCATAATGTAGCTATCAAATTTGGGTATTCATTTTTTTGTCATTATTTGTTTATATAGCTTGCATACATTTAAAGAAAATGTAATTTCCTCATTACCATGGTGCAATACATAGCATGGAGTCACAGTATATGGCGCAGATACATAACAGTGTGAGACGAAGGTACATTATACACACAACGAAAAGCTAGTGTAAAAGTTTCCGATAATCTACTGATCGTTAAATCAGCAGCTGACTTATAACAATAAAACAGTAATAATAACATATTGAGACTCAAAATAAAATAAAAAAAGTGTTCAACAGCAAAATTAAAGTGCAGGTATGTTCAGTGGCAACTGCAGGAAGGTTCAGATGAGTCCAGGTGAGTGTTGAAGGGCAGCAGTGTGTTGAGACTGCTTTAGAGTGGAGGGAAAAACATGCACAATCTGGTGGTGGTAGTGCTGGTGCCCTGGTACCTTCTGCCATTAAAAGAATGGGGGAACACTTCCACTTTCCAAAAATTGCAGGTGGGGGACATCACCAATGCTGGATGATTTGCTCATGCAGCACTGTTTGAAGGAGGTGGTCATGGTGGTTAGAGACCCTGGTGATGTTGTAATCTGTTCTCACAATTCAGAAAAGTGTCTAACAGACGGCAAGACAGCTGGTCAGTAAGCGCTTTATTGTCCTACTGTAAAAGGGTTGGAAAAGGGGGGACAGGAAGGGGCAGATGTCTTTTCATTAGCTTTTACAGGAAGTGGACACGTGGGCCTTCCTCACTAAGTAGGTGCTGTTGAGAGTCCAGATGATTCTCGGTCCTGTGCACACTGAGAAACGGGAAGTTTTTGATTCTCCACAGTTGTTCCGTTGACGTGCAGTGGTGTGTGTTCTAGCCAGACCCTCCTATTTATATTAAGAGATACTAGATTGATGCCTCTGTACCATTGTGCGCTACTTTGCAGCACAGTCATAAGTCAGCGGTGTAAACATCAGTGGACTGAGCATGCAGCCCTGCAGAGTGTCAGGGTTCAGCAACACCTTTGGACTGTTTTTACCACTGCATACCCATAACACCCCACAAGACCTGCTGTTTAGGAGACACTGATCAGCCACACCATTTAAAACTTTATGACAGGAAAAGGAAATTACATTCATTTTTTTGTGAGAGTGGCACCTGCCAAGGAGTGGGATGTATTAAGAGTAAAGTATTTCAGTTCTCAAAGTTGATGTGTTGAAAGCAGGAAAAATGAGAAAGCACAAAGATCTGAGTGATCTGACAAGGTCCACATTGTGATGGTTAAAAACTGGGTCATTTAATCTCCAAAACAGTAGGTCTTATGGGGTGCTCCTGGTATGCAGTAAGTACCTACCAAAGGTAGTCCAAGGAAGGACAACCAGTAAACTGTCAAGAGTGTTATGGGTGCCCAAGGCTAACTGATAAGCACATGGGGAGCAAAGGCTAGCACTGATTCCACAGAACAGCAACTGTAGCATGAAGTGCAGAAACTGTTAATGTTGGCTATGTTAAAAAGGTGTCAACACACATCACAGGTTGCATTCTGGGAGGGGGCGCAGGCATGCACATGCCCCCTCCGTGACACACAATGTTGCCACCCACATCTTTTATGAACTGCTGCGCATGCATATTCGAGGGCAGCCTAACGCACTCGGAGGGAAAGCATACCCTTTGTACGAATGAGCTCACAGACACCCATCACTGGCTGGTGATCGCGGTGAGTGAGAGGATATGCCATCCCTCCCTACCGTGTGAGCGTGGCCTTGTCGATTCGCCATTCGGAAGCCTACAGCTTGCATTTTTTGCCAAAAACGTTTGGTCAATATCCACTTTGAAATCTAAAATATGAATATAAGGGGCAGCCGTGGCCTAATGGTTAGAGAACAGGTTTGGGACCGAATGGTCTCTGGTTCGATTCCTTTGCCGACAGAAAAAATGAGTACAATACAACAGTTTTCACACAAAACACTATAGATTTTAATATCTAATATGCAAGAGAATTGCAGATATCACTGACACACATTCATGACACTTCCTAATATCCCTTCTGTCTTATTGATTTAATACCACATTCCAGTAATTACACATTCTGCAGAATAAACAATTTAATAAAAATTAGAAATATAATAATAATCAGTACAAGGGAGTGTGTTTTTTTTAAATAGCCTCATGTGGGCTATTAAATGGGCCAGGCGTTCTGACAGACGGTGTTTCCACACTGCCTTACTGCGCTGAGACTCTTTATTTAAATGTTCTTTTCACTGGTGCTCTAATTAATTACATCTCTGTGCACGTTCTCTTTCTCTCTTACTTCCACACACAACCTCTATCAGCCAAGCTGCACTATTTCACAACACCACCATTAGCAATCGTTTATAAAACAATTAGTCTGGATCTAGTCTGGATTCACTGCAAACAAAACCATCCAAGAAATTTGAATGCATTGCATGCATAAGTTTTATTTATTTTTTTATTTTTAAGCAAGGGGAAAATGTAATATTCTATAATGAGCTAAATGAAATGAGCTAGCACTCTTTAACTGTAAGAGTAAGGGAAGCATAAAGGTAATTACTTCAATTTGTTTTTAAAAGAATTATGCATGGTGCGCCTAAAATGCAATTTTATAACTCCCGACCTCCATTTCCATACGCATTTTAATGTCAGTCATCACTAGGTATTAAAATATTCCATGATTAAGCAAATTTACGATTGACTCAATGAGCTAAAACAGCTTGACGCATAAAGCGTATTTAAAACTCAGCCACTCTGTCCTTCTCTCTTTATCTTCAGTGAGAAGTGGGAGATGTGGGTGGCACTGGTGCTGTTTGAGATCCATGTGACATGACACCAGCAGACAGTTTGTTTGTGCGTCAGAGCCAATCTAGCTGGTGGTGAACCTACTGCTCTCCAGCTGGCACAAACACAGAACAGAGAGCAGTAAAGTAACGAGAGGTCAGACCGCACTAAAGGCACACGTGTGCAGACACACACACACACACACATTTGTCCTACAGTCCATGTGAAGACCATCCATTGTTTAGTGCAGCTAATTCATGCTACATGTGCATGTAAAACTAACCCTAAACGTAATCTCAGTAATAAACTAGAACCACTGGCTATAAGTGCCTCTGCATGGTACACAAAGGAAACGTGAAAGTGCCCTGTTGGGTCAAGAAGCAGTGCTGGGGTGGTTTCAGTGGCAGTATGATTAAAAATGTCAGTTTTTTTTAAAGGTTTAGGAGCATGGTTTATACTAAACTTTGACCTACAGTGCTAAACGAATTATCAAATTATTGTATAAAATAAATAAATGTTCTCATAATATCCAATTCACAAGATTGGTCGGCGTGAGGCCACGGTGACCTAAACCTTTTGACCTATGACCTCCAAAATCTAAAATGTTCTTCCTTGGGTCAGGATAGGCATTTGTCCAAGTCTGAGGAAAATCCATGAAAGTGTTCTTGAGATATCGCATTCACAAGAATGGCACAACTGAGGTGCAGTGAGCTTGACCTTTAACCTGTGACCTCCTAAACAGTTCATCCTTGAATTAAGCTGGGCATCTGTGCAAAGTTTGAACAAAATCCCTCACAGCGTTCCTGAGATAGTGTGTTCATAAGAATGGCACAGACGGACAGAAAACCTGAACGCATAATGCCTCAGATTCTGGTCATCGCCAGGGCAGAAGCATATTTATTATTTATAAATACGGTGGTGCTTATAAGGTACAAATGAGATTTTACTAGCCTTGTGGGACACTTGGCTATCAGAAGGATAAAAAATATTTACACAACACAATTCCCGCCAATCAGCAATAACTGCAGCTTCTTCTCTCTTTCTATTACACCCAGTAACGTGACATTATCAAATGATTAAATTGCTAATATAACACACTACATGCACTGTGAATTATGTACAATAAATATTATGTGAGGCTTTAATCTATCTAATTCGAATCTTATATAGGTCGTTTTTTATCAGCTTGTATTAATTATAACTTTTCTTTTGATGATCTTTAGTTAATGTTTCTGTTAAACTTTTACCCAGTAAAGAAAATATAAATAAAACCAACCGAGACAGCTGTGAACTAATTCAACTGGAGAAACCATGACCTTAAGGTTAGAGAAGCAGGCTTGTCACCCAAATGGTTGCTGGTTTGACTCCCAGAACTGGCAGGGAAACATCCATAGCTAAAAAGCCTTTTGAGTAAAGGCCCTTGGCCCTTAACTCCCAGCTGCCCCCCAGGTGCAGGTTTGCTGCCCAATGATTCTGTGCCAAGTGGTTGTGTATGTAAAATACTGGTATGTAAGAATGGGTTAAATGCAGAGATCAAATTCTCTGCTCTGTCTGTGTGCGTGTGTGTGCGTGTGAGAGAGAGTGAGATTTAATCAAAATTTTTTACAACCTATAAGCCACAATATTCTTCTAAATCATTTATCATTTTATGATTAGAGGAATATAGTTCTGAATATATTTCTGCTTTCTACACATAGTCTGAAGACATATACACAGGTGCAAAGGGATGAGTCCTGGACTTGTTTAGGGGTAACGTTCATAATCTCAGCCTTGAGTTCACAAATTTGTAGTGAAACCCTGAACTACTGTACCGAAATATAATCAAATACTGAATATATAATATATATTGTAAAATATTATTAAATATTATATAATATATAATATATTTTGATTATATGATAAAAACAATTACCAAACTTCAACGTGATACTGATAGTATTACAGGGCACACGCAAAGCGATGAGCGACAAGCGAATTGCTTCATCGCCGAGCATTAAGCAAATCGCTTCAAAAGACAGGCAAATCGCTTCGCTGCTAAAGTGCCGTCTGCCTATTGTTACTAGGCTTGTCACGAAAGTCAATTAATCACCCATTCATACAATTAACGCAAATAATCATGATAATTTTTCTGACCACCATTACTTGATGTAATTAATGTGTGCTTAATTACATAAACGTTCCGCCGCAGCTCACTTTCTCTCCACTTCTGGTTTATACATTTTTGAAGTTCTATAGATTTGGGATGTGCATTTGAATATATATATAAATACTTTAGTTTAAATTATTGTATTTGAATGTTTTAAAGGAATAAATGCTCATAAATATTTAAAAGTGTGTACATACATTATTCTTATTTTTTTTATCTATTTACTTAAAATGACAAAAAGTATTGTTACTTGTGATAGATTCTGGGATAACATATTGCCTAACAAAGAAGTTATCGTGACAGGCCTAATTGTTGCCTTGGTAACCCTCTCACTTTTTCCTGCTTTAAAATGCTTCCAAGTGAAACCGTGAGCAGTATCTAGCTAGTTCCCTACAGAAATAAGTAGATGAGTGAGCAGTACCTAGCTAATAAAAAGCTCATATTACCATGATAAACAGCTTGTATCACTATCGCGCAGCAAGTATAGAATGGACCACCTTGTACATTGTGAATTAGGAAGAGTTAAACATATATATGTGTGTGTGTATATATACTCCAAGGAAATGCAAGCCATTTTGGAAATGTGGACCCAGGCTTGAAACACTAAGAATCTGTAAGCTCTGACAGGTAATCTTTCAAATCATGTCACCTAAATTTCAGCCCAGTTTAACTCTTTGCTTGCCCACTTCATGTCGCTTGAGAAAACTGTCTCACTGATCTCTCATTTTGCTGGTTTCATCACCATTACATGGTCACTTCTCAGGCATCGCTTCCTGTGTACACACCCATTTACAATCATGAATTCTTTCTGAACACATGGATTGACTGCACAGTTACTCACATTATTATGCATGCAGGTTTGCAAAATATAATGCAGTAAGTTTATCTGTTTGTTGTGGTACCAGCATTTTCTTCTGACATCGTGGTGCATGAATACAAAAAAAGCGGCTGTGGTCCAAGAAGACTTCTAGCCATGAAGGCCTGCAAAGGATGTGCATTTTTCACAATGCTGTAGAGTGAACTCCAAACTTTAAATGCTCATTACTAGTTTAAAATGAGCCAGGGGATCAAAGATTAAACAGCAGGGAAGAAATAAACAACAACAAGTTAAAAATAAATAAATAAATAAACAAACAAACACCACCCTATACAGGCTTCTCTGGCATCAATGCATTTGACTTGTCAGCATTTCAGGCAGAAAAATAAAGGAAGGACTTCTACTGATTTACTTAATTATGCAACAAGAATCCATAATGAAGTGCTTATATGCAGATAACGAGCCTTCTCAAACTTCAGTTTGGTGTATAGGAACAAAAGTACATGCAAGTTGTAAAGGGTTTTGAGAGCGCTGCAGGTGTGTCTTACCTTGGCCCTTATGATTGACCTCTTTGGCACTGATGACTTTGTTGATGACGCTCTGGAGAAAGTCGTTCTCTCCTGCCACCCTGGGTGAAAAACGGGAGATGTTCAGCTGCCTGTGGCGGATGGCGTCATCCAGCGCAAGCCTGGAGTTAACACACGATGACGGGCAACACACCACAGGGTGGGAGGGAGGGAGGGAGACGGGGAGGGGTACAGAAAGAGCCAGCAATACAGAAAGACAAATGGGGGAAAAAAATTAAAAAAAGAACAAAGAGTGAAAGATGAAGATGAGCAGAATGTGAAGAAGGACAGGAGGATGATAAAGGGAATGGGGGAGGAAGGGGAGAGAAAAGAGGGAAAAGACCAAAACAGTGATGCAAATACCATGACAGAAGACAAAAGCCATTTTGTTAGCACACAGTGATCAAGGGTGGGTAATAAAGATACACACAGAGAGAGAGAGAGTGCAATTTAAGAGACGCGCCCACTCCACTCTGAGCCCTGACAAGACACAAGCCTGAAGAGACGCGTACTAATGCCGGACAAGAAGCTGCCCTGAGGGTGAGTGTGACAGTGGCTGAAACTCATGTCCCCAGCACCAGAAGGACCAACCCTCACATCTTAAACAAGACACAAAGACACACAGCCAGAGACAGACAGTAAAAGAGTGCTGCTATAGTGGAACACTAGTGCTGTGTGATACTAAAAATGCATTAAAATACTATATACACAGTAAAAGTGTAGAAGTTGGATAAGGGTTAGTCTCAAAGCTGAATATATAGATGAGAGAGAGTTTGTGTGCGTGTGGCCAGCCACAGGAGTCATAAAAGACAAACCCCTGACACAAATTGCACACACAAAAATCCTTCTACAGATTCAGGTTGTCACGAGTTGAGCCCTAAAAAAACCCTCTCGGCCTCTGATGCATGACTTGCTTAAATAGCTAAAGATTTCAGAAAATAAACACTTTTCATTTCTACAGTCCAATATTTTCTCTTCAGGTTTCTTACACGGGGCTGTTAATGTACCACCACGAAAAAGTTATTTTACTTAAAACTGAAAGGGAGGTGAATGTCGCTGAAAGTCTGTTCAAACAGCACTATTCAATTCAGCAACATCCACCACACCTGAGGCAAATTACTGTTTTAGTATATACTACATGGGCATATATGCAAGAAAGTAATATAAAATGAGACTTTTAATGTTTATTTCTTACATTTTTTAAGTCATAATGGACGTAGGTGAGTTCCGAGCGCACTAATGAGCAGATGCAAAGCTGTGCAACTCCAACTTTTTAACCCCTTGATTAACGAAAACCAAAATATAACTTTTATAGTTTATATTTACATATTTTAACCATGACAGAGGCCGGTGGGGTGAGTGCTGCACATTAAGAAGAAGCTAAATGCTATGTCGGCTAATGACAACTGTTTAGCCTACTCATTCGGAGTACATGCACTCCATGTGTTGGTGCTGTATATTTCTCGATTTTAAAGCATGAGCGATGACTCAGAGCTGATGCTGTACTTCTGGCTGTGGTGCAAACAGCATCACTCTGTTCCAGTTCCATCACGTTCCAATTTTTTTTCCACCCTTCCTCATGTCTATGTATGTGTGGATGCGGCATTCTTACATTCAGTATCCTTGACACAGAATGAACCAATCAACAAAACACATGTATGACTATTGAAGAGGTATTTATTTAAAATCTCCAGTTATATTAATTTACTTGCTTAGTGGATAAAATCCAGATAAGCTCCGGATAATACACTAAACTGAGTGAATAGGGATTAGCAACAACCTTTAATCTCTAATCATTAATTAGTTTTTGGCTTTAAATATGAAAATGCAAAGTTATATTTTGTCTCATGGAGAGTGTGATACGTGAGAATAAACGTGTCTCTGTTCATTGTTTTCATCAACTTTTTTTTATTTATTTATTTTTTTTTATAAACAAGCTGAGTCATAAGTTCACTAAAGGCTAAGAAAATAGAAATAAAAGAATCTGTCTATTAAAATATATATAAATTATCCCCTTTCTGAACTAATGCCTGCCAATATCTAAATAACTTACTTAAAATTACTTTGACTTGTCAGCAGGTCGCAACAGAATGACCTGTATATGTCCATAAAGCACTACTCAAAGAAAAACATAAAATCGGATTATAAAAAAGCAGTAGGAAGATGAATCCTATTTATCTACCTATAAAACAAAGCTGTGAAGCAAAGTAGTTAATCACTCACTCACTCTTTTGCGGAATTACTTTCTCCAACTAGGGTCGTGTGGAGGCTGGAGCCTATCTAAGCCGAGAATAGGCGGGGTACACCCTGAACGGCTTACCAGATCATCGCAGGGATAACACACAAACATAACCTTTCACATACACACTCACACTTGGGGTAAATTTTGAACAGCCAATTTCATTAATGTACATGTCTTTGGACTGTGGGAGAAAACCAGAAAACCCGAAAGAAACCCACGCAAGCACGGGGAGAACATGCAGTCCACAGAGAAACACCCGAGCGCAGGACCGTGTTGCTGTGAGGCAGACATGCTAATCACTACACCGCCATGCCGCCGAATGGTGACCAATGCAACTCGATTTCCTGGTTTTAATTTCAAGTGTCGCATAATAAAGATAATTAAGAACTATAGCAGCGCAGGAAGTGAGATTTGTTTTAATAAGGATTTAAAACAAGACCGTTGTAAACATCACTAACTAACACTTCTACCTCGCAGTTGTTAACAATGCTGACAGGAACCCCAGGATTAAACACCATAGCAATTAATTTACTACCACCTTGGCTATTAGTTCATGAAACCAAGGCTGATGAAATCACAGGTCAAAGCTCAACTAGAGGAACTCAGCGCAAATGAAGCTAACCAAAAGTAATTGGATGTCTGAGACATCTCACGTCCTTTCTACTTTTATGCAGGGGCTTTTCAGCATTTCTTGTGGCAAAGTTTCTAAATGTTCTAAACTGGAGTGGTGGGCCGGCAGGGCCACCAAAGCCTTCTCTGCTGGCCCAAACACACTGACCTACATTTACAACTTAATTTCTAGTATTTGTTCCATGAAATTGTATTCATTTATTCCCAACAGTCTCTTGGCTGCACTGCTTCCAGTATGTGTATGTTAAATTTTTTTTGTCCAATCAGATTTCAGTCTTTATGTGCTGCCATGTCAATCTATTCCGCCCAGGGCCTTCAGAATCAGTAGTGCTGGATGATTTCACTTAAACTAAATTAGCGATGGGGCTGATTCTTTCATCAGATTTCAAATTCGCCTCATAGGGCCAACAAGCTGGCGCACAATAACGTCAGCATTTTTCCGTCCTCTGATTGGTTGGTCAGAGCAAAACTGTAGTCTCCCTGTACAAGGAAAGTAGGGTGGATTTTGTCTATAAATAATCAGCATCTCTGGTGAGTATTCATGGATTCATTCATTCATTTTCTGAACCGCTTAATCCTAATTAGGGTCGCGGGGAGGCTGGCGCCCATCTCAGCCGACTC
>JBCNYH010000021.1:40838224-40854954 GCA_039654325.1 Tandanus tandanus
CTCCCTCTCTCTCTCTCTCTCTCTCTCTCTCTCTGTGTGTGTGTGTGTGTGTGTGTGTGTGTGTGTGTGTGTGTGTGGGTACCTTGCCCCAGCCTGTCTGAATGGCATGTTTTGATCAGATCTAATTTGATCAGGCTGCAGTATGTGGGGCAGACAGGGTCAGCCCTTTCATGTCCTGCTTATTCTGTTGACGCAGCACTTTGGTGAGAGTGTGTAAGATTTGTTTGTTTGATTATTGTGTTTTGATAAGGAGTAGGTCAAGACTTTGCTGATGAGATATTATGTTGTATAGCTGCTTTTAACTCTGGTATTCAGTGACCTGCTCGTGTAACACCACAGCATCAGGCCAAGTTCAGTGTTCAGTTGTTTGAACAGTTTGCTTAAAACAAAATGTACATCATTTCAGCTACGAGCGCCACTGACTGGCTAAAGCTGACAGGTCCGTCAACAATGGAGTGGCTGATTACCTGATGTCACAGGGTGCCCTCATGTCTTCCTTCCTTCTGGCTCTCTCCTTTTGGTTATGCTGCTATAGTCAGTCATGCCGGAGTCCCTGCTTGCACTCAGCACTTATAAACTCTTCTTTTACCATTACACTGTTATGAGCAATAACACCTAACAATCTCTCTCTCTCTCTCTCTCTCTCTCTCTCTCTCTGAGTTTTTGCTGAGGTACACATGCTTCTTCTGGGATGCCGGTCATCCTGATCCTTCTGCTCTCGCTCCTGCTGATAATGACCCTAGATGGGCCTAGATGTGCACTCAGAGACTGTGAAGATGACTTTTCACTGCTGGTGATACAAACTCTTTTGCTAAGATGATTTAGGACTTACAGTTGTGGTATAACCAACGGACTTCATGTTGGACAGTAATGAAATTTCTCTTACGTGTTTTGTATTTTTATCTGGTTTTACCCAAATGAGGATGGGTTTCCCTTTTGAGCCTGATTCCTCTCAAGGAGTTTTTCCTTGCCCCTGAGGGCCTGCTCATTAGGAATGTGTAGGGTTTGTAGAAGAAATGTTTACATTCTTTTTAAAATTTGTTTTACTATGTTAAGCTGCGGCAATGTCAATTGTAAAAAGCGCTATACAAATAAAACTGAATTGAATTGAACTGAATTAAAGCATGTTTGATGTTTGTACTAGAGCTACAGGGGAGGTGGTGTTTAAAAGTAGTTGAAGTGGATTCTCAACACACATGAAACAAAAAACTGTGTTTAGGTCTCAAAGACTTCTAATAGAAATTGACATCAATTATTTATTACTTGTTCTCTTTACTGGACTTGTCTACATTAGGTTTAGTGACAAAAGTAGATGCAGTGCGTAAAGCTCTGATGGTGGGATGTCCCAGGGGGGTTAAAAAAAGGACATTTTGTTTTCTTTGACTGTCCATCCACCTGTAGTGGGACATTGTGAAATACAAAGAGACAGACAGACATGGAGTCTGGCTGATGAGTTTACCACTAAGTTTTCTGCCCATTATTGGGACAACCCACACTAAAGACAAGAACTTCGCGCACCGAATGAAGTGGTTAGTGGCTAGCCTATTAATTATACTAGATTGAAAAGAAGAAAATCATGCTAAAATCATTTTACAAATGTAAAGATAATCATAATTTTTCATCTAACATTTTTATCAAGATTTTGAGGATATAAAAAAAATATGTCCAATTGATGTAGCCTGAATATGTTTTCTGAATTTTCCTGATTTTTTGATGAGTAAACTGCTGTATGTTTTTGTTGCTGTGGTTTGTGCCTGTGTCTTTGACAGCAGTACTGATGTCACACTATGAGTGAGATTGATATGGTCTGTGATCAGGGACGCTGTGTTCCCTAAACAGCCCAGAGATGGATCACATTACACACACATCTCCTTCCTTTCCCAGATAAATGAACTGAGGGGAAATACATCACTCGCAAAGAAAGTGTAGAATGCACCACCATCTTTCGTTTTCCTTATTCCACCCTCTGTCCCTCTCAAGGCTTGGTTTTTTCCTTCATAGGTTAGGTGATGGGGAGGGGGGTGTTGGGAGAAGGGCAAGTTTTGTGTTGTGTCGTCACCAAGCGATTTGTCAGAATGAGCCATTCAGTGTTGAAGTAAATCAATCACCCAGAGGAACAGGAAGCTGGCCTGAAAGCTTCACAGTGTGGACCTCCTTCTTAACCAGCTTTTTATCATCTTCAAACACAGTGCTCAGACACGGCCTTGTTTTATCTGCTTTTTAAGTAAAGTGTCCACTGCTCAAGTTTTCAGACTAGTCTCAAGGCTGTGACGCTGCTTTTGCTCTCGACCGGTATTACTTTTCTTTGGCATGCCTTATTACCTTGCATCCCCTTGCATGTATTAGTCTTTGTTATGGCTGATTGGAAATAAGCACCATATTGCATTAGCACATGGCTTATTAAGCAAATGCTCTTAAGCCAGGCCTTGCTTAACTGGGTGACAGCCTCTCAATTAGGTCTCGTCTCTCCAAATCACCCCTTAACTTTTTGCCCTTGCCAATAACCTTTGAAGAAAGGATTAAAACATTAAACTTCAGCAAACATATTTATATGTGTCTGGGGGCAGCCGTAGCCTAATGGTTAGAAAAGCAGCTTTGGGATCGAAAGGTCGCTGGTTTGTTGCCTGAACCAGCAGAAAAAATGTGTGGTGGTGGGGGAGTGAGCTGCACCTTCCCTTCCTTCACATTCATGGGTGAAGTGCCCTTGAGCAAGGCACCTAACCCCCAACTGCTCTCTTGGCGCCCCCAATGTGTGTGGCAGCCCACTGCTCCAGATGTGTGTGTGTGCTCACTGTTTACGTGTGGGTGTGCTCACCTTGGATGGGTTAAAAGCAGAGGCAATAATTTCCCTTGCGGGAGTAATACAGTATAGCAAAATCTGTAAAATGTCAGTGGACTATTCACTAGATTTATAATATAATTTTCTTGTATTTATATCCTCATTTTATGACTACATATTTATATATGGGCAGCACGGTGTTATAGCGGTTAGCACTGTCGCCTCATAGTAACAAAGTTCAGCTTTTGAAACTGGCAGCTTTCTGTGTGGGTTTGTTCTCATGTCTATGTAGGTTTCCTCCAGATACTCTGGTTTCCTCCCACAGCCCAAAGACATACAGATTAGGTGCACTTGCTACTCTAAACTGCTCATAGCTGTGAGTGTCTGTTTGTGTCACTGTTAGCCCCGCGATGGATGGTGACCTGTTCAGAGTGTACCCCGCCTCCCACCCAGGGTCAGCTGGGATTGGCTTTAGCTTCTCTGTGAGCCTAACGGATAAGAACATATCACTAGTTATATTCATTGACCTGTGATTACGCTGCCACACTTTTTAAAGTCCTCATTTTAGAATGTATTAAATATTTTGATCAAAGACTCATTAAATTTTATAAAAGATCTTTGAATATCGATTCATAACCAGTTTTTGAAGATGTCTTTCTTTTTACTTAGCTGTTTGGTTTTCTAAAAATGGCCTAGCTGTTTACTGTACACACACACACACACACACACACACACACACACACACACACACACACACACACACAGAGAGAGAGAGAGAGAGAGAGAGACACACACACACATACACAGAGAGAGAGAGAGACACACACACACACACACACAGAGCTTAGTCTGTACACCCAGTGCAGTGCAATGACGGCTAGTCAAGCTGCCATGTTCACTGTGACACAGCAGGACTGAGAATTTTAATAAGAATCAGCATGGCATGGTGAACTACATATGAACTTTCTTAAAGAAAAAAAAGGGATTAAATTGACTAGCATGTACATTTGGCCAGCATGATACAGACCCCTGTGCATTAGTGCTGGCAAAATCTTCTAGTGATCACATGCAGTTTTCAATGACCTCGTACAATAATAAAGAGTTTGCAGCTACAAAGTAAAGAAACATTGAGTAGCATAACACATGTGCAGAGAAAATTACAAGAAGGCCGTGTCACTGTTTTATCAGGGGCATCAATGTACAAGACTGACTTAATGTTAATTTAGCCATAGTAATGTTCACCTGTAAGAAGTATCTAAATTAATTTCCTAGTGATCTGAGAAAGAAAAGAAAATCCTATTTCAGTGCACCATAAAGCCGAATCTTGAAGGGCTTTTTATTCATAGAGAAGTTATGGGTGCTTAGTGAGAATTTATTAGTGAAATTGAACACATCGCACATTAAAAGCATGATAAAATAGCTTATATTTCACTCATACATCATGATTTCATGACCTTTATTTCATTTCTGGTGGCTTTCATTCGTTTTGTGCGTATGTAACTCTCGGCACACAGTATACAGAGGGCTATTTTAAGCACCATCAATTATTCAGTAACTCGAGTAAAATAAGAAAAGTACAAAGTCTGAGTTAAATGCTGACAGGTTTAAAGAAACAATGACTAAGTTCATTCACATGACACACAGCTTCACTGCCTGCACTCAGAAAATGCCAGCACAGAAGACCTTACTGAGGAGCTAAAGACTTTTACTCACCACATACAAATCCCTCCAGATGGAAGCCCATTCTCGCAGAGTGCTGGTGACCTCATGCACCAGAGGCAGCTCTGTGGGAATGACTGTCTCCTTTGGTCTTATGTAATGAAGAGTATTATGGAAGAATAAAGAAAAATGAAGGGACACAACAAGAAAAAAAATCATCAGACTACAGGACAGATTTTCATGCATACAGTTTGTGAATATATATACATACATACATTTTCGCAATAATCAGGTGTTTTAAATTTGCATGCGCTCAGGCTGAGAGAGAAACCTTTCCACAGAGTATGCTCAGCTCATATCCTCAATCTTTCCTTAATAAAGAAAAGTGCTTTCTCCATTATTAATCCTGACCTTCTCTGCACAGCACACTCAGATCATTTCAGTCATGTTTGAGGACGGCGGTTCTGAAACCTGCTCTCAATCAGCATGCCCATTATTCACTCGCCAAGTAGCAGCGCCGCCAGAATCAAAGCCCTTACTCCAAAACCCAACCGCGCCCTCATTCATAAAACAAGGAGATGATGTGTAAGTAGGTTAATGTGTACTTCTTCCAGGGATGAATTATAAAACTCCAAGTATCACACTTCTACTTCACTTCTCAGACAGAAAGTATCATTTAAATTAATTAAAACTTAATGACAGACATGTTAAGCAAATAAGTAGTGTACAGAGCTTCTCATGTTGTAGACATTTGAGTAGAAATCTTCCCATATATTACCTTTTAATCATGATCCTAGGTAGGCTTGATCGATCTAACAATATACACAATAAAACACTGCCACAATATTTATTGATGTTTATTTTACTTGTTATACTACCAGCTCAAAACTACCAAAATGTGCCAAAAGTAGTCAGCAGTCCTTTTCTCCCTAATATAACATGAGATGATCCAACTGAGGAATTAATCTGAATGATTTGTGCAAGGAGCTCTCCAACATTAAGAGATATTGCCTGGAAGGCACCAGATTCTGGATGACATCATCTATAGTCTGGCCATAAGTAGTTTAGGAGTCTTTCTGCCTTCAGTTTAATTTTGGATTAGTGAAAAGTTGCTCAGTTGAGTCAACTGACCAGATTTAAGAATGTTAGTTTCATTTAGGGTTAATATAGAAGTATATTTTGAGTCATCTATCTCTACTGTGAGGTGTTGTCAGTTTTGCAGTATTTGACTGAATCTGAGCAGAAAGTATAGCTCTGCACACTTCAGAATAGGCAGGATGAACTCTACCATCAGTCACATCAATAATCATCAGTGACCCAGTTCCATTTACAACCATACATGCCCATGTCTTACCACTACCCCATCATGTTTGACAGATGTAATGTTTGGATAACGAGCCCTTTATTTCCTTTTCCATCTGCTTCTCTTCCCATTATTCTGAACAGACTTTCTAACAAAATCCAGCTGGCCTTTCCTTTCCTGAGTGTTACCAGTGATTTGAATCTTGAGATAAATCCTCTGTATTTACATTTATGAAGGTAGCTCTCGACATTGGTAAGCATACATCCTGAGGAGTACGCTTGACATGCTGTGAATGGCTTTTTCATCATCAGGTCTTTTAGGTTTGCTGAGCTCGCTTCTCTTTTTAAGAAGGTATCAAATTGGTGATTTGACCTGTAGAGTTTCTGATATCCCAATGCTAGGCCTGCTTTTCTTCCAATCGAATAATAGTTTTCTTCACTTGCATCAACATCTCTTTGTAAGATTTACTGAGAGTTAATACAGGCAAATTCAACACTTGGAACCAACTCCAGAGCTTCTTAATCCGTCATGCAAGAACAAGAAAACACACCACACCTGAACATGAAACTGCTTAGCCTATGAATTCTCCAATTACTTTTAAGCTTGTGAAAGTGGAAGGACAATGTTAGTGTCTGTAATTCCTAAATGGTGAACAATTACAAAACTTCAAAAATAGATATAGCTCTGGGACATGGCACAGTGTTCTGTATTCTAATTTACTCAATACTTCCCAGACCTATAATTAAAAACTATAAGCAAAAACATGTGTACTGAGGAGGCACTTATTAAAACCGCACAGAAAATGAAAACAAATGAATAAAAATTGGAGTAAAAATATAATCCAAGTCACATGACTCACCCACTGCCTTCAACTGTAGCCTCTTTCAGATGTATGTAACATGCAGGAAATATGCCCTACAAGAACAAAATATATTTTTATATTATGTCTACAGCATTTCAATAGAACCTAGCAAAACAAAACAAAAAAACAACTCAATTTATTACACACAGGCCCGAAAATGACTCCTGATATCCAAAGGCACTTGAGGGAGACTCGAGTTCCTTGCCTAAACTAATAATCATCTCTCAGGTCCAAACCTCCTTATAAATCAGCTCACCTTTTTTGAGCGCCTCCTCAGCCGGTGTCCCCTGTACCAGCCTGCAAGACAAGATGTAATACATTACTGATATTGTAAACAGCTGTGATTGCATTACGCTGACAATATGCATCTCATTACCGGCACACAAACTCTCATTCCGACGCACAAGTGAGCGCTCGTATTTCCCTGTATCCGGGGGATGTGTTTAGTAAATCACTCGGTGACATGATCTCTGAGGCTCTGAACAAAACATTCATTGCTAAAGATTTTTTTATTTATTTTTTTTTTTATTTTTTTACAAATTGTATATGCTCAAGGTCGTGCATGCTTATACACAACAATCAAGTAACGCCTGGATGGAAGGAGACTGTACGTGGGAAAAAATTGAATACAGTTAAGGGGTAAAATATGGAAAATATGGTAGCTGCTCATGGAACATGACCGACTCCAATCCCATGTGCTACGACAGAGTGAAGACATTACTCTCGTTGACAAAGAAATATGGCATTTTCCCAGAATGGCACTGGTGTCAAACCTGAGAGAATCCATCAGCGGCATACTGAGAACGCGTGTACGTGTGTGTTAGACTCACCTTCGTACATCTCCAATATGTGTACTGTGTCTCCAATCTGCAGCGAAAGCTCTTCCTCACTGCGTGCATCATAGTTATAAATCGCTAAAAGAGAGAATGTGAGAGAAGAATATGATTAGACACTCATCAGGTACATTGCACAATAATACTATACAGTACCAAGAAAGAAGGCAGAATGTATAAATGTAAGCAACTCCAGTAGAGATGGGGGTAAAAATCGAGTAGATTTTTAAGGCCAGAAAAAACAATGTTCTAACAAGAAGCATACATTTATTTACTAGTGTTCAATATTTGTGCAGGTTTAAAGCTTTAGCGGTGTTAAATATTTTCAAGATTTTGAAATTGTATAAATAATGCAGGAAAATTCGAGCTGGGATATTTACAGAATTGCGATTCAAACTGAATTTGCACTGAGGTATTATTACATCATATTGTTTGGTTCCTGGTAATTCCCATCACTAAACTCATGTTTTTTCATGTCGTAATTCCTCTATATGGCTTGTACACTCTGGAACAAAATATTGTTTCATCTAGAACAGAGCACGTGTAATGAAGTATAAAGAAACTGAAAAGAAAGAACAGTGTTAGACTAGTATAAACTGTACAATAAATCTACACAGGACACTCAGGAACTAGACAGGACTAGCGCAGTGGGTGGAAGAGCAATTTATATGTTTACTAAATACTGTGAGTAACTGATGAACTAGGTAAGCTGGAAAGATAACCACATCAAGTTACTAAGCTTTGATTCAGATGCCGTTGTCATTGCGTTCTTCAGCCCAGTATAATAACTGTGTTCTCACCAAATGTGAAAGCAGTTTAAGCCACAATTTATGGAACAAAGTCAAATTTAAGGCAATCTTATATTTTTTTCCCTCTTTCTTTGTCTCTGTTCATCAATTTCTTGCTTTCTTAGTTCCCTCAAATTCTCAGAGTCTACAGTTCAGGCATACCCCCTTGAGCAGCTTTACAGTGACCATGAGGTGTCATGCAGAGACCAGGAGTCTTTAGCAAAGGTCCTTGAGTGTCAAAGATATCCAGAAAGAAAGTAGCACAGAGCAAAACAAAGATCCTTCAGACAGGTATGCAGGCTTACCAGCCAATCGGTATAGTATACACTCCAACTGTTATGCACTATTTATGACAGCTACCCATAGGCCCTTAATTACTGGTCGGTTTCTGACCACAGGGCAGCTGAATATTTGTGGTGGAAGACTGCAACCTAGCATTGACAGTAGGGTTTATGAAAAAAAGAAAAAACCTTCACCAAGACTGCCATTCCAAGTTTACTCACAACAATGTCTAGGTGCACATTATTAACCATATTATCAATCCAAAGATCCACAATCCTAAAAAGTTTGAGTCGAGGCAACTGGACTTCTTTTTGTGGTTTTTGAAGACGTTTCGCTTTTAATCCAAAAACCTTCATCAGTTAGAAAATCTGGTGGAAAGTTCCAGCCTTATATAGGCTGAGGGAAAAACTCTCAAGTCACATGCAAATCACCCCCATATGCAGACCATTCAAACAACCCTTGTGGACAAAGTACCATAAAGAGCAATGTAATGGACAGGGGGACAGTGATTTGCATATGACTTGAGAGTTTTTTCCCCTCAGCCTATATAAGGCTCGAACTTTCCACCAGATTTTCTAACTGACAAAGCTTTTTGAATTAAAACCGAAACGTCTTCTAAAACCACAAAAAGTCGTCAAGTTGCCTCGACTCAAACTTTTTAGGATTATCATGACCTGGATGATTAACAATCTACACCAGCACATGCTTCCACAAGTCATATCTGCCAACTGATATGGCATTCCTGAATTTCATACAGGAAAAGTGGGGTTGCAGACTCCGGGGCTTTTCAGAAAAGGTGTATGTGTGTACTGAGATCATGTGACACGTCGACCGCACACAGGTGTACCTTTAACTTTTTAACTTAACTCAACTAATTATGTGATTCCGAATGCAAGATTGGTAGCACCAGATGTTATTTATGGACTTCCAAGCATAGGAGATAAATACATATGCATGTACCACTTTTTCCCCCATTTCACTTCACCAATTTGGCATATTTTGTGTAGGTCAATTGCAAAAAATCCAAGAAAAATATAGTTAGATTACAGGTTGTAAGGCAACACGCCAAGAGGAATACTTTCGCAATCCACTGTATTACCGTAGTCTTATAGGGGGAAAGCTATTTTGCCGGAACATAATTTTTCCCTTTAAAAAAAAAACCCGGTTCCGGACCTTTCTGGAACTGCATGTATTATGTGCAGCTGTCACCACAAGCATGACAGTGCACAGTCCATAGCACACACTGCTGACAAGTGTTTTGTCCTTTCAATCCGTTACTTCCGGTACTCCAGATTCTGTGCAGTTCTCACATTCCAGGTGACACAATACACTTTGAAACCCTATTTGTGCGGCTCTGTTCAGTGCAGTTTAACCCCAGTTAAAAGGGTTAAAGAAAGCTTATAATAAGGGATTCCTCAGGCAAGGGTTGACAGGTATTCCAAATCCCCCCTCCCCAAACTGCTGCATTTACATAAGTGCCATCCTGTAGGTGCTCGTATCAGATTAAATCCAGGGATGCTCACCTACAAATCGTAACCTCCTGCTAGGCATTTATCAAACCCATCTCTCCACCACATTCCCTAGGACACAACAAGCATTTCTACAACATCCAGCCTGTTACAAGGAAATACTGTATCACCCTGGCACCTAGGTGGTGTAATAAACTTCCCCTGGCTGTCCACACAGTGAATCAGTCTATGTTCAAATAAAGACTGAAGCCCCACCTTTACATTAAACAACTAAGAGAATACTAATAAGAATAACTTTGAGACTGTTTGATTGATGCGCTAACTACTAGCATGGGGTATGTTTTTAAAGGAGACAACAAAGCACTTCTTTAAAGTTGTACTCGACCACCCCGGGACCATTCCTATTTTGTTAGTCCACACAGGAATTGTAAGGTTACTATGGTTACATTTAAAAGTGACCAATATTGTGAGAATAACTCATAAAACAGCCAGGGTAGCAGATACACAGTAGGTGTACTTCACAAGGTAGTTCCTACAGGTGTGCACAAATGTAGGTCCAATTTATTTACTCAATTTATTTCATCCCTCTCTCTTATCATCAGAGTTGGAACCACCCACACAAGTATGATACATCCACTAAACAGAGTATTACATTGGATGAGTGATGACATCATTACAGTAGCACTCGTATAGAGCTACCTTTTACCTCCCCCATGCAGAATCATTACTGGTTTTATTTACTCGTTCATAGTCAGATCTCTAAAAATTGCAGAGAACGGCAGACAGAAATAAGCTCAGAAATGACGTCCTAAAAACTTTCAAACACCAGCACTATGAAGTTACAAACAAATTATAGGCCAACAATGGAAAATCCCCAACATCCTATCATCAGTAACACTAAGTTTTTTTAGAACAGAATGTTTCACTTGTACATATTATAGTATAGAATTACGGCTTAAAATACCATGATTACCAAAAACATTACTATTTAATAGTCGTTTAATTCACATGATTAGTAGTCATGCAGTGCTCAGTAGTCATGATGTTTCGCAAGGATGATTAATATGGTATGTGATATTTAATATTTAGCTTGTCACATTTAATAGTGCACTGAAGAAATACAGAAAAAAGCACGAGTTAGGGACCAAACAAAAAAAACAACAACTGTAAAGTAGGTCTATGGTAAAACTAAACTAGCTAACCACAATAGCACAAAGGTCAACGATTCAGCATCTCAGAGAGCATCTGGTCTACTCATCCAGTCCACAGAACAGAACCAACACAAGATAACATTTATGTTAACATTTTAAGGGAGTAAATTAAACTGAAAGTTTTTGTTGTTTTCAAACATTTTCTTTTGTTTAAGACTGCCGAACTTTACCTTTACTTTACTGTTCTCTAAGAAAACCACTTAAATAATGTATCACATTGACAGCAATGCAAGATTTTGGTCACAGAATGCAACGTTAGGATACCAGTATAGTACTGTACGATGTAAGAGTCAGTAAAATCACAATACATACCAATGTATTACAAAAGAGGAACAGTAATACAGTACTTCAAAGGCACTCAGAGTGCAAGTGACCTCAGTCGGGAGCATGGATAATGTAAGAAATAAGCCCTATATGGGTACTGATTTTAACTACCCATGTGCTCAACTTACAATATGTTTTGTAGTACATTGATGTAACCAAACTGGTGAAATGAAAACTCGTTTGAAGTTTTTACAAGATGGCCGAGGTTTGACCTTTAAAGGTCACTCAAGGTCAAAAGTCTCATATATGTAAAATATAAAAGTACATATATGGTTTCCAATTAGTGTTCCATAGTAACAGCATGTTTATCGACCCTCGTTTCAAAGTTAGAAGCATTCTATCTCCAAAACTTTGCAAACTTGCTCTGACCAACTTGACATTCCACAAACGATTCATCTTTGGGACTCAGGTCGGGTAGTGTCCCCACCAATTTTGATGAAAAAATGTAAGGACTTTTATAACAAATAATACATACATAGCTGATTACCGCAACCAAAAATACATACATCAGGCAGGCAAAACGTACATCAAGCATCTGTTCGTTTATATGAACGTGGTATATACTCCGGTACATTTAATGCACAACACTTCCATAGCAATTGTTTGTTCGATGTCACTCCCACCACACTTTTTGCAGTACAATGGCATCCCTACTGTGCTAAGATTTATTACTAGATTTTTTTCCCCAGAGTTGTAAAAATATTGTGTTTTGATGGACACAGACATATACATATACTAAGTATGCAAGCTTTTAGTAAGGTTAGACTTCATTTTTCTTTAAGCAACATCACAACATTTATTTCCACCCAGAGTTGAGTTCATTTTTTTCCTGACATTCTGAATTGATGACAGGAAAAATCAAACCACTCCATGAAGTCTTCTCCAGCATATCCCCAAGACTTTAAACAGGGTTAAGATCAGGAGTGTAGTGCCAGTTCATGTGTGAAAATGATTCCTTATGCTCCCTGAACCACTCCTTTCACTGTTTGAGCCCCAATTTTATATCAGTGCCGTTTCATAGTTATATCCCACTGTTTCCACTGGGAAGAAGTAATGATGAAATTCATAATGTTGCTGAGCCTCAACCTGACCCATGGAAGCAACAATGGAACATGTAATCAAGGCTAAAGGAGGTCCAACAAAATATTAGAGTGTAAGAACTTTTTTCAGCTGGGCAGTGTATTACAATATTGCAGACACTTCAAAATAATCTCATTTAAGACACACAATGTGTTCCTTTTAAAAAATATATAACAAAGTATAATGCAAAACAAAAACAAATAAAAGTATCTTTTTTTTTTTTGCCTTAGAAAATGTCCATCTTATAAAGACTAGTATTTAAGCAGTGAAATTCATTCTGACAGCCCCCATCAGGAGGGTATGTTTCAGCATGCGGGAGCCTGTAACACGACAGTGAACAGACTGAATCCATCACCCTCCAAAATCCAGTGTCCAGCAGGCAGCACTAAAATCTAATCAGCAGAGTACACCACCTCCACTGTGTCTACATTCCAGCCAGGTACTTTCATTTGCTTTTGCTCTGCTGCCGTCTTACGTCCTACTATTTATCCCAATCCATGCAGGGAGAGTAAAAGATGAAGAGAGACAGAAGGAGAGAGGAAGCGCAAACAGGAAAAATTCAACAATAAAAGAGGAAAGTAACTTGGGTGGCACTGACAAAAAGTACAGCAAAAAAAAAAAAGTACAAAAGCTTGACTGATATTGGAAAGAGCAGAGAGAATGTTCCTGATAGTGCTTCAGAAAGTGTTTTGGAAGGAACTTACAACACTGCACGCCAATCAGATCTATAATAGCGTGCAAAACTATTCCGTTTCATTCAGGACCTCTATCACGATGTCATCATGAACCGTATGTTATATTTATATGCTGAACACAAAGCTGACATGCCTCAGTGTAGCATACTCACCGAATCTATGCAGAGAAAAATCGGGAAAAGATCAGACAACATTATTCCAACCTTTCAAATGTCCCGTATCAGTGGGCCCATGTCCATTGTAACCTCAGAGTCCTGCTCTTGGTTGATAGGAGTGGAATTTAAGTGGTGTCCCATTTCTGAGGAAAACATTTCAACCGTATCTTGTAGCTCTGTTTTGAAGGGCCATGACCCAGTAAAACGCACTCCAAAAGCAGGGATAGGGCCAAGGGGGAAGAACTGGGCCTGGGTAAATGTCATCTTTTGCTGTTATAGCTCATTCACCCTTTTTATTCAGAGATGTTTTTCTGCTCACCACGGTTGTAAAGAGTGGTAATGTGAGTTACTGTAGCTTTCCCATCAGATGGAACCCATATTTGCGTTCTTCTCTTAATCCTCTCATCAACAAGGCATTTCTGCAGCTCACTAGTTTTCTCTGTAAACTCTACAGACTGTTGTGTCGAGCTCTTGACTTGTATTTTAATGTTTTTCTTAGATGTTTTAAGCTGCCTTTCATATCTCTGTGAAACAGTCAATAAACTTACTGAAAAGCACGTGAGCATAATAACGTGGTCTCAGTCGTCTTTTAAAAGCTCACTTTCTTTGTTCAGTTATTCTATTTCTTACCATTTATTAAAAAAAAAAAACTAATTAGCAATTGCTTATGGAATTTTTCATCATGTATTATTTAATTCTTATTACAGTATCTTTTGGCCTAGGTTCAAAAATCTACTTTATTTCTCAAAGAAGTAATTTTGCCTAATTACAACGTGACTGTAAAAAACTGAATCACAGACAAAATCTGGATATGATTTGACACCAGTCCTTCTTCATTATATAGGCATAACCTTAAAATATTCAGGTGAAAATATTAGTATATAACTAACATTGACTAAAGGTTATTGACTAAAGAGACAACATGGGCAGTATCAGTTAGATTTGTGATTAATTTTCTTTAGTGAAATAGAAGTTACAAGAGTACCTGGTTTTGAGGTGTGATTTTGTAACATCCCAAACATGTTCATATTGGACATCTAAATGCACCAAGAGTATCAGCTGGGAACACAAAAACAGTGTTGCAGTATAAAGTATATATATGAATATATATTACAAAATGCTGGAAACTATATTCAGAGGAAGGTCCGATTGCCAGAGAAATTGATTTCAAATTACCGCTTGCATACGTTAGTCTGTCAAACTCATGTGGAAGTGTTATCATTGACTTTTTAATGGCAAGCTTGCAGGTCAGAAAAACTTGAGATATATATATAGAAGCAACAAACATTTGCAGTTTAGATTTGAAGATTTACAGTTTAGATTTACAAGTTGTTTTTGAAAAACTGAAGTTTAAAAACGCCTACTGTCAAACCTAACATATTTAAGGGGTGTGTAGCGTACGGAAGAGGTGTGTACTGCATAGGTAAAGGTGAAATTCTGTTAAATTGTTCAACCACAGCTGTCTTTTGCTGCGTGTAGTATGAAACATGTGGGTTATATCTAACATGTAAAGGAAGTAGAATATGAAAATGACCACTTTTATATTTTGACTCCCATGTTACAAAAAAATCCCTGTTTAGCATATTGTGTCTCATATAATAAGGTGCTGTTCACAAAACTCTCAAATTGGCTAAATTGTGCAACCTACCTCAAAGGCAAGCAGGCACTGTTTACCTGAACTATGGGCAAAAAAACGATCCTGCATAATTAAAATCTATGTGCTTGGCTTACTTACACACAAGCTCATAGCTCTGCAGGTGCCTCATATTAGCTCGACTCAATACTGACGAGATTAGAATTAAAAGTAAGGCTGGCAAACAGGCTAACATCCAGCTCTAATCCATGAGCGGATACGTGCAACAGGTTACTGAGGAGGAAAAGAGGCGCGAGGGGGAGAGAGGGAGGGAGAGGGAGAGAGAGTGAAAGAACAAAAGAGAAAGAGAGAACACAGTTTAAAGACAAAACGTTCACCACCAACAGAGAAAATCAGAAAAGACAAAAAGAGAGCACAGAGAAGGAGTCTTAGGAAGTGTGTGTGAGGGCTTGCATGTGTGGTAGTTTGGCAGTATGAAGAGCTCCCTAAAACCTTGCAACTCTCCTGAGTGGCTCTGTGCTACTCTCCTCTTTGTAAAGTACCTTTTCACCCTTTGTGGAGGCTCTGAATGAACAGAGCGCATTGAGCGCCCTGCAGGAGTGACCTAGAGCAGGATTCCCTGTGGCAGGGCTGTCTCTTGGCCTGTCTCTTTTTCTTTCTTAGTCTTTCTCTCTCTCTCACACACACACACACACACACACACACACACACACACACACAGCAGGAGGCTCAGTCAGCGGTCATAACACTCCAGTGAAAATCTCCAATAAGCTGAACTCACACACTGAATGACCCCTGCTGGCTCGGAGAGAAACACTTCATCAGAATCCACTTACAGCTTTACAAAGGATGACCACCACCTTTCAATCACAAAAAATAACAATCAAACAGTAATAAAATCCATCCGAAAACCTGGACAGCCTGTAAGAGAATGGTGCAGAAATAAAAAAATAGTCAGTAAAACTCAGGTGAAAACATGCAGCCCTACGAGCTTCACTCTTCTACACTTAAATATAATAACCAGTAATACTTAGACCGAAACAATATGCATACACCAATTCAAACCAAGAACCACAGTTACTAGATTACACTATCTAATGCATACGAGATTACAGTAATCTACAATAACCATTAATCCTGACTGCTCATTAATGCAGTTTTCCAATCAGCCAATCGTGTGGCAGCAGCAAAATGCATAAAATTATGAACAATAATTATTAGAATGAGGGAAAATTTTTTGATCTGTGTGACTTCAACTATGGCATGGTTGTTATTGCCAAATGGGCTGGTTTTGAGTATTTCAGAAACTGCTGAACTCGCATGAATTTCACACAGGACAACTGCTAGAGTTTTGCAAAAGAAAACAGGGCAAAATAAAACGAGAGAGTTTTGTTGGCGCAAATGTATTCCTGAAAAGAAGCGGTCAATAAAAATGCTTCCAGATGGTTTTGGGCTGCCAGGAAGGACAAAGAAACTCAAATAATCAGAACACTTCATCGATCCCGGAGGAAACTGTGTGCACACAGCTGCTCCACACCAAGTGAAGAAAAAATAAAGATAAAAGTCTCAATAAGAAAAATTATAAATCTCTCTCTCTCTCTCTCTCTATCTCCCTCTCTCTCTCTCTCTCTCCCTCTCTCTCTCTCCCTCTCTCCCTCTCCCTTTCTCTGGCTGTCTCTCTTGGTTCGTTTCTTTC
>JBCNYH010000021.1:40873539-40884451 GCA_039654325.1 Tandanus tandanus
AAATATTCATAGATCCAAAATTGTTACAAAAATACACAGGCTTTGATAGGGTGTCCTAATTTTTTCACATGACTGTACATACAGCTAATATGAGTAGCTAATTTGCATATGTGATCTTTGACCTTGGCACAGTGACCTTGACCATATAGAGTATGTACCGGGCCATTGCTTGGATCATATGCATGATAGCCATCCTACACACAGGTTTATGTCATAGGAAGTGCCTATGCAAAATTTCAGAAAGCTAATAAAATGTTGATTGCCTGAAAATTTCCGTATGGGGGATGGCTTTTTTCCTCCGTGCGCTTGAGGCGTCCTGGCTGAGGGGATACGACATTCTATAGAACAGCTATTTTTATAAATATAAAGCTTTAAATCAGATTTAATCAATTAGTTAGAGGATTGTGGGACGACTCGAGCTCAGCAAGAAAAATCATCAGGACTCTGCAATCGCTTGGGAATCATCAGTCAGATTAGACTGAAACTAATTAACCTCGTGCACTTCTTTACACATCGAAAAACAATATAAAGGGCCTCTCAAGCTGAGAAGGATGAGACAAAATGTCCCTTCCTTAAACAGCTAGTATTTATGTCTTTTCTTAACCATCCATAATCCTTTTAACACTCCACTCACACTCACTCTTTGTGCCTCTCACACAGACATTCAAATTACAGCTCAGAAAAGTTTATTTGCATTTTTAAATAACCTCTAATAATATTCACATCTGAAAAAAACTAAAAACCTGTCTACAAAAAAAACAAGGCAAAAAAAAAAAAGAATCAAAAATCAAGACCAAAACAGCATCAGCATATCAATGAGATACAAACCCACAACCCTCTGCCAAATGACACCCTCAATCTTTAAATCTGACAGACTGAATCTGTTCACACTCTGTCATCATAAACAAAAGCAGCAGGCATGCACAACAGAACAGAGACAACGAGTTTCGTTTCATAAAAAAATGCACAGAACTGAAAAATGTTCTTTTGTGTTTTTATGCACTCGTGGACAGATAAGCGACTTCCCTGAACTTAGCATCCAAGAACCCGATGAGAAATTAACAATTAACTCTACACCAGCTTTGGCAAAAATATTAGAGTTGTGCTTGTGTGCTGCCTTTTCTCTGCACATTACATGAGTATAATGTTTTTAAAAATAATATTATTTAACTATTATTACACAACCTAATTCAGCATAAATTAATATAAACTCATTAAGTATTGTGACATTGCACTTAGTGCTGCTAGGATCTTTTTGTCCTGTTGATTGCAATAGGAATTTGATCACAAAGTATTATATATTAGTATATACTACACAGGAAAGGAACGATCTGATTGGCCTGCTATCTTCGGATCACAAATCATTATTCCAAGTGGATTCCTTCAATCAAAATTATAGACACTAACAGTTTGTCATGGGCAGGTCATCACCATCATCACGCATTTAAATGGAAACATAAACAATAAAAATCTGGGTTTTTTTCTTAGGTGCCATGTAATACACACTAAAACAATTATGCACCGCAGGGTCAGTGGATGTTGCAAAAATGTTCTATAACATCCTCCGAGCCTGAGGTGCATAATTTTCGAACAGCCATGTTTATTGTTTACATTATGATAACGTTAGATGTTGGCATACTATATATTTATATATGTTGTGTACTCTATATTCAAACATGAGGTAGCTAGCTAGTACAATGATGCCCTACGCTGCTACCCCACCCCACCCCTCCGTGGCTCATCCTACAGCAGTAAATCAGGCAGTGCGCATTCATGTGTTTTGGAGGAGTGTCTTTATAAAGCAGATTGAAGGCAGGGGGCGTGACAATTCCTTTAGATAGTTACAAAATCTAGCTCACTCGCGCTGGTTTCTCCAAGATTACCTATCTTACATTTCACAAAAGCTCAAAAAGTGTATGCAAGAACAAACAGCAGATGAACAAACGACACATTACGTTGCAGGGTAAAGAATTTAAGTAGAGTCTTGGCATAGATGACCCCAGTACCCTCCTCCATCACCCCTCGCTTCATTAACCCGCCAACTTTGCTCATTTCCACCCAGCAAGACACTGACAGATGAGCTTAAAAAAAAAAAATAGTGCTGACTGCACACTGACAGACAGGAGACACTAATTCAATTTCTTGTGAATCACAGAACATAAATTAGAGAAGGGCATCAATGAGAACTGCTTAACACTGTGAGACACTGAGACCCTGTGCCCTCGCAGATGCTTAAAAAATAAATAAATACCGCTTTTGATTTCATCATAATGCAGCATTAGCAATTAGTTGCTGAAATAAATAAATAAATGAATGAACATTTATATACAGGTGGATCTGAATCTTATGGGTAAAGGCTGGTTGGTGATTCCTACCAAACGGACTACAAAAGTAAACCAATGCAGCGAAACGGCATGTCACTACCCTGTGGTGATACTGGGTTTCCATTCAAGAAATATTCTCAATAGCGTAAAACTTTAAGACAATATCAAAACTTTGGGGAGGGAGCGATCATAACATAATGATTGCATGACATTACATCAATGACATCATCAAAACAAATTCACACTGAAATCTTTAATCAGGAGAAGGGGTTTTTTTTTGGAGCTTCACTTTAGGCAGTGCCTAAATCTTTATATGAAGCCAAGAGATCAAATCAGAATTAACACGGGCATGATACCAGTTTAATGATGGTGACAACTGATGGAGGATCGAGATGTCTGTGTTGGAGGAATTTTTTACTCAGAAATGACAACAAGGCCTAAGCGGCTCCTCTCCCAACGTGCCCCGAGGGCTCATGGCCTTTAGCCAAGCGCACATTGAAGTGTTTTGGAGGAGTGGGTATACAGGGCGAGCTGTACAGAGGCGTAGTGATTTTTCAGTTGGATGCTCTCAAAATCTAGCTTACTCTTGCGGATTTCTCCAGAATCCCCATTACGTCTCTTTAGGTTCAATCTTGGTCTTATCCGAACTCTCCGTTCACAGTGCGGTTTGTAGTGCTGGGGTGGTTGATTTAGGACAGCACATCATATTCTGACACCACCACAAAAGAGTGAATTAAGCTTCAAATAAGTTACTAAATAGGACATTAATATAGACAACAAACACATCGGCATCATGACAAACAAACGTGTTTAGACACAGTCCTAGCATGTTTCACACTGAAAATTTAAATGGAAATGCACAGCCTAATAATGTCACATCAGGATTAAACAATAATAAAAATAGGAGGACAAAAATACATAAAAAAAAAATTCCCAGACAATAAAATTAATTATTTTTAATTTTCAGTGAGTTATGAAATAACTGTAAATGTAAAGCAACATAATTGGCCAGCTGTGCATATAAACTACAATGTGGATAATGATCAGGATGGAAGGGGGAAAAAATGATGACCAACATGACCAGGGTGTGGGAAGCTCCTGCAATTTATTTTTAGATATTCATCAACTCTGAAAGACATGTGACAAAAAATACCCGGGTTTAAATATTTAAACACTGTGAAATAGCTGTAAAGCTGTATGAGCTGCTCACAGAAATGTTCTAGAAACATTCCTGAGCTAGACAGCAATGATGTGGTGTGCGGTCTCTGTGCACAATCCTGCTATTGTGAGCAATGAGAGGTGGTGCATAGACGCTGGTGATGTGTTCAAGCTTCTGTATCATCTGTTGGCATTCAATTCTCAGTCAAAGGAAAAAGTATTATTCAACACAATAAATCAAGCCTGGGATAATATTATATAGTATATACTACACAGGAATGGCATGATCTGATTGGTTCGCTATCTCAGGATAAGACATTCTCCATCCTGCAAACTCAGGATAATGTTTAAATCAATTAACAATATAAAAATAATTTTATAATCATTAATTTTAAAAAGTGGCATGATCTCGATTCCAATGATAACATCACTTAATATTCTTTTGTGCATTTACATGTTTTCCATCCTACAGTGCACATAAAATGTAGCAGTGCTGATGGTGACGGTATATCAAACAAACATCTTTATTCATTCTCACTCAAGCCCTGAGTGCTTTCCTATTACACACACACACACACACACACACACACACACACACACACAGAGAGATCTTACGTCATGATGCTGCACTACTCAGGGTTCTACACAAACACACACAAAACTGTATGATGCAGCATGGTGTGTAGCCGTGCACGCGCGTAAACGCACACAAACAAAAACACACGGCCCTCGTCAGTGATGTCAGCGCTTGTCGGAGCTGCAGAGCAGTCATTAATCTTAGTCATGCTCGCTCTTATCACTGACATTCTCAATGCTGCCCTGACATTTCTCAGAGCATCAGCAGTGGGCTGGTTAATGCCTTGCTATTGGTGATTGTTGTGCAAATTAGATTTAGAAGTCAATATCAGGTATGCGTTTGGATGCGTCAGGGTTGAAAATGAATTTCAACGTGTAAATGCTGCTTCTGTTTTACTGGATGCACTTGTTGGGTTAAATTCCAAAGATCATCGCATGCACGATCTTGATATTTAGGATCTACAGCACTATTCTGTTGCATGTTAAATTGGGTTGTATGGTTGCCTTTGCCTAAGGTTAAGATGTTTGACTATAGGCAGGATTGTGCATAAAACATACCAAGCAGATTTATATAAAACTTGGTGAAAGGGTGTAGCATGAATCAGAGAACAACCCATTAAATTTTGGAACAGATCCACAGGGAGTCACGGCGTGGAGCCATAAATTCACTTCTCTTATACCAATGTTGCAAGATTTGGCCTTCAAGTCTGCACTCAACCCAAGCCTGAAGGCATACAAGTTACTGGCTGCTGCTTGTATACTGTCACCTGGTATGTTCCTAACTCACATTTAAAGGAGCCATTTGAGACATATATGAATATCAAAGAAGTCAACAAAACCATACGATAATAACCTAAGATAATTCTAATTAGCGCTGGGCGAGATATCAATAAATCATTGCATTGTGATATGACCGTTCATCATGATTTAACAGAAATACCAGCTTTCTTCCAGAAATAAACATTTTACCTACAGCATTTTCACCCACATGAGCAAAAACAAGGCTTTTACACTTTTTTGCAGGTGTGTGCCAGAACACATGAGCATCCCATCTCTTTGGCTTCAGCACAAACAGTTTGCATGTGCTGTCATGTTTTTTTTCCCTTGTCTTAAAATTTTCATAGCAGAATACATCATAATGATAAATACTGTAATCAGAGAAATGACAAAAAATATCACAATATAATATTTAGGTCATGTTGCCCAGCCCTAATTCTAGTACTGCAGCTTCGGGCATACTGTATTTATGTATACAGATATCTACAATGGCTGCAGTTTTGCATATCACAGAAGAGCTGACAGTTGTCCTTGGCGGAGGTCTGCGCTCTGTGAGAGGGCTTCCTAATACTTCCACCATTAATCACTGCAAGTAATAATGGACAGTCTGATCAGGCAGTTACCTCACCGGTGACGTTTTTAAAACAGTAAATAAAAGTAATTTCCACTTTTTACCATCTACCCATTTATTATTTTTAATCCAATCGTAACGGTCACACCATCTGCACTTTTAAAAGCCCGAAAAAAGAAAAAAAACCGTTTATTTCTGCTTGCACTTAATGATTTATGACATCCCGTTTACGAGCGGGTGTAGAAAAAAATGTCTCGTGTTCTTTCCGGTTACAAAGAAAATTCAGTGTGACTCTCAGAGGGAATAAAAAGACAAGGACGAGTCAGAAAGGGGCGATGCTTAAGTGTGTGGTATTTATTAACAGCCATTTGTATCCAACAAACAAAAAAGGAAAAGAAAAGAGGCCTGTAAGACAAAACTCCTCTGTTTTGTGAACGTGTTACATGGCTACCTCTGCCTGTTCTAGCATGCCAGGAGTGAATCATAAAACAGATATTTCCTTTAATTTTCCACTGGCTAACAGGAATTTGTGCTTGATTATCACCACTGAAACATAATTATTTTTAGACCACGTGCATTTATGGGAAGGCATCATAGCAACGGCAGCCAGTGTTCCTGTGTTAGTTTTATCGAGTTTAGCTGTGTTTCCTTTGTGTTACCGGTTAAAGAGAAAGGAGAGGTCCAAGTATGGCCATCACAATTCATAAGATCTACTCATATTGTTATAAGATGGCATACATCAGCAGACTACATACTGATCTGGTCAACTACACACCAGAACATCGCTAAAGTGCTGTTACTATCCTTCTCTGTCAGCTTTTCTCAAAGATCTCTGGCACGAGTGCACTTTTAACCGCCTGCATAAAAGTTTAATAAACCTTGTTTGCATGGTTGTACTGGTAAACTCCGTACAATCGAGAAACATCCCAGACAAAATTTAAATATGGTTGTGGACGTGGGTCATAACATACCCCAACAGCCTGATGGCTGAGGAGTAAAAAGTGCACAAACACTCTAAGCAATAATGTTGAATACAATTCTAGAAACAAGAAATGTAATAATCTCACACACAAACACCTACAACACACACTAATACACTTATAACTTGGTCACTTCACCCTCTGTGCCCTGAAGCAAATCACCAGAGAGAGTGTAATCTAACGTTCACTGGTCACACTACCGAGAGAATCTAGAGTTCAATATCAGTTCGGCTCTCACACAAGTACACTTCACACTGAGGGTTACTATTATAATTATGATTTATGTTTATCAACTAATTTTCTCCCTTTTTGCATGGTCAAGTGTACTGCTTAATAGTCCAAGAGCCTGCACTGTAAGCTAACGGTTCTCCTGAATGCGGCCATACAGTCTGCAGCAATGTGACTGGGGGTTGCTTGATAAGGTAAAGAGCTCTGAATAACGGCACGCCACGCTATTTTTGGATACCCTTAGATTTTTTTTGGTCATCAAGCAAGTGTGTGTCCCATAGTGCTCTAACAAGAAAGGTGATCATTTCACTAGATGATGTCAATATGGCTGTTCTAGTGGCACAACCAAGCGGCACAACTAGCTGGGAGACGAGAGAAAAGACTGAGAGGCCTTGCTCTCAAACAGAGCAATACTAGCCAACCATGTGCATGTGAGCTCATATGTGGAACAAAATAGGTGATGGTAGCCTCTAAATGTCGGTTATTGCATCAATATTCACACGCCAGTGGACAGTTGGAAAAACCTGGCTGGTGTGTGCATTCCTAATTGTTTGGACAAAATATTAAAACACTACATGTGACAAAAATAACAATGTAATGAGGTCACTAGAACAGTGCAAACCTCTACCAAGCCCAGCATCCCCTCATTGTCAAATCACCCCCTCTTACAACGTTAAAGAACCATTTAAAAGTTCCTAGATCCAGAATTTGATCTGGATTATCTCCAAAATATATTGAAGTCTTCCTTGTCCAAAACCCCAACTCTGGAAGAAATTTCATAAAAATCCACAGCTGTGGCGGTTGTAATTATACTTAATGTGGACTAAATTTCATTGGGTTGACATACTGGGAAACATCAACAGTGTGTCAATTCAGTTTTCAGTAGGTTTTGACGTGGCACGTATCGCATGAATCTTCTCATAAACACCTTGACTCTCAGGAGGTTACTGCTTGATGTTTATTATAGCTAATACACACTTAACTGCCACATTTCCCCCAAAGACATTTTTTTATGTCTAAATGACAATTCCATTCAATAGATCATTTCCCCTGAACGAATGTGTGTCTCTGTGTGTGTAAAACAACACACGATTACATTTGTTCACTGATGACATGACTTCTCACATGGGAGCCGGAGTGTTAGAACTGCTTCCTTAGCACATGATGACTGGTAGAAAATCTAAATCCTTTCCCCACAGAACTCTCTAATCCTCTCCATACAGACACGCAGTCATAACATTACTGTCATACAACCCAAACGCTTCGCCATAATTCCCAGATTACAGAATTCAGAGCTGGAAATCTATTAAGGCACGCCAAACCTCAAAATCCTCCAAAGGTGTACAGTATCAAAACAAACCTCTGTCAGATCGCCATTCAGTCCTTGTGTGTGTGTGTGTGTGTGTGTGTGTGTGTACGCCATCATCATCTTCCTCTACAGACTAAGACAGTAAGACAAACAGAATAGCACACTAAATGATTGAGCAACACCGCTCCGTGGTGTTTTTTTTTTTTTAATTGCATGCCAGCATTAGAGGTGTGACATGTAATATAACAACGTCTGGATGTCATGTACGAATATCGTACCATTGAAAATATGAGCAGCACAAGCATACCAGTGTTGCTCTGAAAACAATATCCGCAGGAGAGCTGAATAGTATATTATGCTTGCCGGGCACGTTTATATTACTCTTTAAAAACTGAGCAACATGCTTCTGTGATTAGAATGTCATGTTGGAGGAGACACACAAAAATTGGGAAGCAAATTCATCACAGACATGAAACCAATACCAATCTTTTAACCAGGGGAAGCACATTTTAGGTCTACATCAGAACATTTGTCAATTACTACATCATGTTATTTATATGTAAATTCTTATTTCTCCAAAATAATATAATCCCCAAAACCCAGTTTTGACCAAACACCCTGGGATGATTTTTATTAAAAGGCCAGCACAAAGTCCATTCTCTATCACAGCACTTCCACTCTGCCAGCTCACGTTCTCATAGCAGACAGTTCTAAAGACTGGGTATTTTTCCTGACATTTGAACAAAATCAATCTTTGGCACTGATCTGCCTGCTGTTTGATTCTGACTCTCTCGCATTGGCCATTATGCACAGCTAGATAACAAACTTCCCTAAATCCAAAATCGAGGCGCAAGCTCAAGAATGCTATATTTATGTTCCGAATGTGTACAATGAAAATCGTAAGCTACATCGCTAGCGAAAACAGACGACCAGCAGTGGTTAGTTGCCAAAAATCTGTTCCCAACTAAAGTTAAGAAGCATTGACGCCGCTCATCAAAAAGAGGTTCCAGCCACTTTGACAGGTCTTCCAATCATCAGGCAGCAGGCCAGCACCCTCAGAAACCTAGAGCAGCTCAGCTTCAGTGGGCGGGACATTTTTCATGCATTTGTCCAATAAACACCCTGCTTTGCTGCGCTGAAAGCGGAGCGTATCCCGAATGCCATATGACTCCAGAAAAGCTGTGCTTCAATAGGTTTTAATGTATCACACCACCAAAGGAATGGGGGAGTACCTGCAAGAAATTCTGAATGAGCTAGCCATACAGTTGAACATGAAGTTGTAGCCCTCTCCTTGTAATACTTATGTAAATACAACAGTACATACATGACAAACTCTTCAGTCACGTTAGAAGAAGCAGCGTTTCCACTATGATCTTGGAGCAGCCGCCGCCGCTGCTGCTTTAGACGACACAGACAGAGATGTTTGAATTCTGGTCTTGGAAAGAACGTCAAAATCAAAAACTTCGCACTCCTGTCCCATCTTGCAGTCAAATTCGATTCTGGCTCGAATACTATGAACAAATCTGGCTCAGGGGCAGAACAACTCATACCCTTCAGTCTGTATTTGGACATTTTACATAGAACGAGGCAGAACATTCCCTCCTTAAACAAGCTGTGAAAAACCCTACAGAGTGCCAATTCTTTTGTCCTAATAGAATGGCTAGCCTTATTTGTCTCAGTTAATGGATTTGTCTTTCATTAATAAATTTCTTGTGCAAGTGCTTCTGCGATAATGACTACATTCCTCTGTAACTTGATTAATGAGGGCCAATGTCCGAAAGGAATGAAAGAGTCAATAATGTTCATCTTTTTCTCCAAGAGGGCTGAGTAATTGTACTTGCATACATACCAAGTGGCAACTTTTCCTGATGAATGGTTTAGTGAGAGGAAGAACGAAGTAAGTATAAAGTCAATTGGTGACTTAGATGCTGATTTTACAGTCAAAGCTCGTTTTCGGAAACGGCTGAGGAAAGAGAGAGAATGGAGACACATCAGCAACACTCCAGCACTACTCCAAATTCATCGCAGATGCCAAAAAAATATATAGCGGGAAAAATTTTGGACCACAAACGACAACAACAAATCCTGTAGTGTGAAACATATAATGACGGGCTGTGCCTGGAAATGGGTGCAGGGAGGCGTTACAGCCAACACTGTGAGGGGAAACCTGTGCGTTTTATAAAAACAAAAGCATAACTAAATCAAGCATAGTAGTAAGAGCAGGTGTGCAGTTACAATGTTCATGGGTTTCCTTCTAGGTTGAACAGTAGTTTTTTGTATTGCTTGTGGTGAAACTATGCACGGACGGAAACAGAGTAGAATGAGATGGACACTCAGTGTGCAAGAAACATCTGCATATATAATGTAGCAAACAGGCCCTATATGGGTACTGGTTTAAATTACCTCTGTGGTTGTCTTCCGATATGTTCTATAGCAACGGTTCCCAACCCTTGTCCTCAAGGACCCCCTGCCCTGATGCACATTTTAGTGTTTTCCTTGTTATGCCCACACCTGATTTAACTAGTTAGCTAATTACCAGATCTTCATGATTGAAAAGGGTGTGATAGAGCAGGGAAACACATAAAATATAAAAATGCGCAGGACAGGGGGGTCTCCGAGACCAGGGTTGGGAACCGTCACGCTATGGTACGTGGGCATGTCCAAATTAGCACAAAAAAACAAACAAACACTGGCTTACTTTAATATCAAGGTCACAACTAAATAGTAATAAGTCTATATATGGTTCCCAATTAGAGTTCCATAATAATGGTATGTCGCACTCGTTTAGAAGTTAGAAACACTCTATCTACAAAACTTTGCTCTGACCTTCACCTTTGACATTCCTAAATCAAGTCATCTCTGGGACTGAGGTAGGGTAGTGATGGAGGTTATTATAACACCTCCACCAAAAAGTCCATAATAATGAGAATATTAAAGCGCATTCACAAAATTACTTTGAGCATACTTATGTAATTTCATATATATATAT
>JBCNYH010000021.1:40921724-40932545 GCA_039654325.1 Tandanus tandanus
TACGTCTCTCGGCTGGTCTGGGAACGCCTTGGCGTCCCCCCGGAAGAGCTGGAGGAAGTGGCTGGGGAGAGGGACGCTCCGACCACACCACCAGTAACCCGCATGCCCCGACCCGTTTGCTTAGCCCCGCCTGAGAAATATTCCGGAGAGTCCGGGGAGTGCCGGTCATTTCTAGTTCAATGCGATTTACATTTCAAGAATGATCCGGCTGCCTTCTCATCAGAACAGGCCCAGGTGGCCTTCATGATCTCCCACCTGTCAGGAAGAGCGGCGGCATGGGCTATAGCGGAATGGGCTCGAGGAGCGGCGGTATGTCAAAGCAACCAACAATTTGTACAAGCACTTACCCGTCTGTTTGATCACTCTTCCCCATCTCGCGACGCTTCCAGGGCCATGCTTGGGTTACGGCAGAAATCCAGAAGGGTGATAGATTACGCCATAGAGTTCCGCACGCTGGCTGCCGACAGTGGCTGGAATTCCACGGCCATCAAAGATGCTTTCATCCACGGGCACGACGATGAGATCAAGGACCAGCTCGCCCCACACGAGACCCCCGCTGAGTTCGAGGATCTGGTAGACCTGCCGATAAGAATCGATAACCGGCTTCAGGAGAGGAAGTCCGAACATCGCAGAACAGCCAGGAAGCACTCCGAAACTCAGGTGGCGCTTTGGGTTTGCCGGGAGCTTTGTCGTGGGTCTTCGGTTCCTTCACCCCCAACACTGAGCGGGCACCCTCTCAAGGTTAGGAGGAGCTCATGCAGTTGGGACTTGCCAAGCTGGACCTGGAAGAACGTCGACGCCTGTCATCGTGTGGGTTCATGCTCAGCCAAAAGATCTTTCTCTCCGGGCTTGAAGAGGGCGCTGGTGAGCCAAGATAGATACACACACTCTCCCCGCCGAACACTGACTACAGTCACACTGTTAATTAATGGTAAAACAATTCCTATGCAGGCATTCATTGACTCAGGGGCTGATGAGAGTTTAATTGATCGTTCTTTGGCCAAAAGATTGAAAATCAAGACTGAACAACTCTTTCAGCCCGTCTCCGCCCGATCTCTGGATAACAAGCTTTTAAGCAGAGTCACCCACAGGACTGAAACACTCTCCATGACTATTGGCAAATCTCACACTGAACCCATTTCTTTTCACTTATTTAGCTGCACACACCATCCGTTAATATTAGGGTTTCCGTGGTTGAAAGTGCCCTAACATAATCTGGGAGACTGGGAAGATTAAGATCTGGGATCCTGCCTGTAGTTTGTCCTGTCTCATCTTGTCCCCTTCTGTTCACATATCCCCGGAAAAGAAGTCTGACCTGAATCCGGTACCGGCCCTCAGCGACTATCCTGACCTATCGAGAGTCCCACCATGCTACCACGACCTGAGGGAAGTCTTCAACAAGACCAAAGCCATGTCCCTCCCTCCTCATCGGCCTTGGGACTGTGCAATAGACCTCTTGCCGGGAGCTCCAATTCCCAAAGCAAGACTGTACACCATCTCTGGTCCTGAGAGGAAGGCCATGGATGACTACATTGAAGCCTCGCTGCGAGCCGGCATCATTCGCCCATCCTAATCGCCGGCTGGAGCCGGCTTCTTTTTTGTGGGGAAAAAGGATGGCTCACTCCGGCCATGTATAGACTATAGAGCGCTGAATGACATCACCGTAAAGAACCGGTACTTGCTTCCACTCATTTCCTCCGCCTTCAAGCTGCTCCAACAGGCCCAAGTCTTCAGCAAGTTGGACCTGCGGAACACAGACCATCTGGTCAGGATCCGCGAGGGAGATGAATGGAAGACAGGATTTAACACTCTCACGGGCCACTATGAGTACCTCGTCATGCCCTTCGGACTGACCAACACCCAAGCCGTTAGCCAGTCTCATTAATGAGGTCCTCCGAGAGTACTTAAATGACTTCGTCTTTGTATATTTGGATGACATTCTTATTTGCTCCCCTGATCTTGCCACCCACCAGCGTCACATCCGTCAGGTCTTGAGTCGCCTATAGGAGAACAAACTGTTTGTGAAGGCGAAGAAATGTGAATTCCACGCCTCCTCAGTCTCGTTCCTGGGTTTCGTCGTGTCCCCAAACCACGTCCAGATGGATCCCAAGAAGGTTAGTGCTGTCTCTAATTGGCCGCCTCTTACATCACAGATGAAAGTGCAGCAATTTCTGGGGTTTGCCAACTTTTACCGAAAGTTCATCCGCAATTTCAGTGCCGTGGCGGCACCGCTACATGCACTAATGTCTCCTAAAGTCACATTTCAGTGGGGTCCAGAGGCTGAGGGGGCTTTCCAAAGACTAAAAAAACTGTTCACCACAGCACCGGTACTGAAGATAATGGACCCCAAGCTTCAGTTCACTGTGGAGGTGGATGCCTCCAATGAAGGTGTGGGGGCCGTTCTATCTCAGCGATCCCCCAAAGATAACAGAATTCACCCATGTGCCTTTCTCTCTTGCAAGTTATCTCCAGCTGAGAGGAACTATGACGTTGGGAAACGGGAGCTGTTGGCCATTAAAGTGGCCTTGGAGGAATGGAGACATTAGCTGGAAGGGACAAATCAACCTTTCCTAGTGTGGACGGATCACAAGAATCTGGAGTTCATCAAGTCGGCCAAGAGATTAAATTCAGGGCAAGCTAGGTGGGCTCTCTTTTTTAGTCGGTTTCGGTTCACCCTCTCCTACAGGCCGGGCTCTCAGAACGCCAAACCTGACACTCTGTCCCACCTGTATGAACCAGAACCGGCTGCCAAGGAACCGGAGCCTATCCTACCACCCGACCGTGTGGTAGGAGCAGTTTCCTGGCAAATAGAAAATTATGTGCAATGGGCGTGTCAGGGTGTACCCACTCCAGAGGGCTATCCTCGCAACCGGTTATTCGTACCGGAAGCACTGCCCTCTCAGGTTATCCACTGGGCACACAAGTTGTTGCTAACATGTCATCCTGGTGTCAAGAGAACTGTGTTTGTGGTCAAGCAGCGTTTTTGGTGGTCATCCCTCATCAAGGATGTGGCGGAGTATGTCACGGCCTGCTCTGTCTGTACCAGAAGCAAGGCGTCGAGACAGGCCCGGATGGGGCTTCTCCAGCCGCTACCAGTGCCACACAGACCATGGTCACACATTTCGCTGGACTTCGTCACGGGTCTGTCTCTGTCGAAAGGTAACATGGTAGTGCTGACGGTGGTAGACCGTTTTTCTAAAATGACCCATTTCATCCCATTGTCCAAACTGCCTACTGCTAAAGAAACTGCTCAAGTCCTGATTTCGCAGGTCTTTCGCATCCATGGTCTCCCCAAAGACATTGTTTCAGACAGGGGTCCCAGTTCATATTGGGGTTTTGGAAGGAGTTTTGTCAGCGCCTTGGTGACACCGTCAGGCTATCATCAGGTTACCATCCGGAGTCCAACGGCCAGACAGAGCAGCTGAACCAAGAGCTGGAGACCTGCCTGAGATGCCTGGTGGCACAGAACCAGATGACCTGGAGCGAACACCTCACACGAGTGGAGTATGCCCATAACTCGCTCCCCACTGCGGCCACCGGTCTCTTACCATTTCAGGTCATTCATGAATATCAACTGCCACTCTTCCCAGCCAATGAAGAAGAGGTGACTGTCCCATCAGCCCATGCCTTGGCAAGGAGGTGCAGGAAGATCTGAGTTCAATCTACCACTCCATATAAACTTCATCGACTTTGACTCAGGAATTCGACTCAGGAAATCGAGAGTATATCTGGGCTGTTCTGGACTATAGGATTCCACAGAAATATATCAACATTTTCAAAGCGTTCTATACTAATATAGTCAGTCCGGTGAGCGTGGGAGAAGAGCTAACTGAATGGTTTGAGGTAAAGTCCTGAAATGTGCAAGGCAACATACAAGCCCCATCCATCTTCAATCTGGTCTTGAACTGGGTGATGGAACGTGCCATTCAGGAGAGGTCAGTCTCAGGCAGTTTTCTCCTCCAGAAGTGGATGAGCTGGAGATACCCTGCCATCTTCATTACAGACACGGACTACGCAGACGACATCGCTGCCCTTGATAGCACTGCAGCTGGTCTCCAAGAAACCACCAACTATATCGCGAGCAATGACAGAGAAGCCGGGCTTCTGATCTGTGTTAACAAGACTAAGAAAAATTCCACAATCAGCGCCCCTATCCACTTACTGAGACATTGGACATAGAAGTCAAGGGTGAGCTACTTGAGCAAGTAAACCACTTCCACTACTTAGGATCCACTATTTCTAGCATCAGCTCCATTGATAACGAAATCAACATTAGTGTTGGTCTTGCATCTAGCGCTTTCAATACGCTAAATAACATCTGGAAGAATAGGGGAATCTCATCCTAGACAAAACCTTGTGAAGGTCCTGGGTGATGATCTTAAGTTCTTCCTGGGGGAAGATGTCGACCTGGCGGCCTAGACCGTCGCAAATGGCAAAATCTCCTGCAGTCCGCTGTATGCCGCCTGGCTTGTGAGCAGGCAGACCCAATTGGGTGATGACCTCACCAAGGTACAAGGTACAAGGTAAGGTCATGTTCATTAACCCTGAACTACCTAATTAACAGTAAGTAGCTGACCCTATAATTTTAGGCATATTTATCATGATATTTCGCAATTATGCTGAAGCAGTAAATTGGTCTCTTGAATGCAATTAAAGGGACATGCGCACAGGAAACAATGAGTGAAATGTAAAGCAGACATCTACAATCAATGAAAGTAAGCGAAATGAGCAATGACAGGTGAAATTCTTAAGCAAAGCAAAGGGGGCAGGTACAGATTTAAACTGAAGCTTAACTTTCAGGCAACATAATTTAAGTGTCTACCAGTTAAGAGTGAAAAGATACCATTGATTGACAGATGCTGCCAAGCACATTTTCTGTAAAGAAAAAAATGAACATGAGTTTAATGAATCCTTTCACATCAACATGGAAAGCAGCTCCTTCTGTTGCTTCATGGTTCAATTTTGATGCTCAAAGGCCCATTGTTGACACTTTCGGTGGTGGATACAAGTCAACCATGTGCACTGTGACCAGTCTACATAGCCTGAGGCGAATAATTGTTTTAGTAAATATTACACGGGAACATCAGCAAAAAAAAAAAAAACTTTTCTAGTTCTAATTCTAAATAAATAAATCTATATTTGAGGTCTATTTATTTGATATAATTTAGTTATTTAACTCAGCTCAGTTTTACATGACATATAGGTTGAATTTACATAGGCAACTAAATAGAGTACAACTAAGGGGAAAAAGATTATAACCACAAAATAGAGAGCGAGTTGGGATCATCCAAATAGCAAAGGCTAATCTAGTGGATGACCCCTGCAATAAAATAAAATTCATATCAACAGGTTGTCACTGCTGTCCCACCAGTGCAGCTAACTGGGTTATCATGCCGGCCATGTCTCTCACTGTCTGTGGTGAGAGGCATGTAAATGAACCATTGCTGATTTTCATCAAGAGTTGGCTGCATAGTCGTCGGAGTGTTTCTGCCCTGCGATAGCCTGGCAAGCTGTCCAGGGTGTACTCTGCCCTCACCCAGAGTCGGCTGAGATGAGCGCCAGCCTCCCCGTGACCCTAATTAGGATTAAGCAGTTCAGAAAATGAATGAATGAATGAATATTTCCTTGAGCTAAGGCAGATACTTAATTAGAATAATACGTTTTACATTTTACGAAATATTGTAAGAGAACTTGAATTAGTTTTAACAGGTAGGCAAGGAATTCCAAAGGCGAGTGAATTTTAGGGAGCAGAAGCCATATTTGTTGATAGTAAACGAGGCTACATAAAGATTTCTATTATATGATTGCCTCGTTGAATAGGAATGAACAGAAGATGTAAATTTGAAATATTCACTGAAACAGGGGCTAACAGTCTGCGTGACCACTGATAAACAAAAGAGAGTATCTGTGATTCAATAACATCATTGAGCTTGAGTAGGTTGAGAGATTTGTACAGGGGCTCAAAATGGGATTTTGGTTCAGAGAAAGCTATTATTCTGATTGCTTTTTTCTGGATAATAAATGATTGTGTTAGAAATGAGGGGAAAGGTTAAACCCCAGACATGGACACCATAAGTGAGGAAAGGATAGATAAGAGAGTAATAAAGCATGACAAGAATATGGTTGTCGACAAAATGTCTCACTTTTGACAAGATACCCACTGGTTTTTGATAGTTTCAAACAAAGCTCATTAATATGTCTTTTCCATGTTAAATTGGAATCAAATGTTACGCCGAGGTACTGAGTCAACTTGTTTAATATGTGTACCATCAATTTTAATTCTTAATGACTGATTAGGTTTCAGTTTACTGGAATGAAAAAGAATAAAAATAGTTTTAGAGATACTAAGTGCTAATCGATTACATTTCATCCATTCGGCAACAGATTTTAGTTCATGATTTAGTGTTGCTTCAAGGCGACTAAGGTTTTTGCTAGAAAAATGAAGGTTAGTATCATCAGCAAATAGATTAAATGTTAGTAAGCTAGAAGTATTGGGTAAATCATTTACATATAATAAGAATAAAAGGGGTCCTAGAATAGATCCTTTTGGAACACCTCAAGTGACTGGTAAGAAAAGTGAATTATGGCCATTAACATTTACAAATTGTTCTCTTTGTGATATGTAATATTTAAACCAATCATGCTCAACACCTCTTATTCCATAATGGTTAAGCGTAGTTAATAGGATTGCATGATTAACAGTATCAAATGCTTTTTTCAAATCTATAAATATACCACAGCCAAATTAATTTTTGTCAGTGAACTGGCCAATAGATTCAGTGGTAGAAATAAGAGCATGGGTAGTTGAACATTTTTCTCTGAAACCAAACTGAAGTGGGTAAAGTATTTTTTGTTCTTCCAAATAACTGTAAAGGCGATGATACATAGATTTTTCAAATCATTTACTAAAGTTGGAAAGAACAGAAATTGGTCTATAACTATCGATGTCAAATCTTGAGCCTTTCTTAAAAACAGGAATAATCATGGCTAGTTTTAATCTCTCAGGAAAATTACCGCTACCAAAGGAATCATTGACTAAAATGCAAGAGGCTCAGATATAAAGTCCCTAACAGTTTTCAAAATAGTAACAGGTACACTGTATGGCCCAGAAGACTTGTTAGCATCCATCATGTGAGGTGACAGGAGATTTTTTTAAAAATTGATCCTGAGTAGTTACCCCTAAAGTAGAATGAGGGCCTATGACTTCTCCGGGGGATTCCCTTCTCCGTAGTCTTACCAATATTGGCAAAAAAGTTATTAAAGATGTTGGCAATGCATTTAGGGTTATCAACAGACTTATTGTTATTTAAAATAGAAGTTATGTATCTGTTTTTACACTTACCAACATTTAAGATAGACCTTATACCGGACAACAGCTTTTGTATGTTACGCTTATTTAAAGAAAAATATTGATAGAAATATGAAGATTTACTATCTTTTAGATCTTTAACAACCCTATTTCTAAATTTCTTATAGAGATAATGAAGGTTAGGATTTGGTTGTTTACTTTTAAGTAATTTAGAATATAGTTTATCCCAATAATTCATTTTAGCAAATAATGTCTGTAGTAATCCAAAGTTTGGAGGATATTTTAACCTCCTTCTTGGAAAGCCTTTTATAAGGTACATGAAGAAACAAACAGAGTTTGTCAGAGTGGTCATAGAAAAGATCAAACTTGCCATTTTTGTTCAAATTACTATTGTAAATAAGAGAGAAATCAAGGTGAGATACATCATCAACAAAAGCTTCCTCGTGTGAAATGACAATAGTCTTGTTTGTAATAGTTAAGGGAAGCAAAGTTTACTTTAAGATCTTCAATGATCAGAAACTGTCAGAAATGGTCAGATATTTTGGTGACTAGATTTCCACTAAGAGCATTAAAGCTGAATGTATTAGCAAAAATGTTAATTAAAGTGCCACTTCTCTCGGTTACACGGGTTGGTTGGATAATATAAGGCAATACGTAATTAGAGTTCATCATATTGAGAAAATTTTCAGAAGCAAGATGGTTTACACAATTTAGTAGGTTAATATTAAAGTCACCTAGTATAAATATATTCCTATTTTCTCTTGCTAAGTTATGCAATATGGTCTCAATATACTCAGTAAATCTTTCAGGAGAGGAAAAAGGGTACCTATAGACACAACAGCACAAAAACTTTTTGATTTAGTATTCTTAATCTCAACCCAAACAGTTTCAAATTCCTCATCAGTTACACTGAGGTCAGTTCTTTTGACAGCATTCAGTGATTTACTGGTATAAAGAGCAACACCACCTGCAGCTTATCTGGATGGTTGTGAATGCAAATTACAGCCATACAAGGCATTATTCATTTTGAATCCTCTTAAAATATTTTCTCTTGTTTCACTGACTCCTATAACTTGGAAGGGGAAGCCTAATAAATCAAGAGTAGCATGCAAATCATCCAAATGAGCATCTAAACTGTTTAGGCTGACATGAAATAAGGAGAGATATGACTTATTGGATAATAAAGTAATTTTTTCAAAGTCATGGGAATAATAATACTTTGAGTTTATAGGATTGGGTATGTTATTTTCTATATCAGAATTGTCAAGGAAAAGGTATACCAGAAATTTTAGACAATACATCAAGCGACGGCAGGAATTCAAGATCAGATGGCATTCTACAGTTCATAAGGCTATATAGTTCAGAATCATCAACAGAGGAAAAAGGAAATACAGAGGCAATACAGTGCTTACAATACCATGCCTCATTACCTGATTGTAAAAGACAATAATCATTTAAGGTTTCTCTATTACATTTGTGGTGAATCCAGTGAAGGCAGATACCAGAACGAGCAGCCTTATCATTCCTGTTCACGATGGATTCCACAAAGTTCTTGAACAAATGCTCTTGTGATTGCAGAAGTTGACAAATTACACCAACCGAGGCGAACTCGGCACACACACACACACACACCCCTCCACCCTTCCCCCGCTTCAGCAAAACTCAATTTCGAACTGGATTTACTTTTGTTGGGCATGATTAGAATAAGTGAAAGAAAAAAAAACTGTAGGCTTCACAAAGTCACACACACAAGGATTTTCTGCAAATCTGCAACAGCCTATGCTAAAGAAAAGAAAATAATTTGCCTGTTCATCATTTTTATTTACTTTTCACCTTCTCTGTGTGTATACGTTCTAGCGTATTCTGTCCTATCTCACTCACTCACACCTATACATCTCATATCTAGCGTATATTCTTCACACCCACACTAAGTCGTCTAGGCTAATGATGATTCAGACTGTGGGGCACTGAGTGAGGTGTCATCACTGCTGGTCAGGCAGCATCACTGAATCACCCAGCACAAAAAGGCAGGATAGAGCACTGGATGTGTCTCACTTAATCTTTTTTTAGTTCTATTCTTGGTCTATTATTTTTATTTCTCCAAGCCTTTCCTCTGCTGCAGATGTTTTAAAACCTGCTATTGTTCAATATATATATATATATATTTAAGTTTAAATTTCACTCTTACTAAAGAAGAGAGACTAAGCATCTGCACAGATCATACACATTCTTCATGACTACAACAGGAAGCAATAGATTTGATCCACATTAAGCAGGGCAACAGCTGCAGGGTTTTAACAGCCTGTTTTTGAGCAAAGTATGAATCAATTGTATGAAAATCTGTTTACTACCAGCACATCATCAACCCCTCTGTGTGTGTTTATAACAAGAAAAGCCCAGTTTCAGTCCTTTAAGGTGGCATATGAAAAAAGGATATTTAATTGGTGGGTAGTATTACATTACATTGTTACAAGTATTTTGCATGCAGGTCCATCATATATTATGTCTAGAAAATTGAACACAACATGTTGGTCAAATATGCCCTGCGATGGCCTGGCGAGCTGTCCAGGGTGTACTCTGGCTTCAGGCAGAGTCGGCTGAGATGGGCACCAGCCTCCCCGCGACCCTAATTAGGATTAAGCGGTTCAGAAAATGAATGAATGAATGAATGTTGGTCGAATAAAGCTAATCACCATAAGGATGCATAAGGGGTGATGATTCCACATGTAGTAATCGGGAAAACATGCCTACAGTATGCAGTTGAAAGCATTCTCACTGGCCCATGTCCTTCAACTGCTCATAATACTTTGTTCAGACGGACCAGTCCCTGTCAACTGCATGGAACACTTTCTTTGAACTGAGCGATCCTGTGTTGACTCACCAAACAATGACTATCTGTGTATAAAAACCCTGAAAGTTTAAAGTGAGGAACATTGCTGAATGTGCTTCTGTCAACTTCAGTGACTTTTCTCCCCAAATCATCCTAAGAAGTACAAGTAATTACTGAGCAGGAGATTAACCGTTAACCTAAAGGGTGGGAGAAGTGCAGTGAATTTTGTCTGCATACATTATAATCATCTTTCGAGAGTTCAGTGTGGTGCTTTATAAGATCTGAGCAACAGGGCAGAAGCGACAACACATCCAAAAACCTCTCCTACAGCCTGGTAGCCTGTGCTGTCTAAAGCAGTTAAGGTGGTCTCCACAGGGGACCAAGTGAATTGGGCCACTTTTCGGTCTCTGGGATCATGGCCCGAGACACAGGCACCCCCTCTCTCCACAATTTTAGGAGACTGAGGTGGTAGATTTGCTGTGTGCCATTCTCCTGACCTCCCAGTTGACCTCAAGAGTAATTTGGTATTCAACATCAGTAGTAAATAAGCACTTTATTTTCCTGGTGCAAATTCCTGTAGGAAGCTCGCATCAGTCTGTCACAGTGTGTGTGTGTGTGTGTGTGTGTGTGTGTGTGTGTGTGTGTGTGTGTGTGTGTGTGTGCGTGCGTGCTTGCGTGCGTG
>JBCNYH010000021.1:40936475-40950334 GCA_039654325.1 Tandanus tandanus
TCTTTTACCATTATACTGTTAGGAGCAGACCCAACAAAATCACTTTCTCTCCTCCTCTCTCTACCCCCCCCCCCCCCCCCACCAACCCCCCCCTCTGTGTTTTTACTGAGGTACACATGCTGCTTCTGGGATGCCGGTGATCCTGATCCTCCTGACCCTTCTGCTTTCTGAGTCCTGTGGTCTATCCTGGTGTGCTGATGCTGGCTGGAGTTGTCATCTTGAAAGCCCCTCGCTCCTGCTGATGAAGATCCATATGGACATAGATCTGCACTCAGGGACTGTGAAGATGACTTTTCACTGTTGGTGATATAAACTCTTTTGCTACAATTAATTAGGACTTACAGTTGTGGTATAACCAACCGAACTACATGTTTTACTGTAATGAAGTTTCTCTTATATGGTTTGTATTTTTATGGTTTCACCCAAATGAGGATGGGTTTCCCTTTTAAGCCTGGTTCCTCTCAAGGTTTCTTCCTCGTGTCAACTGAGGGAGATTTTCCTTGCCACTGTCGCCATGGGCTTGCTCATTAGGAATGTGTAGGGGTTGTAGAAAAATGTTTCAATTCCTTTTTAAATTACTTTTACTGTGTAAAGCTGCTTTGCGACAATGTCAACTGTAAAAAGCGCTATTGACTATGAATTGAATTGGGGTACACCCTGAACAGCTCATTAGTCCATTGCACGGCAAACTCACACACACAACCATTCGCAATTACACTCGCACCTAGAGGCAATTTGGAATAGCCAATTAGCCTAATGTGCATATCTTTGGGAGGAAACCGGAGTACCCAGAGGAAACCAAAACAAGCATGGGGAGAACTTGCAAACTCCACATAGAAACCCCAGTGTCAAGCCCTGAACTAAAAACCTGGGCTTTCTTGCTGGGAGGCAGACATGCAACACCACTGTGTTGCCCCCTTTACAACATACTCACTCACTCACTCATTTGCGTAACTGCTTAATCCTATTAGGGTCGGGACAGCTGAAGCCTATCTCAGCCGACACTGGGCAAAGATGGAGTACACCCATAACAGCTCAAAAGAACATCACAAGGCCTTTGAAACATATGTTACTTAAATCAATCCTCCATTCACCCTACTTAAGCCCGATCCCATCTGATTTCAGAAGCTAATGGAGCTATGGAAGACCACCTGAGAATACCAGGTGCTGTGGAGGGTTAGGGATAAGAACCGGCAATCTACCCTGTAAAGAATCTGCCAAGAAAACTTTATAAGAATACAGTCATCAAGAGTTGGATTCAACTGATGGAACTAATATTTAACGTAACTTACATCAATACAAAGAATAATGCAATTTATTACACGTCTCATATGAATACTCAATTCTGATTGGTCAGTAATGGCTTTCAGAGGTCAGTTATTTCTTTATAGCACACCATTTTAAAGTATGCTTTAAGAGACTCTTATTATGAAACGTGTCATTAGTGGAAGCAATAAAATCAATATTAAATCAATATTTCATTTCAGTAAGTCACCCTGTAATAAGTGAGATAATGTTACATTGAGCTGGCTATTATTGTGGGGGAAAAAACCCTTTAAGAGTGATTTATAGCCCCACTGTTATGTATCATGGTCTTTATCATTCTGCTAGGGTTTACATCATGCCAATGATTAGCCTACTGCACAATACCCCTTACATATGCCTAAAGGTATGTTCATGATCCTTCTGATCCAATGATCTCCGCTAAATGGTATATAAATTGACCTGTGTATCCTCTATATAAGCAATGTATACATATATACCCTTATACAAATCAGATATAAAATATGTACCCTTAAAGAGGTCACTTCAGTGCCATCTGCACCCAAAAATATTTTTTCTTCTGAGATCGAACTGTTCATGGAGAAACACTCCAATACGACCAGTGGCCTTAACCCAAGGGCTCTGAGTATTTTAGTGAGACTTCAGAGGCATGTGGGTGAGGGTGATAGCATGGAAACAAGCTGTTCTTCTCATATGCTACCCAATGCCTCCTTTCAGCTCAGATACTCAGCAATCACATGACAAGGATAAGAGCTTTTAGCCAGGTCTTCTGACACACACATGGAAAAAACACCCCACCACGGACCTGATCTACTTTTAACATTATGGACACAGACATGACAAGATCTATTAGATGGATTACATAAAACAAACACACACACACACACACACACACGCACACACACACACACACACACACACACACACACACACACACACACAAAACAAAAAAACAAACAAACAAACAAACAAACAAACAAACAACAACAACAACAACAAAAAAAAATATATATATATATATCATCACAGCCTGAAAAAGACAAGTGGCATGGTGACATAGTGGTTAGCATGTCTGTCTCACAGCAAGAAGGTCCTGGGTTCAAGTCCCGAGCCCGGGCATGTTTCTGTGAGGTATACATGTTCTCCTTGTGCTTCCATGGGTTTCCTCCCACAGTCCAAACACATGCACATTAGGCTAATTGGCTGCTCCAAATTGCCCCTCGGTGTAAGTGTGAGTGTGAATGGTGGTGTGTGTGTGTGTGTGTGTGTGTGTGTGTGTGTGTGTGTTGGTCGGGTGAATTCTACATTTGTCCAGTATCGGCTGAGATAGGACCCAGCCTCCCTGTGACCCTAGTTGGAGTAAGCGGTTTGGCGAGTGAGTGAGTGGGTGAGAGCGTGAAAGATCCAGGTACTTATCAGCCATTGTACAGCCTTGTTTTCTCTCTCTTTAGCTCTTTACATGTGGTAATTTGCTATGTTCTCAACCTCTTCAGAAGAAAGAAAGAGGTTTTTCTAGTTCTATAGTTACGTGGTGTTTGGTATTTTGTAATAAGACATATGACAGTGGTGTTCTTCAATAATGGTTACATGTCCATAAATGCAACACAGAGTCAGAAAGTGAAGGCCATTAGTGAGAAAAGAAACACAAAATTGCTTTCATGATCAAATATCTATACAAAAAAAAAGCTGTTTTTTTTACACACACACACACACACACTGTATTCTCACGGTTGTAGACATTAAGCCTTTCTATAAGTCTTTTGTTCACTCAGAGCTACATGCACAGTCATATCCATGCTCGAGTGGAGACGGCACTACCAGCAGCTCTTCTCCAGAGTCAGAGAGAGAGAGAGAGAGAGAGAGAGAGAGAGAGAGAGAGAGACTAACAGCAATGTCCTTTCTAATACTTCCTCCAAAGGGGTGTTGGATCAGTTAGATGCTTCCTTTGCATCTAATAACAGCACAGATTGATCTGTTCTCTTCGGGACTACCAGACAATTAGGTAAACAAAACTCTATTCACAATACCAGCTGCTCTCACACTCAAACTCTGATTGCTAAAGCTCTCGGGTATGATAATAACTACACCTTCCATGCCACTGCAGCATTCACATTCTTTAATACATGTATCGCTTTATTTATACATAATACATTTGTTTATAAGGTGCTTTCCAAAGGACAGCTCAGAATGTGTAGCATCATTTTGTGTGTTTTTTAAATTTTATTAAATTTTTTCGCTGCCTGCCTGGAATTTTTTGCCAGAATTCCTGTTTGTTATAGTTATTGTTGAAGGACTTTTTTTTTTGGATAACAGCCTGATTACATTTTACCTCCCAAGTAATTACTGTGACATCTGAACAGAATTGTCTTTGTATTTGTGCATTTTGTGTCAAGAATTCGCCATGGATGTAAATTCTAAAAGCTGGAGACAAAAACCTATGCCTCCGAGTCAGACAGGACAGGACGCCACATCTCATGTAGCATGGAGGAGATCTGGAGATCAAAGTTCTTGGGTTAGGCCTCCTCGTGCAGCTCGTCCACACAGCTGTATTGAAGGTAGACTGAAGGATGAGTGGCTCCAGACGCTGAACAATCTACAGACTTGTCCTATTCAACAGCAACTGCCCCCTTATCTCCAGAAGAATGACACACCTTGGAGTGTAAGCCCCAGTTTGGTAGCAAGCTCTCAGAGCAGCCTGGAGTGTCTATATTCTGGACTGGAAAGTAAAGAAAGCGTTCAGATTAAGTCAGGGCCGAGCACTCAGAGAGCCAAGGTGTGCTCCCTCGCTCCAGTTCGGTTTGGGTGGTTGCCCTTACGGAGACATGTGGTGAATAATGCAGCTCAGCAGGATGGCACCATCTGCAAGGTAAGAGCTTAAAACCACTGGTGTAATTATGATTTATACTGTAACTGCTGTTCCAAAAGCTTTCAAATGAATATGTAGATTTAAAGAGTGCTTTTTAAACCATTACATTACCCTGGAAGTGGATTTTAGGTTACACACACTGATCAGCCATAACATTAACACCACCTGGCTGGTCTACAGTTAGGCAGCCCCACATGCAGCAAGCAACAATGCACTGTGTGTTCTGATATTTTTCTATCTTAGCCAGCATTAACAGCTTCAGCAGTCCATGCTATCAGACCACATGCCTTGGAGCATCCATGACACTCTTGCCAGTTTACTGGTTGTCCTTCATTGGACCACCTTTGGTAGGTACTTACCACTGCATACCAAGAACACCCCACAAGATCTGTTGTTTTAGAGATGAATAGTCGTTTAGCATCACAATACGGCTCTTATCAAACTCTCTTAGATCCTTACACTTGCTCATTGAAGACATTGTTTATCAAGGTTGAAGTAGAAGAACTTGAGTGTACTGCATGGAGCGCTGACCTCAATCCCACTGAATAACTTTTTGGAATGTGTTTTTTGAGATGCTCAATATACTCCAGACGTCCTCGCACGACATCAGTGTCTGATCTCTCTTACTAATGCTCTTGTAGCTGAATGAGCATAAATCCCTACAGCCACACTCCAAAATCTAGTGGAAAGCCTTTCCAGAAAAGTGTAGTTTGGTATAAAATGGAATGTTAAACAGGCACGTGTGGGTCCGATATTCAGGAGTTGACAAACATTTAGGCATATAACGAAGATTTAAAGTAAAAAAAAAGAAGAAATGTACTGTACAGCTTTGGTCTTGAAAATCAAATTGCAAACAAATTTAAATCTGATTTTTAAAAAATTATTAAATAATCTTAATACTATATTTTTATACTACTACTACTAATCATTGTTGTGGTTGTCACTGTCATCATCAAGGGACAGTGGTGGTTCAATAGTTAAGGCTCTGGGTTACTGATCAGAAGGAAGAGGGTTCAAGCCCCAGCCAAACCACCAATCTGCCACTGCTGAGCCCTTGAGCAAGGCCCGTATCCCTCAGCTGCTCAGTTATACAGGTTGACCCAAAAAACGTTCCCATATTTGGAAAGTAAAAATGGGAAAAAAACAAATTAATGATAATCAAATTATTATTTGCACACATGAAACTTTATTCAATACAGTTTTTATACATCATGTTTTAAATATGATGATCCTCCAGATGGTTGCCGTCACTGTTTATACATACCTCTCCTGCCTCAGTAATTTTCGTGTGTGCAAATAAGAAGTTAATAATCTTTTTTCCTATTATTTACCTTTGAAATATTGGAGGTTTTTCTGGGTCACCCTGTATAAGTAAAATAATAGCGTCTGCCAATCACTGTAAATGTAAAACATTTCATATCATTCTTTTATTGCATTTAATCCCAATTTTTATTTTCTGTCATTTTTACAAGGCAGCCATATAAATGTTTTGCGCAAGTGCCTGCTAGAGGTAAAGTTTTTTTTTTTTCAATTCAGTGTAAACATGCTTTGAAATGTATGTGGCAGACGTGAAGGCTGTAACTGCACCTTGTCCCTCCTACAGTTCTGCTGTCTGTCAGGACCTACTTATCCTTTCTACCTCATCTTTTTTTTGCCATGTCTCTACAATGTAACATAGCATCTGCTGTAATATACATATGAAGGGCGAAATATGCAGAATATCATTTTTATACTTGACTCAGGTTTGATTCACCACAGTCTGTAGAGTTCTCTCAGTCTCAGAATGGAGTATACAACATATATAACAACATATATACCTAGCAAACTTGCAGGCACGGATATTTTCTTGGACAGAAGTGCTTACTCAGCAATAATGGATCTCAGAAGGCAATGACAATCCAAGACCAGTGTAATAGTTTTGGCTGAAAAGTTCATAGGTCGACCCTGATGCAATGCTGCAATTTAACCAAATGACATATTTTTCAACATAGTCTCCCCTGTGGTCTTCACACTTCTTTCATTGGTGTTGCAGCACTAGGATTCTCTTGGTATAGAAGCTCTCAAGTTTCATTGCTCTGGCATTACTCCTTCTTAGTCACCCTATGAACTTTTCAGCCCACCCTCGTAGTTGCACATCAGGTCTGTTGGGGTTCTTCATTCATTCATGCATATTTTAAAGCTGCTATGTTATGGTCAGGATAGCTGTGGATCCGGAGTCTAGCCCGGAAATACTGGGTGTGGAATGGGAATACACACACACACACACACACACACACACACACACACACACACACACACATTCATGACAAAATATGCTAATTATATGACTCATACACAATTAAAATAAAATTTGTTGCCATGTTAATGATATTAAATTAAATATCATAATAATAGTTTGATATTAAATACACAGCTTTAAAATTGCTTTGATTGGAATATTGATACTGACCTGCTAAGTATGATAAACACAATATGTAGACATTACATATAATAAGCTATTAGGGACTTAAAACAATTGCAAAGAAGACTGTAAGGAAATTGGTTTGTTCTTGCTGCAATCTTTTAAATTTATCTTCATTTGGTAGTGCACACATTCAGAAAGAAATCAAGGCTATGCCCCAATTTGCATAATGCTTACTGAGACGTATGCACAAATATTACTATGGAATATTACTATGGCATACAGTTATTAGTGTACCGGCATAAAGTATAATACTGAAGTATGCAGCTTTTAACGCGACTCAAATACCAGCAGTTCAGTACAGATTTGTTATTTATTTTATGCATCAGGGGCATGTCACAATTACTACAGTTTAAAGCTACTATTAGCCAGTTAGCTTTGCTATCTCTCAGTGCCTGACCAGTGAGTGAAAATAGAGGTAACACCGCATGAATCACGTAATCACTGCATCAGGTGTCATGTCAAAACACAGCTCGGTGAGGAGTATATTTTATTTTTGTTTTTGACACAGTGGTATCACGCACTCACTCATTTGCCGAACCGCTTAATCCTATTAGGGTTGCAGGGGAGGCTGCACCTATCTCAGCCGACACTGGGTGAAGGTGGGGTACACCCTAAAGAGCTTGCCAGACTATTGCAGGGCTTTTGGTATAAAAATTCGAAATTTGCAATATTTTTGCTCTTAAAGTGAAGCTTTATTAAAATTGATCTGTGATGAAACAAAGACCTCATAGCATGAGGGTCCTGGGTTCGAGTCCTGGGCTCGGGCATTTCTGTGTGGAGTTTGCATGTTCTCCCCCCGTGCTTGCGTGTGGTTTCCTCCGGGTACTCCGGCTTCCTCCCACAGCCAAAAAGACATGCACATTAGGCTAAGTGGCTGTTCCAAATTGCCCCTATGTGTGGATGTGAGTGTAAATGGTTGTGTGTGTTGCCCTGTGATGGTCTGGCAAGCTGTTCAGGGTGTACCCCACTTTCACCCAGTGTAGGTTGTGATAGGCTCCAGCAGTAAGTAATGGAGCATACACAGAAAGGCTTCAGTCAACCAGCAATTTTGAATGTAGAGCCTGTTTGCTGCGAGGCAGCCGTGCTGACCACTACACCCCCTTGCCTACAGCAGAATGATCTAAAAAAAAAAAAAAAAAATAAAATAAATAAAGTAAACATACTGCTAAGTTTGTGTTTGCTCTTGAGCTTTTTAAAAAATGGTTCAGCTACAAATGTGACATGAGCCAGTGGGGAAGTGAATAACTGGTATATAATACAGTATGTGTTTATTTTGTTGTCTCATGTTAGTGGAAATATGGTGTGGAGAGGACGGCTTGAAAAAGGGGAAGAAAATAATGTTTCGGTGTGACACATCCAGAGTGGACTCGCCTTAAGGCTCTGTGTATCCCTGCGGCTACCAGATGCAGACAGATTTCAAGCCTGTTGTCTTAAAAATAGCAGTGAATAAAATAACATAGCCACTTGAATTCAGATTTAATGCTAATGAATAATGTGTTGTGAAGAGTTACATCCCTAGCAACAAGCAGCAGGCTTAGAAGAAAATATGGTTATCAGCTGACACAATAGTATTAACCTTGGCTGTGTGTATGAATGAGGAGGTGTAAACAGATCTCAAAGCTGAATTTTTTATTGTGCTTTCACATATGCAATGTTTAGTCCCTTTAATCAAACCCTGTTGCATGATCTGCTTTGGCATTGTTCTTTAAGGTAGAGAAAACACACTGACATCACAGCAATTGCACTCTGATTGGAACAAAACAACCGAATCCAAAGTATCAGTTTTGCTCTAATTCAGACTGAACAAACAATCGACTGGGTGTGAAAGCGATTTGCAATCAACAAGTTCGTAATCCCCAAACCGTGCCAACAATAAGAAAAATGTCATTGTGTTCAAGACAGTTCATCACTGCAGGCCAATCTCTATTGTACAGATTATTTACTCAAGAGGATGAGTGGCAGCTTGTCAGCAGCTTATCATTACAGTGTGAAGAAAAGGCCTGATGTAAAGGTTTTGAGGCTTTTGCAGCTGTTACTGACATGTCTGTGCTGAGAGAAGTGAGGCTTCAGGAGCTTATCCAGCAGAGATTAGAGCAGCTTATTAAAGTGGGATGTAAAAAAAAAAAATTGACAGCTGAAATCTTGTATTTGTGTATCAGCTACTGTATGTATGTGATTTAGGACAATTTATAAATCAAAGCATAAAACTTCCATAATAAAAAACACGTGTTTGTCTCCTAATTTAGTTGTAGCCAATTCCCAATTCCCACCCACCAAGCACTGCCATCCCATCATACACATCAACTAGGGAGGGGCGTAAGCACACACATGCCCCCTCCGCGAAACATGATGCTGCCGCCCGCATCTTTATGAATTGATGCACAGGCGCACTTACGAGGAAAGCGTTATCCACCCTTAGTAATGTCAGATGTGTCATACATTAAAACAAACAACAACAAAAACCCATTAGCTTACAAAGACAAATCTAAACCATGATGGTAATTTCACATAAGGGTTTTAACTTACCCATGGATACAGTCAAAATTTATAGTCTACACATTATGAGCTTAATTTACTAATAGCTTGCTAACAGGTTTAAACCATATTGGGGTTTTTTTCTGTTTGCTTTGATGGCACACAGTTTGGGGAATGTCTACCTAAAAGTAGACAGTTAAAACGAGCTCTCACGGGAGGGAATGATGGCATACGCTCACTTCCCTGTCACTCATAGCGATCACTAGCCAATCATGGGTGTCTATGAGCTCATTGATTCTTGTGCATGCTTATTCCCTCCCTGGTTAGTGGTGGTCGTGCGATCGGGAAGGAAATACTTGACGGGTTGGAATTTGATACGACTAAATTAGGGGGGCCCTGTAATGGCCTGGCGAGCTGTCCAGGGTGTACTCTGCCCTTGCCCAGAGTTGGCTGAGATGGGCGCCAGCCTCCCCGCAACCCTAATAAGGATTAAGCGGTTTTGAAAATTAATGAATGATGAATAAATTAGGGGGAGAAAATGAGAAAAAAAAAAGTCCTGAGATTGATTCCCACGTTTCTGTGTGGAGTTTGCATGTTCTTTTGCTTGCATGGGTTTCCTCCAGGTGCTCTGGTTTCCTCCCACAGTTCCAAGACATGCACATTAGGCTAATTGGATATTCTCTGTTGCCTCTAGGTATGAGTGTAAATGGTTTTGTGTGTGTGTGTGTGTGTGTGTGTGTGTGTTAGCCCTGTGATGGTCTGGCAAACTTTTTAGGGTGTACAGTGCCTTTGCCCAGAAATAGGCTTCAGCGTCCCTGCAACAATAAAAAAGGATAAAGTGGTTCAGAAAATGAATGAATGCAAATAATATATTTGAATTTTTTTTTAAATTATTATTATTTTGTAATTTTTTGCTTTTATTTTGTAAAATAAAAAAAAGAGGGGAAGGGGAAAGATGTATGATGTTAACATTTGATGAGAGGTTTATTCAAGAAAAAAGCACCAGTACAACAGAGACGAAGTTTGAAGTATAACAATAAAAACAAAAAACAAAGACAGTCCTAGCACTTGTTAATAACAGGTTCTATCTCTCTGCTGGAATCCATAAGCCGTGCTTCACAGCGTGCAGGCAATGTGATGAATGATGAAGTGATAGGAGTATGTTTTCTTTCAGGTGAAGCTGAAGCCGCCCATCACCCCTGTATTGAGCTGCAGTTCTGTCAACACAAATGGATCAGAGGCAGGAGGTAGGTATTGCTAAATAAAAGGGAGTGAAAAGCATACATCTGTAATATAAAAGAGAAGTTTGAAACACAGGCGGCATGATGGTGTAGCGGTTAGCACGTCTGCCTCACAGCAAGAAGGTCTTGGGTTCGATTCCCGGGCTTGGGTAGTTTGCATGTTCTCCCCGTGCTTGTGTGGGATTTCTCCAGGTACTCCGGTTTCCTCCCACAGTCCAAAGACATGCACATTAGGCTGATTGGCTGTTCTAAAATGCCCCTAGGTGTGAGTGTGAATAGTTGTGCATGTTGCCCTGCAATGGTCTGGCGAGCTGTTCAGGTTGAATCCCACCTTCGCCCCGTGTTGACTAAGATGGGTTTCAGCCTCCCTGTGACCATAATAGAAGATTAAATGGTTCAGCGAATGAGTGAGTGAGTATAAAATACAAGTATTTACTTAGAATTTTGTAAATATTATACATTATTCTGTGCGTACCATATTTACACTTTGTCATGTATGTGCATCCTGTCATAAAACCTAGCAACAACAGTCCTCCTCAATGTAAGACAAGTATATTTTGGTTTATTACATCCAGATATATTTTGCACATTCTAAGTAATCAGTCCCACTGACAGAGAGACAGATAGATAGAGAGATTAAATATGCTCAGAGCGCAGGCTTGTGTTTGGCTGTGAATAAGCTGTTAGGAGGAATATAACTCAAGCGGCTCAGTGTAGCATGTGTGACAGCACCAGCCTTGTTTGATTTTTTTTTTATCCCTCAAGTGCATTCTGTGTATTCTATTATCATAATGAGTAATTCATCTTAGCATGCATGTGATGATTTGGGACCCTGGTTACAAGCGGTATAAATATGCGTCAATCATATTTTAGAGATATGGCCTTCTCGACTAGTGGAAATAAACATAAACCTGCTCTTATATATATATCAGGTCATCATTAGACGGGTTTCTACTGAATTTTTTATGCGCGAAATAGAAGTGATTTCAAGAAGAAAAGACAACAAAAGTCAATTGCAAGTGGTGTGTGTTTCCTTGAAGTGATGTTATGGCATTACGGATCTTGTGATCTGCCCTAATGTGCTACTGCTGGTTGGAGTTTTCATCGTAGAAGCCCCTCGCTCCTGCTGATGATGTTCCATATGGACCTAATTATACACTCAGAAACTGTGAAGATGACTCTCCACTGCTTGTGATATAAACTCTTGTGCTAAAATGATTTAGGACTACAATTACCATTACAGTTAAGATAAGAAAACCAGCTAGACTTCTTGTTAAACTAAAGTGAAGTTTCGGCTACATGGTTTGTATTTTTATCTGATTTCATCCAAATGAGGATTGGCTTCCCTTTTGAGTCTGGCTCCTCTCAAGGTTTCTTCCTCGTGTCCACTGAGGGAGTTCTTCCTTGCCACCGTCACCGCGGGCTTGCTCATTAGGGATGCATAGGGTTTATAGACAATATTATGACTTGTAAAAATCATTATACAAATAAAACTGAATAGAATTAAAGTGATTAAAGCTGGGAGGCATGGTAACGTAGTGGTTAGCACTTCTGCCTCACAGCAAGAAGGTCCTGGGTTCAATTCCCGGGCTTGGGCATCTCTGTGTGGAGTTAGGCTGGTGCCTATCTCAGCCAACACTGGGCGAAGGTGGAGTACACCCTGAAGAGCTTTCCAGACCATCGCAGGGCAACACACACAACCATTAACACTCACACCTAGGGTCAATTTGGAAGAGCCAGTTAGCCTAATGTGCATGTTTTTTGACTGTCGGAGGAAAGAGGAGCACCCAGAGGAAACCCACACAGACATGTAAAACTCCACACAGAAACGCCCTCGCTGAGCCCCGGACTCAAACTCAAGACCTTCTTGCTGTGAGGTGGACGTGCTAACCACTATACCATCGTGCCGCTCCCGTTTCTGTTTCAATTTAGTAAAATACTGCATTGTTGAATCATCTGGAAAAACCACCATGTTTATTTATTTACTTACTTATTCATCGTGCATTTTCTCATCATTCATTCATTCATTTTCTGAACCGCTTATTCCTAATTAGGGTCGCGGGGAGGCTGGCGCCCATCTCAGCCGACTCTGGGCGAGGGCAGACTACACCCTGGACAGCTCGCCAGGCCATCGCAGGGCTACTTACTAATTTATTTATTTATTTAATTTATTTATTTTAATTGGCATTTCCATTACTCCTTATTTTAGCTCACAAATTTTAAATTGAGCATTAAGGAGGTTAATGGAAACCCACCAATTGTGACAACATGACTGACAGTAAGCAGGGATGCCTCTCTCTCTCTGTCTCTCTCTCTGTCTGTCCTGATTGATCTCGAGGCCTATATTTTTTTCCTTTCAGAAAGATCGATTTTTATTTCACCTGAGTGGATATTTGATTAAAATATGGATATCTGCCTAACTGTGAGAACACAATATTCTGAATTAAATGGTGTGTCTGTGGTATAAAACTGTCGAGTGTTCAAGGTTAAAATCAGGATTGTTTAATGCATCAGTGCCTTTAATTGGTCTATGTCTCTCTTAGTCCATCTGGTAGCTTACACCATGATATGAAGGCTGCATGTGTGTGTTGTGTGTGTGTGTGTGTGTGTGTGTGTGTGCGTGTTTGCATATTTACCCAGCTCTCCCACCATGAGCAGCATCATTAACTCGGGATGAGTGGCTAACAGCTCATAAAACATGACCTGTCACATGCTCCCACTGATGCCTAGATATTTTTTAAAAAGCCTGAGGACACACAAAGTAGAGCAGAATTGTTAAAGAGCACTCCTCCTGGGGCAAGGACCTGTGTCTGTGAGGCATTTGACTGTCAGGTGTTTGTTAATATGAGCCAGTGTTTCTGTTAAGGAAACAAGTACACGGTATAGTTCACTGAGCACCTTAACTGTCAGTCAATGGCAGGGTCACCATGGTGATGGCAATGTAGTGCAATCCATCATTACAGCGTGACATGGCACCTGTCCGGTGAAAAGCTTTCACTCTCTTCCCTTAAATCTCTGTCTATTTTGTCCTCATTCTCCTTCTTTTTCTGTCTCTGCTTCTATTTGAGAGTGCGCACACACAACACACACACACACACACACACACACACACACACACACACACACGCATAATTATTATCCTTTAGAGGAACACACAGTAATATAATTATTAGCACTAATCTATACCTAATCCTATCCTTAACCTTAGTCTGAAATAAAAACTTTTTTTTGTGAAATAACATCAGAACTCTTACTAAAAGGACTCTCCTGTCTCTCACATACAGATGGGACGGCTGGATTTGGGAATAGGAGAATGTCTGCATCCATCTCTCTCCAGGTAAGTTCCCTTCCGTCTGCATCACTCACTTCGTCATAGGCATTGAAATAAAATTTTCCCCCCTGCTCTAGGGCCTCAGTCCCAAAGTTGGATAACAATCTATCGATCAATCAATTAATCTGTCTATCTATCTATCTATCTATCTATCTATCTATCTATCTATCTATCTATCTATCTATCTATCTATCTATC
>JBCNYH010000021.1:41020778-41034819 GCA_039654325.1 Tandanus tandanus
TATATACACACACACACACACACACACACACACACACACACACACACACACACACACACACACACACACACACACTTATGCCATTTGTTGTTCCCACATTGCACTGGATAACATTTGACTGCCAAGTCACCTGGGCAAAGGCCAACCTTTAAGAAGATCACAATTGCAGTGGTGGCCAGCAGGGGGCATCACTCTCACCCTGTACTGTAAACTGTATAATTTATCAGACCATATGCAGAATGATGTCATGCACTGGGGCAAAGTAGGAGCTTCAGTATGCACATGAAGGTCAAAGGAAGTGAAACAAAGAGACAGAGAAAACGTATTGGACAGTAAAGGGTCCTCACCAGAGACTTGTTTGAATCTAAACCCTTGTTTTTCATCCCCCGCAACTTCAATTTCACATTGTATTCAATCAATGAGCCTCGTCACTCCTTGAATAATGCGCATGTTTCTTAAATGTTCTTAAATCTAATGATTTTCTCCACCATCTTTCTACACATATAACTTTTATACATGGCTGATCCCTGGTTTATGATGTCTGTTAATGCAGTATTTTCATTGAGATTAATGGTAAGATGTGTGTATTTAACAAATTACAAAATCTTGTGAATGGAGCCTTAAGCAGCTGATACACCAATTAAGTTTCTTACCCAGCATAATGTTCCCTTTGAAGAAAAATAATGATTCATCAGTTAGTGAGTTTGTTGTTTCTGAAATTGACGAGGTAATCTTTGCAGAATGCGGAGCAATGTCACTAGCATTTTAGCATGTTAAATAGAAACATACTGTATTAGTTTAAAGCATGTATGAAACTGTTACTGGAATGAAATCCTTTTTTGTGTTTATCACATCTTATATACAAGTAAACAGGCTTTTCCTTCATGTTGGATTTTATTCATATCTGGTGGGAACACAGCCTTAAATACAGGGGAACACATAGAGTGCAATCTACCTTCACTCCACAGCATGGATGATGTAGCATTAGGCTCTATGTGGGAACTGGTTTCAAAACGTTGTTTTATGATAAGTTCTACAGTACATGGTTGTGATCAAATTATCCAAAAAGAAAAAAAACAAAAAACAAAAAAAACCCTATGATTTGGCTGGGATATGACCTTTAAAGGTCACCCAAGGTAAAAGGCAATTGTTTCATGTGAAAGTCCATATAAGGTTTCCTATTAGTGTTCCATAGTAACGGCATGTCTATCATCACTCGCTTTAAAGTAATTAGCACTTAGAATTCTATGACCTTGAGTTTCACCTTTCAAAGTCACTCAAGGTCAAAGGTAATGTTTTCAATTGGAAGTTCATATATGGTTTTCTCTTAGTGTTCTGCAGTAAAAGCATGTCAATTGGCACTCGTGTCAAAGTTACTACCGCCCTCCAATCTCCAAAACTTTGTGGACCTGCTCGGACCTTCACCTTTAACCTTCCAAAATAAGATCATCTCTGGGACTCAGGTAGGGTTGTGTCCCCACCAAGTTTGAGGAAAATACATGCACAGACTTTTGTTACAGACAAACATAGGACATTGCTACTTCTAGTTTCGAACTAAACAGGGTAATTTTGCCGCTACTCATGCTGTTGCTCAGTTAACTGTGTTTCTTCACATGATGGATGAATTTAATAGGTGAGTAAATGAAGTTATTGAAGACAGGAAGCAAGTGTGTAGCAAGTGTGTAGCAGTTTACAAGGTACGAGAATCACAGAAACCGGAGAGCAGAGACAAAATAATTTCAGATTGAAAATTGGACAGGTATACACATTTGGGAAACAAACCAATGACATGACAGGGGCAGAAACTAGATCAAAACAAAAACAAGGCCAAACAGCCAATCATAAACCATACAGAATTAACACAAGCAACCGATAATCCTGAATAAGCACAGGCAGCGTTCACCACCGTGGGACACGCATGCTGAGAGGGCGGATTTTTCACAGAAGATAATAATAGTTTAACATGATGTGTAAAATGATGAAGAACGTATATGAGGTGTCTTGTATCTGAGGTGTCATGTGTCTGCGGATAACTTTTTCACTCGATAACGATGACTGACTGGCGTTTGAAGTTTCCTTTGAAGTTTATTTCGGGTACTCCGGTTTCCTCCCTCAGCCCAAGGACATGTTCCAAATTGCCCCTGAGTGTGAGAGTGAGTGGGAATGGTTTTGTGTGTGTGTGTGTGTGTGTGTGTGTGTGTGTGTGTGTGTGTGTGTGTGTGTTTGTTAGCTCTGTGATGAACTGGCGAGCTGTTCAAGGTGTATCGCACAAATAAATGAATGAATGTTTGATCGAGTTCCTTTTTAGGTGAAAATGATTTGTAGTGTAGTTTCATGACAATTGTCATATCCCCTATCATTAACTAATCTCAGTTTAAACAGAGTCGGCATGGTGGCGTAGTGGTTATAAGGTCCTGGGTTTGAGTCTCAGGCATGGGCGTTTCTGTGGAGTTTGCAAGCCCCCCTGCATGTGTGAGTTTCCTCTGGGTACACTGGTTTCCTCCCAGAGTCAGAAAACATGCACATTTGACTACTTTTTTTTCTAAAGAAGTGGATGTGAGTGTGAATGGTTGTGTGTGTAGGTTCCGTGACTCTCTGACGGGCTGTTCAGGGTGTTCCCCGTCTTCGCCCCGTGTCTGGTATAGGCTCCAGCCTCCTTGTGACCCTAATACCAATAAGCGGTTCAGAAAATAAGTGGCTAAGAAAGTGAGTGAGTTTTAATAAAGGCTTTTCATTGCAAGTGCTAGTTGCGGACACTTCTGTAGGGAGAACATGATTTATACAAAGGCGCTCATAGTTATGGCTTTGAATAACAATTTTATTTAATTTGAGCTTAAGAGCCTTGAGACAAGAGAACATGAGAGGCTCATCACACCCACAGCCATGACCATTGTCCATCACATTGATCTCTTGCAATCTTTCCTACTTGGCAGATGTTCACTCTTTTTAGGTTTTTATCCCCCATCTCTCTCTCTCTCTCTCTCTCTCTCTCTCTCTCTCTCTCTCTCTCTCTCTGTCTGTTGTTTTGTATAGTGTATGTCATCCATTTACTTCTAAACTGCTTTCCATGTTTGCAATATTCTGTTTGTCACCAAAGCCTTCATTTTTTCCCCTTTCTAATTGAATGTGATTCAGGCACAGGCATTAGTAAGCATGGAGGCTGAGTAGAGCGCTGAGGTCACTGCATCGCCACTTGTTTTGGACAGTGCTATTATTGAGAGGCTGAGAGGAGGTCAGCTCATTAGCAAATAAAAGATAGGAGCATAGGGGATGGGGAAAAAAAGAAACAAGGTGAGGGTGTGATGATAGAAGGCAGGAGGGGAAACAAGGACAGGGGAGAAAACATCCCTTTCTCATCGTTGCCAATCCTCAGCATCGCTCTAAGTTTAGGATGAATTCATCACTTCAGGGATGAAAGATGTAAAATTCCATGTGTAGTGCAAAACCAAGCTTTTAGGAAATCATTATTTCTGCATGTTCTGTCACGCTGAGGAGCTGTGTGTGACAGGAAACAGACTCTGCTGTCGTTCAGAGGAAGTTTCACAGCACAGGATTCTGACTAGCTTGAAAATCAGACCATGCTGAGATGGTAGTAAGCCAAATCTGAGGTATGATTCATTTGAGAAGAAATTTCTTCTCAACTGCCTCCAGGTGCATGATGTCAGACTGAGAGGGTAAATATGGAGCCAATTTCGAACTTTTCGTCTTTAGATGTAGGGATTGATTATGTCTGAACCGTTCTGAAGCAGTACAGAGAGAACTGCACTCCGTGTATGTCTAAAACTGATGTAAACGTCTACTGAACTGTGAAATACCCAATCGTTTTGAAATGCTGGAAAATCTACTAAGCTCACACTAAAAATACTTTACACTTCCTGGAAAAATCAATAATTATCGTTTACACTTTCCTCAGATAAAATCTTGACCATATCACGCTGGCAAGTTCACAATTTAATACCATTGTGAGTATTGGTTATTGGTTCAATACTGTGCTCAGTAAAGCATACTCATATCTGATACCATCATCATTCAGAATCAGAATACTTTATTGATCCCGGAGGAAAGTGTGTAATTCATTCATTCATCCATTCATTCATTTTCTGAACTGCTTGATCCTTATTAGGGTCGCGGGGAGGCTGGCACCCATCTTATCCGACTCTGGGCGAGGGCAGAGTACACCCTGGCTAGGCCATCTCAGTGATACTGACACACACTCATCAATTAATCATTCATTCATTCATTTGTCTAACCGCTTAATCGTACTAGGGTCACGGGGAGGCTGGAGCCTCTATCACGGGGTGCACCCTGAGCAGCTCTCAAGTCCCTAGGATGGCCAATACACACACAGCCATTCACACTCTCACCTAAGGCAATTTGAAACAGCTAATTAGTCTAATGGGGAGGCAGGGTGGTGTAGCGGTTAGCACGTCTGTCTCACAGCAAGAAAGTCCTGGGCTTAACAAGGCTGTTTCTGTGTAGACTTGGCATGCTCTCCTCGTACTTGCAAGGGTTTAGTGTGAGAATGGTTGTGTGTGTTGCTCTACGACAGTAGGATTAAGTGGTTGGGCAAAATGAATGAAGTAAGTCTAATGTGCATGTCTTTGGACTGTGGGAGGAAACCGGAGTACCCTAAGGAAGCCCTTGGAAGCACAGAGACATGCAATCTCCACACAGAAACACCCTTTCTGAACCAGAGTGGAAGTGCAAAAAACTACACCACCATGCTGCCCTAAAAGTAGTTTACTAATCATTGTTAAAGGTCATGCAGTGCCTTATAAACTCGCAAAATAGTCTGAAAACGAATACGAAAACAAAACAGTAAGTATGCAGACTTCCGTTTCCTTTACCTTGCCAGGACATGCACTTTCCTTAAAAAGCAATTTAATCACATTGCACCTAACCATGACAGGTGACATGACGTCTGTCATAGGCCTACACATCAACATGGCACTCGGGTGATAGCAAAGCCTCATTATGTATACAAAACGAACGGAGCAGATTGCAGCTAGACATGTTTTTATTGGGGTTTGTGTTTACACTTGACTTTATTAGCCATATAAATACTCGCCGGAGCTTGTTTCACCACCACCTTATTGCATACAGAGACATTTTAGACCTGTAAGTCTTTCATTCACTGACACTACTGATGCAGCAAAACCCTGTGAATTAAAGATTCTAAAATTAACACCAGTCTCTTGGTTCGCATGTGTAAAAGCTGTCTGTCTGTCGTCGGCTTTGTGCTCCTGTTTCACGGTTTATAAGACAGCATTAAATCTAAAGCTGTTCTGTTATAACTGAAATGCTCATTCAAAGGCAGCTTGTTAAATGCAGTGACGCTAATAAGTTATGGCTGTGAACCGGGTCTTCAAAACACTACAGGAACAGCAAGGCGGAGAACGAGGAGGAGAACGTGATGGGGATTTCATGTGTGGTTTAAGACTGCTTGTAAAGAGATGACCTCAGCCTAGACCCTGACTCTGGCTACGGTTAGCCTCTTAATCCTCTAACCAGCCTTTTGTGTGGTTTTGGAGGAATCTAAACTGAGCTAATGGTGCAGTGTATAAGAGTTGAGCTAATGTCTGGCTGATACATGGCTTAGATGATACACTCATGTTTGTTGTTTCCTGTGTGTTTTAATGAGTTTATGAAATTCCTATAGGAGTAGGTGAAAAAGTTTTAGAAAAACTGCGATGGAAGCAAAAGAAAAGACCGTTATCAAGTGTCGATTAGTGACTCTTGGTGATTTCGTGAGAGTACTGCATGATTTCATGTCCTCGAATGGCACGTTTTTCCTCTGTTAGAGCTTAGAAAAATGTTCCAGTGTCATCATCATCATCATCATCTTCTTCCGAGTGATCCGGGGTCGTGTCGCGGGGGCAGCAGCCTAAGCAGTGAGGTCTAGACGTCCTGTTCCCCAGCCAGGATCTCTGAGGGAAAGCCCCGCCACCCTGCAAAGGAAGCTCATTTCAGCCGCTTGTATCCGCGATCTTCTTTCGTTCACTACCCAAAGCCCGTGACCATAGGTGAGAGTAGGAACATAAATCAACTGGTAAATTGAGAGCTTTGCCTTTCAGCTCAGCTTCCTCTTCACCACGACGGACCGGTACAAGCTCCGCTTTACAGCAAAGACTGCACCGATCCGCCTGTCGATCTCCCATTCCATCCTTCCCTCACTCGTGAACGAGACCCTGATATACTTGGGGCAGGACCTTATTCCAAACCCGGAGGGTGCATTCCACCCTTTTTCCTGCTGAGAGCCATGGCCTCTGACTTGGAGGTGCTGATTCTCATCCCGGCCGCTTCACACTCAGCTGCAAATCGCTCCAATGAGAGCTGGAGGTTCTAGCTTGATGAAGACAGTGTTTTTCAGTATAATCTCTTAACATGACATCTGTACTGTAAGTGTAACTCTCTGTACCAAGAACCACTAAGCTGCTCAAGGTTACGCACCTTTGACAAAATTTTGTACATAAAAAAATGTATATAAGTATGTATTGTCATATAAGTCTAATTCATTTGGGGCAACATGGTTGGCACATCTGCCTTACAGTAAGAAGGTCGTAAGAAGGTCCTGAGTTCAAGCCCCGGGCTCAGGCGTTTTTCTCTGGACTGCATGTTCTCCGCGTGCTTGCGTGAGTTTTCTTCAGTTACTCCAGTTTCCTCTTACAGTCCAAAGATATGCACATTAGGCTAACTGGCTGTTCCAAATTGCCCCGAGGTGTGAGTGTGAATGGTTGTGTGTGTGTGTGTGTGTTGGCTTTGCGATTGTCTGGCGAGCTATTCAGGGTATACCGTGCGTTTGCCCAGTGTCAGCTGAGATATGCTTGGGCAGGTGTCAAAGTCAGGAGATGATCAATGTTATTCACTTTAGCTGTCGGTGGTTTTAATGTTAGGGCTGATCAGCGTGTATTCATACAGTATACTGTGTATATACTATAATACCTTCAGAGCTTTAAATTGGTATGAATCACTTAACATTTACATTTACGGCATTTGGTAGACGCCCTTATCCAGAGCGACTACTTCGTACAACTGAGCAATTGAGGGTAAAGCTCAGTGGCAATGTAAGTTGGTGGTACAGGTGCTTGAACGTACTTGAACGTACTTGGTGGTACTGGGGCTTGAACCGCCAACCTTCTGATCAGTAATCCAGAGTATTAACCATTGAGCCACTACTGCCTTAAGCTGTGATTCCTTTGTGTTTTCACATGAGGTTAAATGAATGAAGTTTTACTGTATTATCCTGGGTGGCACGGTGGCATCATGGTTAGCACATCCATCTCACAGCAAGAAGGTCCTGGGTTCGAGTCCCAGGCTCAGCCATTTGTGTGTGAAGTGTGCATGTTCTCCCAATGCTTGTGTGGGTTTCCTCCGAGTACTTCAGTTTCCTCCCACAGTACAAAGACACGCACAGTAGACTTATTGGCTGTTCAAAATTGCCCGTAGGTGTGAGTGTGATTGGATGTATGTGTATGTGTGTGTTGGCCCTGCATTGGTCTCCCTGGACCCTGCCTTTGCCCCGTGCCCAATAGGAGCAAGCACTTCAGCAAGTTAGTTACTGTGTTGTTCTTCTGTAGATAATGATTATGTGAAACATATATTAGAAATTCAATTACAAATTTTTGTTATTTAGGGTTCCCGAGTGGCATCAACAAGGTGCACGACTATCAACCCGGAGATCGCAAGTTCGAATCCGGATTGATGCCACAGCCATCTGTGACCGGGTGTCCATGGGAGCTAATTGGCCGAGATCTCACGGGAGGGAGGGATGGCATACACTCACATCCCTGTCACTCACAGCGATCACCAGTCAATCATGGGCATCTGTGAGCTCATTCGTACAAAGGGGCGGATAGCGCTTTCCCTCCGAGTGTGTTAGACCACTCCCAAACACGCATGCGCAGCAGTTCGAAAAAAGGCGGGTGGCAGCATTACATGTCACGGAGGGGGCATGTGCATGCTTACACCCCTCCCTGGTTGGTGGTGATCGTGTGATAGGGAAGGCAATACTTGATGGGTGGGAATTGAATATGAATAAATTAGGGAGAAAAATGGGGAAAAATCCAAAAAAAAAAAAATTTTATTAAAAAAAAAAAAAGAAATTTTTGGTATTTAAAAAAATATATTTTTTTAGAAAAATGGAAAATATGTTATTTACCGGAGTTGGCTGGGATGGACTCCAGCCTCCTTATGACCCTAAAAAAGGATAAAAGTGCTTCAGAAAATGAAATGAAAAGTGTTAATGTAGAATACTTGTTACTTGTTAAATTACTTTGCGTTACTTGTTACAAGTTGTTGCTGTCAATTTGTCTCTTTAAACCTTGACTGGCTAAATAAAACTACATACCAACCATGTACGCTTCTGAGGAGATCCATAATATTTTCAACACTGAGGTTTTGGAAGAAGTTGAGGTATATTAAATAATATGATTCATATATTTAAGGTTTAAGTTTAATCTGTGCCCAGTATTGACTGCTATCACATACCTTATGGTCTTTTGTTGTCAAGCATTCCAAGAATGTGTGTGTGTGTGTGTGTGTGTGTGTGTGTGTGTGTTTGATTTCTTGTGAGACACCCAAGACCAGCTAAGGCTAGATCATATCTCACCCACTATTGGTTTTCCAGGTCTGTGTTTTTGCTGTTATTGATTTGCGGAGAGCTTCATATGTCAATATTGGACTCTGAGACACAAAGAGCTTGTGTCCTACTGTGACACTTGATTTTAACCAGGAAGGATTTATAGGGTACATTTCAACAAATGAACTGATCTCTTTAATAGGCCAATTAGAAATCATTTGACGGGATTGAATTTACCTTATGCTAACGGCATACTGCTACCACCACTTCTTTTGTGATTAACCCACATTTAACACTATTAACTAGAACCTGAAAATACATAGGGAAGCACCCTGGCATAGTGGTTAGCACTTCTGCCTCACAGTAAGAAGGTCCTCAGTTTGAGTCCTGTTCTATATATTTCTTATATATTCTACAGTTGTAGCTGCACAGAGTTACAGTATTCCATGTCTGTAATGTAAACACGAGAACTCGAAACTGTGATACTATATAATATAATATCATATAATACAATATAATATAATATAATATAATATAATATAATATAATATAATATAATATAATATAGCACATGACATACAAAATAAATAAATAAATAAATTAATTAAAAAAATTTCAATGTCATACAAATGCTCCTTTAGCTTCTTTTCAAATCGTTTTACCAATGACATGGATGTATTATTTTTGTTATTTACTGTATACCTGTAAAACATGTTTTCTTTGTAATGTATTGATATTGGGTTTTCTTTCTCTATTTCTCAGCAAATCCAACCAATCAGATGAGGGCTTTTGGTAAGGTGGAACACGATGACACTACAGAACCCTGGCTTCTCATTGATGGCCAGAAAAGACCAATCAGCCTTTTGCAAACAATGGTAAATACCACATGTGTTTAAAAATTACATTGTGGGTAATACATTACAAATTGACAATCGTGCAGGGATCATATCACGTAGCTGTAACAGTTTAATGTATAATGATAAAGCTGTTGTATTACCGATGAAATAATGATTGATGCATTTATTTTGCATTATATGCTCATCAACACAAAGATGACTGCACAAATGCTTTATTAATAATAACCTGACTAACTTTATAATTATACTTATATAATTCTTAAAAAAGACGTCAATAACACTTATATTGATGTATTGTTATACATCAAATAGGGAATGCTAGCATATGGGTTTGTTTTATTAACACATGTATCAGTTTAGAAAATGAACGAATGAATATGTATTATATATAAGATTAACAGAAAGCTTTGTGAAGTCCCAGCATTGCAATTTACCAGCTGGAACTCCATTATTTATTTTGGATGTGCAATCATAGAGGTTTTGCTCATATTTGGTTGGACAGTTATTATATTATAGAAATGACAGTTATTATATATTACATTATTCAGCCTTCTGAAGATACAGACAGTTTACTAAAAAGAGCGCTGTTTCCTAATTATATTTTTAATACGGTTCTTCTGCTCATCCACGTTTCATTCCCACGTTTTGTTCTGGCGCACAAAGAACAATCTGTCAAAGAAACAGCGGTCCTAATTTATTTTGTATGGCATTTCAACAAAAAGAACAACCTCTTCATCCAACTATTGAAATCCTTCAAGTGAGCCACGGTCTGAATCTATGGAAAATGACAGAGAAAAAGAGGGAAGTGAGAATGGGTAGAAGGGGTAAGAACCTGCTGATGAACTATTTGCAATTCAGGTTTCTGCGCTGTATCTGGAAACGCTGCGGCAGGTATGAATCATAGTTCCAGTCCTTCAGCCATCCGTAAAAAAAAGAAAAGAAAAAAAAAAGAAAAAAGGGTCTACAATTTCCCAGCATCAAATGCTTTGTGCAAAGTAGGACAAAAGGTGTGTATTACTCAGAGAGGTGCATGAGGTGCCAAAGCACCTATACAGCCAACTTGCTTGTTTTTGCAAGATAATTTATCTTTAATGATAAACATTTATAAAGCAATGCAGACATGAAAATCTTGTGCGGAAGAACGTCTCCGCTGTTGGTCTTAGGAATAGCGAGCTCTGTGGGGAGGAGAAGGCCACAGCCACAGTTGCAGTTAATTACAGTCATCTTTTTGTGCCACAGTAAACATTTAGCTGTCGCAAATATGCTGAAGTAAGGCATTTATTATTGTAAGCTTCCTGTGTGTTGTTTTCATAGTGGAGTCAATAAAAGGCAGCTTTATTATTTAACATGTGCACTGCCTTAAGCAATAGGTGTAGGGGAAAGAGAGACCACCCAAATATGTGTGTGTGTGTGTGTGTGTGTGTGTGTGTGTGTGTGTGTGTGTGTAATACATAAACAGACATGAAGCTGTGTATAACCACGTAACTAAGGTCTGTATTTTTTCATGATTAACTACAGGGAGTTCATGAAGATCTTATCATAACAGTTAAAGTAAAATATACTTCTAATCCCAAGGTTTGGTTAAAAGAACAATGTACGTGAACTATGCCTCAAAAAACTGATACAACCCTGTCAATGATGTGTCATGGGATGTTACAGTATAAAAATGTACATGATTTAAATTTTGACATACTGTATTAACCCCGGGCAGCACGGTGGCGCAGTGGTTAGCACGTCCACCTCACAGCAAGAAGGCCTAGGTTCGATTCCCAGGCTCGGGGCGTTTCTGTATGGAGTTTGTATGTTCTCCCTGCGCTTGCGTGGGTTTCCTCTGAGTATTCTGGTTTCCTCCCACAGTCCTCATGGCCCAGTAGGCTAATTGGCAGTTCCAAATTGGCCCAAGATGTAAGAGTGAGTGTGAATGTTTGTATTGCGATGGCCTGGCGAGCTGTCCAGGGTGTACTTTGCCCTTGCCCAGAGTCAGCTGAGATGGGCCCCAGCCTCCCAGCGACCCTAATTAGGATTAAGCTGCTTAGAAAATGAATAAATGTATTAATCCCACAAGGGAAATGTAACCCATCCAAAGCACTATGCTCAGAGCAGTAGGCAGTCATAGAGCAGCTGGGGGTTAGGTACCTTGCTCAAGGTTACCTCAGCCATGAAGTGGAGGATTTTTCCTGCCGGTTCGGGAATTGAACCAGCGACCTTTCAGTCCCAAACCCACTTCTTTAACCATTAGGCCACGGAAGTTCTCCTGGCGGTTTAGTTCAGTGATAGAGATGTCACATTAGCATGATTTGTCATTGTGAAAATAGCACTTATGCTTGAGGAAATAAAGGATACCATACATGGTCCCTGACCTAATAACAAATGTCACATGACATACCCAATTCATCATGCCCATATTATTCAGCCATCTAGAGCAGCATCATAAACAAACAAAAAGTGTCTAATATTTCTCACAACATATACTCCAGATATTATTGCTTATGTATAGCATGTGAGATGTCAACCAGCAACGTGCCAAAGAAATGGCAGGAAGTGGTTGGGAAAAGCAGCGAAGCAGCATCACATTATTTTCACCAAACCGTATCTCATTATTCCTGTGAGGCTTTGTACATGATCCATTTCTTCATCACTAAACTAGCAGCACAATTAATTTAATAAAACTTTCAACTGTAGATCCTAGCATATCAAAAGGCTAATATTATAGCGAAGCGTGCCATTGTTGCTATAGTTACATCTCTGCGGGTGTTTTCATGCTCTGTTTTTGTTGCTTTTGATTAAAATATGAATTTGAATCCATTATTGCCTTCCTCCTGTATCCACAGCCACTGTATCTATTTTATTTAGAGCCAAAGTGAAATATGAATAGGGGCCTAGCCTAAAATGATTTCTATGCATGTTGCCATGGTTACGTTCCAATACAGATACAGGAGCATTAATTTAGAGTGACAGTTGTGTTATTTATCACACAATAGCCACTAAGATGGTCACACGGTTCCAATTACCATACAACTTGCATCGTTCAGTAATTACATTTTAGCCACACAGATATCCAGAGACTGACCGGTGGGACGAGCGATGATGGAACGCCAGAGACGCTCCTAGTTAAGCCGCCTTCCAATCATCCGTAGTGATTTTAAGTGGCAGTTAAGTAGTTCTACAGCAGATTGCATATAAATCAGTTGAATTTGCTCATGTTGCTGAAGTGGTAGTACCAGGTGGCTAATTGGATTCTTCCCTATTATTTCCTTAAATACATAAAATTGTCTCTGTAAAGTGGTAAAGGTATTTTTTTAGGAAAAGAAAAACATATCAAAGAGTTATTGTGAATGCTATGGAGCGTATTTACGCCGAATCTGTCTAATGTTAAGCATCCATGTCACTGCTCTCTCTTTCTTTTGCTCTCTTTCCCTTTCTCGCTCCGTCTGGCTTTCTGGTTTCAGGGACATCCTGCATCACTGACGCTCCAGATTGAAGTGGAAGGCAGACAGCTGCTGCTCAGTCTGCAGAAAAATGAGTAAGTCTCCATGCCTTCATGCCTCTCTCTCTCTCTCTCTCTCTCTCTCTCTCTCTCTCCACTCATTACAAGAGCAGCTTTTTCTTGAACACAAATTAGTGACAGATGTATGTGAGGTCCCACTTGTCCACCAATCTCTAATAGCGACTACAAAAACCCTCCTCCACCTCCTCTCACCAGTCACTCACTCGTCCGTTTTTTTTTTATCACTCACAATATGTGATGGCTACTTGCTACAAAACCAGATATCTTGAAAACACAGTCCTGATGATCTGTTCAGTGTCTTTTGTTTTGTGTATGCTGTATTGTCTGTGTACTTCAAATACTCGAAAAAGGCCCTAGCCTGGAATGAAGGCTTGACATTGCATTTCAGCCTCATAATTCAAATGGAACCTTTGAGAACTTGATAGCGTCTTTTATCCAGGTCTGCTTGATGGAAGTATACACACTTTACTGCAGACTGAAGCTCTGAGAACACATCTTCTTCTCTCTGAGCACAAGTGTCTTTTGGTGATGCTCACCAGTCAGTCGGGTTTCATCAAATGCAATAATGAAATGCCTTGGCTATGCTCATACAGCTAACCTTGTATCAATTCTATAGTTGAAACCAGTTAATAAGATTGTATACTACATTGACTGTTGGCTAAACTACTTAGTTTACTAAACACTTGACAAGATTGAATAAAGGAATGGCTGCTTATAGCCACTGTAATATAAAAGAGAACAGGATCTAACTTGTTCTGGCCCACATTTCACAACATTAACTTAAACATTAAATTAAATTGAAAGTAAAATGTGTGATGTCATAAATGTATTTTTTTTTAATTAGTAAAAGTAATTCCACTTTGTGTTGGGTATCATCACACCACCCCATAGTTGAATATTTTATGTTATTTTATTTTATTTTATTTTATTTTATTTTATTTATTTATTTATTAAGTGACTGCTGTGTTTTATTCCAGTGTTTTTCAACCGCTGTGCCGCGGCACACTAGTGTGCCGTGAGCGATCGTCAGGTGTGCCGTGGGAAATTATCCAATTACCGGTGGCCATTGTCGAGTGTCTGTGCTGTAGTGACTGGCAG
>JBCNYH010000021.1:41044707-41058103 GCA_039654325.1 Tandanus tandanus
TATATATGTAATGTAGTATACGGTATAGTCTGTATTATATACTGGATGTGTAAAAAAATCAGTAATATTAAAAAACTTGAGCAGAATAGGGGTGAAAGGGCATTGAGTACTTTGGCAGAGAGCCATGTTTAGCTTGATTAAGCCCAGTTGTTCAAACAAGACTAATAATTGCAAAAAAGAGGTGAAAAATCTTCGCTCATCTTTTGATAAATGAAAGTATGAAATGTGAATGCACAGTGTTTTCTCAAGAATCTGTGCACACACTGCAAGATGAGGAACACAAACATTGAGATGGTCTTTCTTCTTATTTACCAGTCTTCCAGACCACCCAGGATTTCACTTAGGTATCATTTAAGATTTTCTGCAGTTTATAAGCATTTTGGAAGAAATTGTAGGTGTTGAATAGGATAAATTCTCTGCTTCTCCTGGCAGTGTATACAAACGATTATACAGGGTGACCCAAAAAACCTCCCACATTTCAAAGGTAAATAAAAAAGGTTAAAGATAATCAAATTATTATTTGCACACATGAAACTTCATTCAATACAGTTTTTATTCATCATTATTTGCACAAATGAAACATGAGGCAGTCCTAAGGTCTGTTTGTAGCCCAACAGCAACTAACCTCAGAATTTACTGTTTTTTTAAATTCCTAGATAATGAACCAGTCAGATCATGTGGTTCCTGTGTGTATATGAATCAAGGTTAATTGACATAGACTGGACAAGACTGGGGCTACTCGGTATATTGTGTATTCGGAACGCGCTGAAAATGGCCGCCATCTTACCAGATACTGGTTACACTTGACAACCAGGCTTTATACATGTAAACAAGCTGCAGGATTGAGAAATTTTGCTTCATTTTGCGCTTTATTTTGAGTCATATTGTTACCCGTGCTGGTAAAATACCAGTAAAATTACAAGTAAACAAGTACAAGTAAAAAGATACAAGTAAAATTAAACAGATATTTGGCCTGGTGGCACGGTGGCGCAGTGGTTAACGCATTTGCCTCACAGCAAGAAGGTCCTGGGTTCGATTCCCGGGCTTGGGGCGTTTCTGTGTGGAGTTTTCATGCTCTCCCTGTGCTTGCGTGGGTTTCCTCCAGGTATTCCGGTTTCCTCCCACAGTCCAAAGACGTGCATTAGATTGGCTGTTTCAAATCGCCCCTAGGTGTGAGTGTGAGCGTGAATGGTTCTATGAGTGTTGGCCCTGCGATGGCCTGGCGAGCTGTTCAGGGTGTACCCCGCCCTCACCCAGAGTCGGCTGAGATGGGCGCCAGCCTCCCCGCGACCCTAATTAGGATAAAGCAGCTTAGAAAATGAATAAATGAACTGAATGAAATATTTGGACTTTCGGATTTTTTTAATGTAAAAGATAATAAATAATAAAGAATGCACTTATTCTGTAGATTCAAGTGAAATGTTATTCATTGTGCTTTATAGATACTGTTTCGCTTGTTGGAGTAAGTTTTGACACGACATTTAACTCCAATCTTATCGGAATGGTGGATTTTAGTCCTTGTAGCATGGCAGCCACATAAAGGCACGTCTTGTCCTGTCTTGTGTTTATGTCTATGTTATAACAGGCATTTCAATCCATCCAAACTTCAGCGGCACATTACATGTGCAACACCTGAGCATGCACACCACCCTTCTCTTATTTTACTCATTTCTCATTTCCCCTTCGTTTCCGATACTGATTTTATGCTTTGTCTTTTTTCATGAAGTTTATGGTTGACGTTTATAAATATCCACGGAGATTACGCTGGTCTATATTTATAATCATAATCAACAAACATGTCATAATTGGGCAAGTTTCATAGAAAGGTTTACAGTAGGAATAATGGTACAATAGTCTTGGATATCCAGAAAATATAGACAGCTGGGAACTTTGGTGTGTTTACTGGAAATAAAAAATTATAATGAAAAAGATAGCCACCCACAAAAAAAATGCATGGATAAATCCAACAAACCATATCAACAGTAACAACCACAAAGCAAAACGTGGGTGGGGGGTGGGGTGGGGTTGGGGGGGACAAGAGATGGAGATTCAGGGCCATTTCCATGGCAACCTTAGGCCCCCTTTGGGAGTAAGTGAGGAACAGGAGATGTGGAAAGGAACAGATAGAGACAGACAGATAAAGAGAGGAGGGAGGGATGGAGGAGACAGTGCTTACGTAAGGTCCACCCCCTCAGTTTTGGATGGGGAAGGCTTGTTATTATCAAAGAAAATGACAGCCAGGGAGAACTGTGTGTGTGTGTGTGTGTGTGTGTGTGTGTGTGTGTGTGTGTGTGTGTGTGTGCGCCTGCATGTAGGTATAGCTCTACCATCTCAACACCTTTGAGTGCTAACAACTTCACCACTTACCTGAGAGAGATAATGGGGTCTCATAATTTAAACTTAAGGGCAGGGGCAATTGGGGGAGTATCTGAAGGTCTGATGGAAGGGTAGGGTGTAAGGGTAACTGTTAAAAGCCTGGATGTTCAAGGTTGAATTCTAAGAAAATGTAAAACAGAGATAAGTGTGTGTGTGTGTGTGTGTGTGTGTGTGTGTGTGTGTGAGAGAGTGTGTATGTGTGTGAGAAAGAGAGAGAGAGAGAGAGAGAGAGAGAGAGAGAGAGTCGAGAAAGGACGGATAAGATACTTTCAGAATGTTCTCACTAACATGCAGCAGTGCTATAATGCAGATGCTGAAACTTCATGAGTGTTTGCAGGGGTGTCGATCGCGAAGCTTAAGATATGTGTATATAAGAAATGAGATAAGAAAGTCTGGAACATGTCTTGGCTTGGCTGAGTTAATGAATCAGAGCGAAGCTTTACATAATGCAGCATCATTAATCTGCTCATCAGTATAATATATATATTAAAAAAAAGACATTTTTTTCATCCGACCCTGAAACCGTGGCTTTTTACAATTCTACACAGGATTTAAAAAATTCAATACTTATGCAAATGTATGCAAACTTTTTCAAAATCACACACACAAAAAAGGCTTCTTCTCCTTTGTTTCTTGACGATTTGAATTCTGTTTGCTGCATCTGATAGAGCTATGTGGTATGGTGGTCAGTTCCGTGCATCCTTCTGTGCACTTCTATTTCCACAGGTCTTAACACACATTTCCCCTGTTTCTTTTTTTTACCTGCCGAATTAAAAATGTTAGCTGGAGCCTACCCCTCCGTGTCTGAGGTATGGTGAGGTGCGGCTTGCTAATCCATCACAAGGCCTATTATTATTATTATTATTATTATTATTATTATTATTATTCATTGATTCAATTTCTGAACCGCTTAATCCTAATTAGGGTCGCGGGAAGACTGGCGGCCATCTCAGCCGACACTGGGCAAGGACGGGGTACACCCTGGACAGCTCACCGGGCCATCACAGGGCAGAAACACGCTGAAGGCAATCCAATGGCCTACTCTTTACGAATGACAGCAATGGTTCTTTTACATTACTCTCACCACAGACAGTGAGAGACATGGCTGGTCTTTGATAACCCAGTTAGCTGCACTGGGGAGACAGCAGTGACAACTTGGTGATAGTGGGACTTAAACCCCTGACCTTCGGATCAGTAAGCCAGCACCCTACCACTGAGCCACCACTGCCCCTATTATTATTATTATTATTATTATTATTATTATTATTATTATTATTAATAATTTTCTTTTTCACTCACAGGCAAAAAATAAAATAAAATAAAAATAAATCCAATTTAAGCCACACCTACTTCACATTTAAATCCAAATGGAGATAGAGGTGAATATTTGGAGCAGTGAAGAAAAAAAAAAAAAAATATATATATATATAAATACAAACGGACAAACACAGAGGTCTACTTATACCCTTTTAGCTCCAGGTTGAAGCACATGTGTTTGTGGTTAAAAAATGCTGTCCTCTTTTTTTCTTTTTTTTTCTTTTCTTTTTAAATGTGCATAGATTTACGTCTACATCGATATAGATTTACATTCCTCATGTCCTCTCATCTCCTCTCCTCTCCATACTATCTGCTTTTAATAATCCTTCTGTCCATATTCTTACTAACATATTCTTATTACTGGCATTACGCTCTGGTTAACCTATCTCTGTGTCTCAGTCTGGATCAGGTTGGGCTTTGTCTGGCTTGTATTGTGTGGAATAATTTAAGGTCTCGTCTTGTCTGCATGAACAGGAATAGAGGGAATAGACAGAATAGAAGAGCAGACTGCAGGGTCTGTTGTGTTCTGTTCCTCCTCACCTGTCAGGTCAGATAAAAGGACTGAATGACCAGTAAAAGAATGGGCTGCAAGAATAAAAGGCGAAAGGGATTTTGAAAGGTGGCATTTACTCAACAATGATTTAATTGAATAATACTACAACAACAATGGCAGTCTTTATGACAGAGTAGCAATGTATCATCAGATACATATTAGTTTTGTCGTTTACATTTCAGAAATTTCTTCAGCCCTAAACAAAGCCCTTCTTTGGGACTGTCACACCAAATAACCTCTATACCATTCATACTGTACTGTTCAGTACTATATGTATTCAGAACATTTTACCATGTGTTATATTACATAACATTTTTCTTTTATAGGTTTTTTGCATTAAATGACACTCTGGACAACTACTATTTTCTCCTCACCTTCTCCTATCTTGGTTTGCTGTCTTTCAAAGCTGTTAAAGTTTCATTATGAACAAGGGCACTTAGAGAGTACAAACCTTCACCAAGGCCAGCAATCCCCCATATGAACCAAAATTTCAAAAATCATCCTATCTCAAAATGTTAAAGAATCCTTTAAAAAAAAATCTGAATCCAGATCATCTCCAAAATCGAATGGAGCCTTCCTTGTCCAAAGCCCCACCTCTGGTAGAAATTTCATGAAAACCCACACAATCGTGTAAACACATAATTTCTAATATCTAACATAATATCTAGACATAATATCTAATTATGTAACACATATTATCATTGGCGAGGGTAATAAACTGATGCTTTCACACTCACTCTTTCACTCATTTACCAAACTGGTTAATCCTGTTGGGGTCGCGGTGAGGCTGTGCCTATCTCACCCGACACTGGACAAAGGCAGGCTACACCCTGAACAGCTCGCCAGAGCACTGCAGGGCCATGCTTTCACACAGGACCTAAATATCTTCTTTAATGATGTGTAAAACCTGAAATCCTGAGGGTACTACTCACCTTTTAACACCACCTCTGATTATTCTAATAGTTTTTTTGTATGCTTTGCCCTGGTCATTTCTTTAAGGTTGACATTTCCTTTCTGGGTCCTGTGCTTCATCAAGATAATCTGGGATTCCGAGCTTGGCATACATTGCATTCACTTTCAATGAAATGTTGTGTTTGTGGTCGAGGATCCATGTAGCACCAAAATAAACCTTGAATAGTAGTTATAATGTGTTTAGAAAAGAGATCAAATGCAGTTCTCACAGCTCACTTGATTGCAGTGTAGGCATTAAAGGCTATCTTTGCTGTAACCTTTTAAGCTTACAACACAGCATGCATGAACAAGCTGTTTTTGATCTCTTCTGATCTCGTTGTCCCTGGTCTTGGCCTTTTATCTGGCTTAAGTAAGGCCTGGGTGCACATTATTTATCCTCCTTAATATATCTCTCTTTGAGATCTGTGGCACCATTATTTATAAGGAAAGGCTTAGTGATGAGAACTTTGCTGATATAGAGCTATGGAAAAACTTGAGAGACCACTTTTAACAGGGATCCCCATGAAAAAGTGGTCTCTTCATTTTTTCTGTAGCTGTATGTATACCAGGCTGCATGGTGATGTAGGGTTGGCAAGGGTGTTTCAGTGTGGCCGTTGCATGTTATCCCTGTGAATACGTGGGTTTCCTCCGGGTGCTTTGGTTTCCTCCCACAGTCCAAAGACATGTACATTAGTCTAATTGGCTGTTCCAAATTTCCCCGAGGTGTGAGTGGAAATGGATGTGTGTTTTGGACCGGCGAGCTGTTCAGAGTGTATTCTGCCTTCTTCCAGAGTTAGCTAAGATAGGCTCCAATTTCCCTGCAACCCCAGGTGGAGCCAAGGGCTGAATGAAGGACTGTATATATTCGACTGATCAGGGATGTGGTGGCTCTGGAGACTACCATTGGGAATAGCTGGGCATGAGGTGGAAATACATCCTGCATGGGATGCCAGTCCACTGCACAAAACCTTATACACATTCACACACTCTTCATGACTAGGGAGAATTTTGCATTGCCAACTCATCTACTGGCATGTATTTTTGTTCAGTGGTAGAAAACCTCTGTGAATCTGAGACTCTGGAGATATGATGTGGCAGCACTATCCACTGTACCACTGTGCAGAATTTTTAATAATGTAATATGGTCCTCTGATAAGATCCATCATTGACGCCATGTCTTTGTGTCAGTTAGTATTAGAGTTCAGGGATCTGTTGTGTGCTGCCGTCTGTATGAATTTTGTGTGCAGTGTCGAAAGATTTTGGCAGCAGCATCCAAAATGGAACAGTGGTTTAAGCATTCATCCCATTAGGAGTTTAATTCCCAACTCTGACCTCCATCCTTGAGTCCAAGACTGCATAACTAACCCTGCTGTCTGGGTTAGAGGGATGATATTTGTCTTTCCACTTTTGCTTAGAAAATATTTATGTGATATTGCATGAGCAGTTGTTGTGCAATGAAGGAATTGCTAGTAGATTCGAACTGGGAATCAGTAAAATTATGAGATTATGAGAATTATGAGATAAATGCACAAAAGGGCATAGGAAAGGTTAATAAAAGGGGACATTGCATATCACTGCTGTTGTCTGGTTCAATGGTTTTATGATCAGTGATCAGAACTACTTGGCTGTAGTGATGTAGAGATATATCAAACTTGTGACAGGACAGACCAATATGTTCCTACTTTATCTGTGAAGACACTCTGAGGAAAAAAATGGTTGAAACTAAAAGCCTGTATTGTTTGTCATTGGACATTAAAAGGTTTTACATAGTCTTTACATGTCAGAATGGATTTCAGATAGAACCCTTTTAGGAAGCAGAGAACTTATATCTAACCAAAAAACCAAGAACATTCAACTTCTATTCATCTGTGCACACATTATCAATCCTTTCTCACCCACTCTTTTGCTGGACTGCTTAATTCGATTAGGGTCACGGGGAGGCTGGATCTCAGCCAACACTGGGGGAAGGCAGGGTACACCCTGAACAGCTCACCAGTCCATCGCAGGGCCAACACACACACAAGCATCCACACTCACATCCACAACTAGGGGCAATTTTAAACAATGCATGTCTTTGGACCGTGGAAGGAAACCGGAGTACCCAGAGGAGACCAATGCAAGCATGTGGAGAACATGCAAACTCAACGTCCAGGACTCAAACCCAGGACCTTCTTGCTGTGAGGCGGATGTGCTAACCACTACGCCATCATACCACCCACTAATCCTGTGGCTTTTAATTCCTCGTAGATTCATGTAATGTAGCTTGATTGCTATCATGTGATCTTCACAAGAATCTCTGATATGCTCACAAATCTCTATCTGCGCACCTTTTCCTGCTGTCCACCTGCTGTCATTTATTTTCTTTAGGACCTCATGTAGTTGCTGACCCGCTGATGAGAGGTAACGAGTTACTTTACTCTCCGAAACTGCTCTGCAAATCTTGGAGGTCCTCACATTAGTGCAGGCTGCCTGATTGCATCAACTTTGCCTAAGTTTGACCTCATACACGACGGATAATATATCCAGTGAAGCAAAACTCTCTCTCAGCTGGAGAACGGCTTGTTGAGCTCAGGTTTCTCAACACTTAATGAAGATATGCATCATCTTTGGGCCTTGACATGATAATCATCCTTTTACACACTAAATTCAAATTATTTAACCTTACATTAAAAAGCATACAAACTGAAAGCCTTAAAAAAAAGTTTAAAAGGAATTGCAACATAGAGAGTTATTTTTAATGCTTTCAGTTTGCATGCTTTTTATGTAAGGTTAAATAATTAAAACCGACAATGTTTCTTCCCCATCTAAGTGATTATTTCAAGCATTCACTCATCCTTAAAACTACTGTACACAGGTACAGATGTTCTCATTGAACCTCGTCACATAACTCCAGTGTCAGGCTGCCACTTGGCAGATATAAAGGGTTGGATGCAGAAGGCAGATTAACATTTTCTTTTTCATATATTGAACCACTTAATCCTCCTACTAGGGTTGCGAGGAGGCTAATGCCCATCTCAGCTGACACTGAGAGAAGGCAGGGTACACCCTGAACTGCTCGCCAGGCCATCACAGGGCAGCTCTATATTAATACACGAAGTCCCATACACAGACCAATCTTGTTAACAGTCGGCAAGCAGAAATCAATCAAGAAGAAATCAGAGATAAACAATCTATTGAAGTTGAGGCAGAATCGTAAAGAGTGAGACAAGCCAAGTTCATACAATCAGTATCAAGAGCGAGGCACAGAAATGATAACTAGCACAAACAAAACACAATCATACACAGGAAAGCATTCATTTTCTGAACCGCTTAATCCTAATTAGGGTCGCGGGGAAGCCGGTTCTTTTACATGCCTCTCACCACAGACGGTGAGAGACATGGCCTGCATTTGATAACCTAGTTAGCTGCACCTGAGGGAACAGCAGTGACATTCCGTTGATAGTGGGGCTTGAACCTCCGACCTTGGGATCAGTAATCTAGCACCCTACCACCAGGCCACCACTGCCCCTCACAGGAAAGCAAACACTGAAATATATCGCCTTGGTCCTCCTCCTCCTATCCTGTCACTGGAGCAGCCGTTAGGGGCACCACTGAAGACCTTGCAACCAGCTCCCTCCACTCTTCTCTGTTCTCTGCTTAGTCCAGTCTGTTATATTGTCTTCCCATCTCCTCTTCTGCCTGCCTCGTTTCCTTCCTCCTATTACAGTGCCTTGCATTATTGTCTTTGCAAGGCCATTTGATCTATTTACATGTCTGCACCAATTTAGTTTTCTTTTTCCAACTATTGTTAGTTAATCTTCGTATGGGCCAATGGTTTTTCTTATTCTTCTGCTAACTTTGATGATTGTAATATGGCCTCTGTAGGAGGTGCCCAGTAGTTTACGAAAGCACCTCATTTCCACAGCTTGGATTCGTTGTTCTAGATCTGCTGTCAATGTCCACGATTCTCATGCATATATCGACTTGGTATGTACTGGCAAAAACACAGACACGATACTTGCACTTGGCAGAGAACTTGAGAGTCCTTATATTAACTGGTGTCATCAGCGTGAGTGCTGACAGGTGTGCTGAGGTCATGCTTTTTTTTGATATACTATATTAATCTCGCAATTAAAATATGCATCTGCATTTAACCCAATCAAAGTGAGCAGACACACACCCGGAGCTGTGGGCAGCCACATTACGGAACCCGCAAACCAGTTAAGGGTTAGGTGCCTTGCTCAAGTGCACTTCAGTCATGAAGGTGGAGGAAGGGGAAGGGGAAAGGCGAGGTTCTCGCCCCGCTGCTACACAAGCTTCCTGCTGGTTCGGGAATCGAACCAGCAACCTTTCGGTCCAAAACCTGCTTCTCTAACCATTCAGCCACGGAGGCTCCAAACCATGCTATGTGGAAATCAGAAGTCTGGTGACTATGAGCATGCTGGGTAGTGTAATGTGGCGCATGGCTGATACTGTGGTATAAAACAGATGCACTCAGAGATGACATCAGCGTTTAGACAAAAGCTTTAGTCCTATTTCTGTGGTACTACTCTTTATATTCCCATTTTGTGGAAATAAAAACAAGCTAAAGTGTTTGCTGAATCATCTTCCATTAGAGAAATCAAGTAATGCTTCCCACTCAGCTAATGAAAAGTTCATGGTGGGGTTAAACTTTGCCATATTTTGTGTTTCTCACAACATGGAAATCTTCTGGTATGATGTCAGATTATGTTTCAGAAACAGAATGTCCAGTCAAATGAATGTTTTAAGTTTACTAAACTACCCATACAACAAACAGTACTGATTTTCTCCATCGCTTGACTTTATTACATTGCTGTATTATTAGTGATTTATAACCAAATATATCCTTACATGCCATTGGTTACCTGTGCCCAAAAAGATGGATTACATGAGTGTGGCTAGACTTGCCAAGTTTCCTTAGTCACTGAAGGGAACCAAGGATCAAGATGAATAAGAAGAGCCAGCCCATAATTTCAGGCGTGTCTTTTTCTGTACATATGGTGTGCATTGTGGACTGGTTTCGCAGATGGTGTGGTTCATCATGGGCTGTTGTCGCGTTTTATAAAAATGAGATTTGTGTTTTTTGAGGTTCTTAATCTTCTTTCTTCTTCATTTTCCAAGAACTTGAAAGTTAATGAACTGTTCTGATGAAATTATCTGGAAAAAAAAAGCCCTGTATATATCATCTGCACAGAAAATATGGTGACAAGTAATGCTGAGTGTGTTTAAGTTCTCTGACTCTGCAGTATTTTAGTTTGCTGGGTAATGTTCGGCTATGCGACAAAAGCAATATCGATACACTGTGGATTTTTGTGTGTGTGAGTAGATAGACGTTGCATATACCGTCAGTGCTGTCATCCTGCTGATAAAATATCTGATTGGGTTTTAAAATATTTGGAAGTAAGGGCGGCACGGTGGCATAGTGGATAGAATGTCTGCCTGACAGCAAGAAGTTCCTGGGTTTGAGTCCAGGGCTTGGCAAGGGCTAAGAGTGGTGTTTGCATGTTCTCTCCAATCTTGTGTAGGGTTTCTTTGGGTACTCCAGTTTCCTCCCAAAGACATGTGACCCTAATTAGGATTAAGCAGTTCGGAAAATGAGTGGATGAATAATTTATCCAACCGCATCTAGGGTGTATTCCCATCTTGCATCCAGCAACCCTGACCCTACTTGAGATGAAGATAGCTTGGTCTTGCTATTAATTCAATTCTGGTTTTTCTGTGTGTGTGTGTGTGTGTGTGTGTGTGTGTGTGTGTGTGTGTTTATGTGCATGCATGTTTTGGTGAGATGACTTAATGATACCCCAAAGTCTCTTCTTTCTTCCACTCTCTTGGCCAAATAAGATCATCCAGGGCAGCCAGACGTCAGCCACTGGAGGAAATATGACCTTGAAGATTGAAGTGCCAAATTTTTTATGCAGTATCATACTCTGCTCTTCATGTCTGGAACATAAACAGTCAAAACAGCACTTCCAGTCTTCCAAGAGAGACAGATAACTTTTTGGTGTTTGTAAAACCATTTGATGTATATCATTAGCCAGCTTTTGTGTTTCTCTCAGTGTTTATCTCCATTTCATTGCTCATCCTGTCCTTACACTCACACACTGCCTGACCCCATTCAATGCATCCTGCTGTTTTATGAAGGTCCCTCTCAACTGACCTTTTACCTCTTCTCCATGGTGTCATCCTCTGGTGAACTAGCGCTGGAGGACAGCATTCCTCTCCGAATGTTTATGGGGGATGTGGGAAACTGGCCAGCACAGCAACCCATCTTAAAAAACAAAAGCAGATTAAGGAAGAGGGGGGGAATGGTCCCATTTCCCCTTGATTTGAAGATAGCATCGCTTTGGGATTTTATCAGCTGCTATTAGGTTTTATTTGTTAATTAAGTTTAGTGGGTTGAATTAAAGCAAGAAGTCAAGCGGGTGAAACTTTCGAATTGGGAATCAGGGAATAGAGTTAAATTGGGTTTGTGCATCTCTGCTTGCTGATGGTCCACCAGGGCTTTACTACAGAGCAAGATAACAAGAGCTTAGTCTCTATAATTAGTTGTCTTTCACATACAGAAAGCAGATGTATTGGCTCAGCCTCTGCTGTGGTTCCTGCTGTGAGTGTGAACCTAACTTTGGTTGCACAGTTCCCTGTCGTTCTGTAAATGGGAGTCTGCCAGAAAGAGTTTTGAGCACAGTAATGAAATCCGAGCAGCCGCCAGGGGATAGACAGAGGGATGTGGGGAAAAGATGAGTAAGTGTAGCAAAATGTGACTGGAAATGATAGCAATCAGCATCTGACATTGCTAATAGGGTAAACATTATGATGCTATACCAATGTAATGCTGTCATTCTACATAATAACCATCATGATTAGGTGAGAGATTTGTAAAGTGAAAGCTTTGTGCAAGTAAATATCATAGAAATGCCAATGCGCAAAATTATATGAAGAAACATGGCTACAAAATGTGCAATGGACACATAGCACAAACATTTTTGGGCTTGTCTGTTTAGGGATCCTACAGAATCTCTACAGGATGTTGCACTGTTAGAAGGGGTTTCATGGGATCCCTTTAAGAAGCAAGCAACAGGTTTAATCATGCTAGGAACAATGATCCAAGATCCCTGGTTCAATCCTGAGCTCTTATTGACTGTGTGTTCTCCATGTGTCCGTTGGGGGTTTTCTCTAGGGTCTCCTGTTTCCTCCCACCTCCCCAAAAAATGCATTTGGGTGGGTTTTCTATGCTAGATTATTTCTGGGTGTGAATATGTGTTTGATCCCGGGGTGTAGTTCCACCTCCAGATCCACCACTATGATGAGCCACAATCTGTTATCACTTATCGTAACTTGTGGACTCCTCTGTTTGTACAGCGATTTCCCAAACATGAGCTCATTTTTCATGAGTAAAGGTACAATTATGAACCCCTCCTTAATAGTGGAGCAGGAACCTGGCAAAATAGTTCTTCCCGTAGTGATACAACCACCACATTTGGTCCAAGACTTCCTCAAGCTGTACTTTATTAAAAAATATTTCTCAGGCCACTTGAATTAAAAGTGTTTTTGTTTGTTTGTTTGTTTGTTTATGTTTTTTTGAGATTTTCACAAATTAAAAAAAATATGTCACTGTAGTTAAAGAAATTTGCTTTTTATAAGTTTTTATACTGTTTTTTTATACTGTGGAGGGAGAAAACACACTCATTCATTTGCCAATCATATTAGGGTCTCAGGCAGGCTGGACACTATCTCAGCTTACTCTGGCCGAAGGCAGGGTACTCCCTGAGCAGTTCGCCAGACCATCACAGGACCAACACACACACAACTATTTAAGCTAACACTCACATCTCAAAGCAAATTAAGAACAGCCAATTCACCTAATGTGCATGTCTTTGGACTATGGGATGAAACTGGTCTACCCAGAAGAAACCCACGCAAGCATAGGTAGAACATGCAAACTTCACACCCCCGGGAATCGATCGACTACGCTACCGTGCCGCCAAGGAAGAAAACATTTTACAATTTTTACACTGTAATTTCAGAACTTTTCTATGGGTTCATGGATATATTTATTGTCTATAGATATTTTAAATTCCTTCTTTTTCACATGTCATCATCATCCTCATCATCTCCTGCCGCCTGATCCGGGGTCGGGTCGCGGGGGCAGCAGCCTAAGCAGTGAGGTCCAGACGTCCCTCTCCCCAGCCACTTCCTCCA
>JBCNYH010000021.1:41060082-41073149 GCA_039654325.1 Tandanus tandanus
TCTATCTATCTATCTATCTATCTATCTATCTATCTATCTATCTATCTATCTATCTATCTATCTGTCTATCTGTCTGTGTCTGTCTGTCTGTCTGTCTATTTTTTACTGTAGCAAACAAATATATATATATTACAGTATCTACCTCTCACTCTCTCGCTCATTTGTCAAACTGCTTATTCCCATCAAAGTCACAGCGAGGCTGGAGCTCATCTCAGTCGACACTGGGCAAAGGGCGAGGTATACCCCGAACAGCTCACCAGACAGTACCAACAAACACAACCATTCACACTCACACTCACACCTAGTGGCAATTTGGAACAGCCATTTACCCTAAGGTGCATGTCTTTGGACTATGGGAGGAAACCAGAGTACCTGGAGGAAACCCACACAAACACAGGGAGAAAAAGCAAACTCCACATAGAAATGCCCGAGCCTGGGACCGAAACCCAGGATTTTCCTGCTGTGAGGTGGATGTGCTAACCACTACGCCACCGTGCCGCCGTATCTATCTATCTATCTATCTATCTATCTATCTATCTATCTATCTATCTATCTATCTATCTATCTATCTATCTATCTATTTCACATAAATACATAAAAAAGGAAACACTTTAGGGCCAAAGTTTACAAAACTATTTCAGTAACAAATTGTACTGGCGCATAACGTACAAAATCCTAGGCCAAGAAAAAAATCCTAACGAACATAAATTGGTTAAATATCAAAGACATTGAAGAATTGTGCATTAAAAGCACAAGAGTGCGCTTCTTAAAAATGATCCACTCAACACACACACACACACACACACACACACACACACACACACACACACACACACACAGTGGAATAGTGGTTAGCATGTCCGCCTTACAGCAAGAAGGTATTGGGTTTGCCTGTTCTTCCTATGCATGCATGGGTTTCCTCTGGTTTCCTCCCACAGTCCAAAGACATGCTCATTAGGATAATTGGCTGCTCCAATTTGCCAATTTGAAATAGATTCTAGTCTCCCCATGACCATTGTAGTAGGTTGAAGCGGGTCGGTAAGTGACTGAGATAAGTGAGTGAGTGATTTTTTTCACTGGAGAACTTGTCTGAAATGTAGAAGATGCAACGCTGGGTTTACTTTGTTAAATCCTATCAGAAATGAGATGGTTAATGAGGTGTGACCTGGTACTGAATCACTGTCCACCGTACTGTTCATACAACACAAGCCAAATGAAATATTTAGAGAGGAGGACACATCTAGACACATGCTTACACACAGGGTCTCTTTCATTCATGGAAGAGAGTAACAGCCCCATGGGCCAAAGAAAAGAAACAAGAGGAAGTTCCTCTCCGGCCAAACACAAGGGAGCCAATTACAGTAGGATGATTTTTGCACGTTGAGGAAATCCGGCTGCTGGTTTCTTAAGCAAGTAATTATGTGTCCTGGAGTTTCGATAATACTGTGACAATCACAATCAGGCCCACTTAGGAAGTCAAATTTTGGTAAGATGAAATTGTTCCAGGTGCCTCTACTGTGAGTGCCACTTATGCAAAAAATAAAAATAAATAAATAAATAAAAAAATTAAATATTAAATAAATAATCAGTGTAATAATGTTCTTAATTAACTTGATTTTACAATGAATGGTTGAGTACTAATACCCCTTTCTCACCGATGCAACTTTCACGTGGATACCCGCGGTACCTTGAGGAGGAACACCCAGCGGTGTAGATGTGGGAAATGGAACGTTTTCTCACGTTGGCCTCCTTCTGCAACAATATATGAGGCGAAGATTCACAGCCTTTTATATGCAGAAAAAAAATATAATCACCGTAAGCATCTTATGGTCACTGCCAGCAATACAGTGCTTGTCGATGTTCACACATTGTTCATGGTGGTCATACGATGCTGGCGGTGGTGTCACGTTATCATGTGGAAATGACACGTTTTTGGCCTTCCCGCAAAAATGCGGTGGAAAAATCAAACGTTAGAATTTACTGCGAGTGGCTGCAGAAGGCTGACTGTTCTCTGTGGCAACTTGTGGTACACGCTACGACAATCACACGTTGTTCTGCGGTGTTCTGCTGAAGCATTTCCACGAACTTCTGCGGGTCTGTGAAAAAGGGGTATAAGGGTTTGGGTTCTTCCGTGTGTAGTTTGCATGTTCTCCCTATGCCTTCTCCCGCCTTCACCCACACAAGCAAGGGGAGAACATGCAAACTCCACACAGAAACTCCCTCCCCAAGCCTGGGACTCAAACGCAGGACCTTCTTGCTGTGAGGTAGACATGTTATCCACTACACTACCGTGCCGCCCCATGAGTACCATTAAGTTTCTTATGAATTCTATAAGAATTGATTGCAGCTGTGCATAATATGGCTTTTAGCTTTTCACTTGTTCTTCACACTTGCTTATGACATGCTCTTTCCTTTTTTAGTGTTTTTTTTTCTAACAGAAACTGTCCTTTTTCTTTTGAAAGGAATTTGATCGAATCCTTTCACCGTCTAGTGTCTTCTTACCTCCCGCTGCCGTGCAGACATTTGCTCTTTAGAAGATAGTAACCCATTTTGAGGATATGAAATGTTATTCAGTATGTCTGGCAATTTGATGTCACCAAAATGGACTTCCATTAAGTTTTATCATCCACTACTCCAGGTGAAAATATCCTTATGATTGTGAGAGTATTATGAAGAAGCTTGTGGTAAGAAAGGCTGACTTTTAAGAGATGGAGATGATAGGTGCACTTCTTGGAAAGGATTTTTGAGATTCTTGGATTCTTGGAATCGAATTGCTCCCTTTACATGATTTGCACGTATCAGTTCTTTCTCACTGATGCAGAGTTCAGATAGTTCTTAAAAGCTAAAGGGCTCAAATACAACAAACTCAGCAGCCAGGGATTTCCTTTGACTTCTGCTTAGACTTGTGTGGTTCATGTCTGGCTCAGAGCCAACGGGGTGATATTTCCAGTCAGATAGACCTTCGAAGAGATTACAAAAGCTTTGGCAGACAATGCCTGGCATTACCGTGTCATGCTCACCCAAATGAATAATAATGAAGTCATATTAACTCAGAAGTGTTAGTGTATAAATCAGCAGCTAAACGATGCTAAACTGTGATCTCCATCCATCCATCCATTTGCCGAATTGCTTAATCCTACTATGGTCCTCCTACTAGGAGGATGGAGCCTATCTCAGCCAACTCTGGGCAGAGGTGGGGTACACCCTGGGCAGCTCACCAATCCATCGCAGGTCCAACACACACACAAACATACAGACTCACACTTTTGGGGCAATTTGTTAGAGCCAATAAGCCTAATGTGTTTGTCTGGGGGCAGTGGTGGCTTATTTGTTAAGACTCTGGCTTACTGATCCGAAGGGTGGTGGTTCAAGCCCCAGTGCCACCAAGCTGCCACTGTTAGGCCCTTAACCCTCAACTGATCAGTTGTACAAAAAAATTATAAATGTAAGTCGCTCTGTCTGTCAAAATGCCATAAATGTCTTTGGACTGGAGGAAGAAACCAAAGTACCGAGAGGACACCCACGCAAGCACAGGGAAAACGAACATGCCTAGGACTTGAACTCAGGATCTTCTTGTTATGAACCAGACGTGCTAAACACTACACCACTGTACTGGCCCAGAAACAATTATAAGCATTGACATGGTGCACGGTGATATTTGTAAGAAGATTTATTTAATATTTTTAGGAGGCACTAGGCTGCATTTATAGTAGCCTAAAGCTTTAAATGTTGAACCACGACTGGCCTGTGTCTGATGCATTCTTAAAGCAAAAATGAACAGTGGTGGCTCAGTGGTTAATGCTCTAGGTTACTTATCTGAAGGTTGGGGGTTCAATTCCCACTACCACCAAGCTGCTACTGTTGAGCCCTTAAGAAAAGCCCTTAACCATTAACTGCTCAGTTGTATAAGAACGATAAATGTAAGTTGCTCTGGATAAGGGTGACTGCCAAATGCCATAAATTTAAATGTAAAAAAACAGACAACAGGGGTCCAGATGCTCCCGCCGAAATAATATGCATATAGAACAAGTTTGAAAGAACCACCTTCAGTGCGCGGCAAGTAAATATCCAGAAACCTAATATACAGTTTTGCCTCTGTGACCTTGAAACGTAGGTCAAGGTCACTCACACACAAACTTGTCCTAGCACTCATAGTACTGAACAAGCATACCAAGTTTGAAAGCCCCAGCTTCAGCGCGCAGCAATGTCCGGAAACTAAAGTGTGACGGACAGACGGACGGACGGAGGGATGGACAGAACCCATTCCCATAGCTCCCGAGTCACTTTGTGGGCAGGAGCTAATAAATCCAGCACTGTAAAAGTTGCATGCATCATTAAGTATTCAATGTAGAATTCAATGTTCAAACAGAAGGCGTCACAAAATGATCCCAGTGGAACATCTTTTAGAAATATTCTATGTAACCATGAACTATACAGAACCCTTGATGTTTGGATGTGAATCAGTTCTGTAGGTTTTTCCCCCCGAATATGGATGTGCTCAAAGGATGTGGTTAAACCAAGCTAGATTCTATCATCTCATCACTGAGCTGAAGGCAGATTGGTTGGATAAGAAAATAATGTCTTATAATGGAAGAACTGTATTACGTCCATGGGTGTTTCTCTACTTGCCAGCAAACACTCAAACAATATTGGAACATCACCTTTATTCCATAATGGAACATGATTACATCACCTCTGTAATATATCTAACAGATTATATACAGGACGTCTCAAGCAAATCATTGAAATTGTTATCTTTGTTGAGATTCTCAGCCAAAGTTTCTTCTGAATGATGAAGTGTATGTATATTTATGCGTTTGGACTCAGGTTATTCACCAGCTAGGGGGTCGGACATTGTTTATTCAACTTTATTTTAAGTGGCAGATCCCAAAGTTAGTGTTTGAGTTTGAATCAATGCTATCAGCAGCAGCATATTGCTTTTGTCTTTAATTCTGGACAAGTGGATTGTATTGGAGATTTTTAAAAATGATTATTACACCCACCATTTTCATATGTGCTGTTTGAATCCGAGTGGCAGGTTGGCCCAGTGGTTAGAGTCCGGGGCTCAGCGAGGGTGTTTCTGTGTGGAGTTTGCATGTCCTCCTCTTGCTTGCATGGGTTTCCTCTGAATACACTGGTTTCCTCCAACAGACCAAATACATACACAAGGCTAGTTGACTCTTCCAAATTGCCCCTACATGTAAGTTTGGGTGTGAATGGTTGTATGTGTGTTGGCCCTGTGATGGACTGGTGAGCTGTTTAGGGTGGTGCACCCCACCTTTTCCCAGAGTCGGCTGAGATAGACTTCAGCCCCCCCGCATCCCTTGTAGGATAATGCGGATTGGCAAGTGAATTAATGAATAGATGTATGAAACCATGACATTATAGGACACCACAGCTCAAATAATTACCATAATTGAAGATTTTTCAGAATAGAAAACCAGAAGCTTGCAGAGGGCAGAGATTGTTACTGTTAGTTGTCGGATCGATATCAGGTATTGCCTTCTGCACTATGTAATTGGTCCTATGTGTACTTTGCCGGTGTTATTTGTTACCTCCACATTAGCTGTGATGGAGCTGTATTGATTTCTTTGCAACCTGCCTGGCCCTCAGGTATGAATGTCCAAGGAGACAGTCACCATGGTAATGATAATGGGTGGTTTCTAATCGAGATTTTGAATGACTGATCCATCTCTCAATTATGGACTGGAGGGATTCCGATGACAAGAAGACATTTATGATCATTTTGTCTGAGGGGAAAGACGAGTAAAATGAGTAAATGACCTCATTTTTCTCCACAAAACAATAGACTTCACTTTGTCTTGTAGAGATTGGTCTCACCGTCTTCGCTTCTCACAACCATGTCACAACATTATTTTACTCCGAGTGCCCCGAACTTTTCTTGTTTCCTCATTTATTTCTCATGTCTTTCAGCACCTGTTCTGCCTCACTCTTACTCACTCACTCAGTCCTACTAGGGTCGCAGGGAGGCTGGTGCCTATCTCAGCCAACACTGGGCAAAGGCAGGGTATGCCCTGAATAGCTCGTCAGACCATTGCAGGGCAAATCACACACACACATACACACACACATACACACACACACACAAAACCATTCACACTTACACCTAGGGTCAATTTGGAACAGCCAATTAGCCTAACGTGGATGTTTTTGGACCATGTGTGGAAACTGGAGTTCCCAGAGCAAATCCATGCAAGCACCGGGAGAACTCCACACTGAAAAGCCTGAGCCCGGGACTCAAACCCAGGACCTTCTTGCTGTGACGCAGACATGCTAACCATTACACAACTGTACCGCTGTGCCGCATTTATTTATATGCAACTGAGCAATTAAGAACCTTGCTCGAGGCAGCTTGGTGGTTTCCCTGACCTTAACCATCACTGCCCCACAGCAAGAGGGCCCTGGACTCGAGTCCCAGGCTCAGGTGTTTCTGTGTGGAGTTTGCATGTTCTCCCTGTGCTTACATGGGTTTCCTCTGGGAACTCCAGTTTCCTCCCACAGTCTAATAAACATGCAGCTAATTGGCTGTTTCAAATAGCCCCTAGGTTTGACTGTGAACTGTGCGTGTGTTTGCCTTGCGATGGTCTAGTGAGCTGTTCCCTGCCTTCGCCCAGGGTTGGCTGAAATGGGCTCCGGCCTCTTCGCAACCCTAGTAGTAGTAAGCGGTTCAGCAAATGAGTGATGAGTGAGTAATCTGAATATTATTTAAGGTCCAGCTTCTGTTTGTCTCTTCATAAGACATTTTTGTCTTTTTGAGGTAAAGTTTGATAGTTATCCGTCCTGGTTGTTAGCCTGCTGGTTTGTTTTGTACCTGTTTGTTTTTCCTGTTAGTTCTGGTATTTAATAAGATAACGCTTTATTTTATTAAATACTTTCTAGGTTCTGCATCTGTGTCCTGCCTTCCTGCCTTCCTGCATCCACCATGACAGCTGGGTGATATTTATTTTTTTGCTATAGTGAGAACCATTGTGAAAATTTCTGCTTCTGAGTAATTTTGCTTTTATTATCTTTTGCTTGTTTACTCCTAAATTTTGGACAATAATCATAATACTGTTAATATGACTGCCAGACGTAGGCCAGTGAGTTGCTGTCAGTGAGTTTCTGCTCTGCGATGGCCTGGGGAGCTCCTCAGGTGTACCCTGCCCTCGCACAGAGTTGGCTGAGATGGGCGCCAGCCTCCTCGTGACCCTAATTAGGACTAAGCGGTTCAGAAAATTAATGAATGAATGAATGACCGACAGACCAGCAGACGTTTGCTGTAGATTCCAATTACTTTTAAGGCATGTGAAGCAAATTTACACAATCTGTCCACAAAATATTGCTCCAGCATGACTTTGGAGCATCCAGATGGTCTTTGACAATCTTGAAAAAGTCAACAATTGGGGTTTTTGTGGTAAATTCATGAAAACAGATGATCTCAAGTCAAAGGACCAGCTGCAGAGTCTCAGCTGTCATCCTCCTAGGTTTGGGGATTCCCTGTTATTCTTGTACAGATTATTTGTTTTAGGATTCTTTGTACGAAGGCCACACCTAGCGGGAGTTACATCAGTGCTGAAGTTCGTACTTATTTTTTTGGTGGTTTTTACAAATTCATTTAAGGTCAAAACCGTTTTCCTCAGGTTGCTTGAATGCACTTTTGAGTATAGCACATTTTCCATGGAAAAAAAGCCTAATGTGAAGAGCAAGAAACCAAAATTGTGCAAGCAGGTCAAACCCACATCTGCGGTGATTGAGCACTTAACACTAATTTAAGAGGTAATTATCTTAAAAGTTCACATACCTTTTGTAGTTAAATGCAGATCCATTTGAAATGATTGGTTTGAAAAGCTTTTTTTCATTCATACAAGTTTGTGCATATTGTGAAAACACAAAAACCTGCATCAAATTATTGCAAAGTCACCTTTTTATCTGCACTCCCTGATGAGGTCGTTATGGAATGCTAATAAGCTGCTTGTGCTGGTTAAATGAAAGGAAAATCAATGATTATTGATTAAACTGCTGGACTTACAGTGATAATAAAAAAAAATAGTGACAACATTGTTGAGTCTGGTCACCGTATTTATTAGATAAGGATTCACTGCGATGGCCTGGTGAGCTGTCCAGGGTGTACTCTGCCCTTGCCCAGAGTCGGCTGAGATGGGCAAAAGCCTTCCCGTCTCATTCATTCATTTTCTAAGCGGTTCAGAAAATGAACGAATGAATGAGATAAGGATTCGGGGCCATGTGTTCCAGTTCTTCAGGCCACTGATGAATATTTAGGCAGCCAGCATTTGAGACTTCCTCGGCTATTTCATGTGGTTTCCGCTACTAGAAAATATCTTCGTGTGGCATTTTGGTGCAGAGCTATCTTGAGTTTTTGCAGAAATGCAGAAGGGGGTGAACCATTTTTTTGTATCCAACCAATTTAGGAAGACGTGCATTACTATAACACTTTCTTTTGGCTTCCTATGCACAAATGTAGATGTTTGGCACTTAAGAAAACATTTCGAGTTGTAAAATGAATCACATAGTTTGTGGTACCTTAATACTAAGCTAGGACGGCACGGCGGCATAGTGGTTAGCATGTCCGCCTCACAGCAAGAAAGTCCTGGGTTTGAGTCCTGCGCTCGGGCATTTCTGTGTGGAGTTTATTAGTTCTCCTCGTGCTTGCATGGGTTTCCTCTGGGTGCTCTGGTTTCCTCCCACAGTCCAAGGACATGCACAGGCTAATTCGCTGTTCCAGATTGCTCCTAGGTGTGAGTGTGACTGTGAGTATGAATGGTTGTGTGTGTGTTGGCCTTGTGATGGTCTGGGCAGTTATTCAGGGTGTACTCTGCTTTCACTCAGTGATGGCTGAGATAGGCTCCAGCCTCGCCTTGACCATAACAGGATTAAGTGGTTCTGCAAATGAGGGAGTGAGTATATCCCTAGCACCTCTTCCATAGTTTATAGCCTGTTTAGTTTCTGAGAACAGAGTAAACAAACAGCAAGCAAGCTAGCAAGCAACTTAAGTTTAAAATATAAGCTAGTCACATACGTTAACTACAGTAGATGTTAGGATGCATAAATTAGTGAGTTCATTTTAATTACAGAATAACGTTTTTAATGGAGTGAGAAGCATTATTGGAGTGCGTATACTGAGAGGGACGTACGAGTAGATCCTTGACAAGCTGGCCAAAATAAACGTGTGAATGCTGACTAGAAATATTGTCATCCTAGAAAAGAGTGTTAAATAAAGAAAGTAATGTTTATTACTTATCATGTGCATTTTTTTTGGTATTCTAACCATTGCTATTAAAGATGAAGACCACACACATTCCAGTTTAGTGTGAAGTTTGGCTTAGTTTGGCTTGTTGAGCTATACATTTCACAATCCCCTTCACAAAACACAATCCTGCTGTTTCTCTCTGAAATACAGTTTAACAGCACATGGAACGCATCGTCTGATGATCCTCTTTTCCTCCGTCTTAGTTTAATGATTTGACGCGTCAGGATGCCAGGTAAAGTGTTAGCAGGAGACAGATAACTGGCAGACCATTTTAACCTCTGTCTGCACCATGCATTCAGCCAACATCTATGAGACTAGATCAAAAGTGCTTCTTAGGGTTTGAAGTCTTTTCATAGCAGATCACACATTTTTAGCACACTGGGTCATCTTGGCTTTCCTTTGGATGAGGAGACAAATTACTTCTGACATTCACTTTTCTGCACATTCGGTCTAGTGTTTCGTTCTCTTTTAAAAAAAGTACTATGTCAAGTTGCATTTTTTAAAAGGCCATCTTTAATGGTGTGATAATTAAAAAGGTGACTGTGGAGTAGTGTGCCTTCATACAACCTCGACTGGTTTGCATGAGGTTATTGGAAGTCACCCTGTACTGAAAAATATCAGTCAGCACAGTGGCATTAATCACTGCGACAGAACTGCTGTTCCCGTATCCTGCTTCAGACTTTTTTCCCCTGAATTTCCAGAGTGGCCAACTTTTCATATGTTTTAATACTTAAAACATTTTCTTCAATTGTTCTGATTTTCCTAGGACAGTTCTTGATCATGAGCGGCACAGTGATATAGTGGTTAGCACGTCCGCCTCACAGCAAGAAGGTCCTGGGTTCGAGTCCCGCGCTCGAGCGTTTCTGTGTGTGGTTTGCATGTTCTTCCTGTGGGTTTTCCTCCGGGTATTCCAGTTTCTTCCCACAGTCCAAAGATATGCACATTAGGCTAATTAGCTGTTCCTAATTGCCCCTAGGTGTGGATGTGGCCACCCAGTTGGCTCTGGGTTGGTAATCCAAAGGTTGGGGGTTCAAGCCCCAGTACCACCGAGCTGCCACTGTTGGACCTTTAACCCTCAATTGCTCAACAAAAAAAAAAAAAGTAAGTCAATGGATAAGCATGTTTGCCCAATGCCATAAATATATGTGAGTGTGAATGGTCGTATGTGTGTTTGTATTGCCCTGTGATGGACTGGCGAGTTCTTTAGGGTGTACCCCGCCTTCACCCCAGTGTTGGCTGAGATACGCACCAGCCCCCATGTGACACTACAAGGATAAGGTGTTTCAGCAAATGAGTACGTGATAGTAGACACTTTCATTCATTCATTTTCTAAGCCTGATTAGGGTCGCGGGGAGGCTGGCCACCATCTCAGCCGACTCCAGGCGAAGGCGGGGTACACCCTGTACACCTCGCCAGGCCATTGCAGGGCCAACACACATACAACCATTCACCCTCACTCTCACTCTCCGGCAAGAATAGACACATTTACTTTAATAATTTATGTGTAAATATAAGGCAGCATTTATTTGCATGTGCCTAAGACTTTTGCACAGTATTGTATGTTTTTGCCCAAGTGGGTTGCAAGCCCTCTGCAGAACTTGTTTCCTAAGACTAACATGTATTTACATTAACATTTATATCTATGGGCAATTTAGAGTAGCCCGTTAATCTAATTTGCATGTTTTCAGCCTGGGAGGAAACCGCAGTACCCAGACGACACAATCACAGGGAAAAATTACAGACTCCACACAGAAACACCCTCACCAACCTCGGAACTCAAGCCCAGAACTTTCTTGCTGTGAGGCAAAAGTGTGAACCGCTACACCACTGTGATCACTGTGGCCACCCCATCAGTTCAAAACTTGACAAACAGGGAATCATTAGGGGAGCCCATGTGCAAAACCTGCTAGGTCAAGATGAAAGTGGACTCCTCATTTTCTCAGCACTCGAGAGCCACAGTTATTCTCTTATTACTGTAATATTCTGCTTGCTCGGCTTGCTCAACATAGACGTCACCCACGCAAAAAAATTTTATGCAAACTGAATGATATGTAATTCTGATAATTAGGCTACCTTTCACCATGCACGGAATCATGAACTAAGCAAATCTAATAAGCTCTACATTTAGTTTTGCCCCATATTTACTTATACCTCTATCGGTGACATACTGTATGTAAAAGCACAAAAAAACAAAACAAAACAAAACAAAACAAAACAAACAAACAAACAAACGGAAAAAGCATTCAGTCCTATACTTTTAACTGCCAAATAGAGCAGAGAATTGAAAGTTACCATGGTGATATATTAAAAGTATGTGGGCTTGTTTAAGTTTACCATGAAGTGAAGTTCAAATTTTACCCCTAATTATATATATATATATATATATATATATATATATATATATATACAGTCATTGACAAAAGTCTTGTTGCACATGTGGACATTCCTGTACAAAAGCCCATATCTCACCAACCTATTAACTGATTTTAATTAACTATGACTTAAAATAACCCTCTGATGGTACTGAATAATATGTGTTAGCAGCAGTATTGGAAATAAATTTCTTCTAATCTTTACAGCTTCTTAAATATAAACATTCCTGTTTTTGCCTGGACAAAAGTCTTGTCACTTTCAAGACTATATTTATTACAGAAAAATAACCAAATGGCCTTGTTCATAACTAAATATATAATACTTTAATTATTAAAAATAAAAGCATCACTCAAGGTCAATAGTGCCTCTGCAAACACGGCCATGATGGTACCAGACTCCCAGGTGCTTGTCATGATGAATAATTATCATATTAAAAGAATCAGACACCTTCAAGATGTTCAGATTACAAATAATAAAAATTTGTAAGTGCTACTAAAAATTCTTGATGCCCAAGCTGCTTTAATATTTGTATTTTATGTATATTTAATTAATCAAGCACTTTTCATTATTTTTTACTAATTTTACTAATTACTTTGATCCAGAATTTGATGTTACATGATTGCGACAAGACTTTTGTCCAGCCAAGAATGGATATGTTCGTCTTTTATTAGCTGTAAAAAGTATACATAAATTTACAATTTCCTGTTGCTTTTACAAAACAATCTGTATACGTGTAGGGTTAATGTAAGACATAGATGATGAACATCGGTTAATAAGTGGGTAATATATGGGCTTTTATACATGAATGTCTAAATATATATATATATATCTTTTTTTTTTTTTTTTTTGACAGTGGTATCACATTTATATATATATATATTTTTTTTCTATTTTTTTTTTAATCTATTCTTTAATGTAACTGCTGACTCTTTAAACTACATGGCATGATTAAATCTCTTTTTATGGCTGATGATATTACATCTGTATTTCAGTTTAAACTTACCAACATGATACAGATAAAGTCTTTTTGGCTAAAACAGTATTGGTGCTGAAAAAAGAATCACTTAGGTGAAAAATGTAATTTTCAGATAGGATTATATGATACTGTTTTTCATAATGCTTTGTTTCTGCAACCTAATGAATGATGCAACATTACATCATCCAAGCTTGGATGAACCAACCGCAGAGAATCACACAGTATTATTAAGATGAAGAGAAACACAATTTGTTTAATAATTTCATTTAATGTAGTGTTCGTAACTTTTATGCATCATTTTTTAAGATATGGCAACATGAATTTTAAATTTTTTTTTTGTTTAGTTTTTTCCCCATTTTTCTCCCTAATTTAATCGTATCCAATTCCCACCCATCAACTTTTAGCCTTCCCTATCACACGACCACCACCGACCAGGGAGGGGCGTAAGCA
>JBCNYH010000021.1:41097453-41113709 GCA_039654325.1 Tandanus tandanus
TCTGCCCTGCGATGGCCTGGCGAGCTGTCCAGGGTGTACTCTGCCCTCGCCCAGAGTCGGCTGAGATGGGCACCAGCGACCCCGCGACCCTAATTAGGAATAAGCGGTTCAGAAAATGAATGAATGAATGAATAATCGCATCTCATTTAATCTAATATCATCTAATCTAATCTCATCCAATCTAATCTCATCCAATCTAATATCATCTAATCTAATCTCATCCAATCTAATCTAATCTCATCTAATCTAATATCGCCTAATCTAATCTCATCCAAACTAATATCATATAATATATTATAATCTAATATCATCTAATCTAATCTCATCCAATCGAATCTAATCTCATCTAATCTAATATCGTCTAATCTAATCTCATCTAATCTAATATCATCTAATCTAATCTCATCCAATCTAATATCATCTAATCTCATCTAATCTAATCTAATCCAGTCTAATATCTAATCTAATCTAACCTTATTCAATCTAATATCATCTAATCTAATCTCATCCGAACTAATATCTAATCTGATCTAATCTAATCCAATCTTATTCAATCTAAAACCATCTAATCTCATCCAATCTAATATCATCTGATCTAATCTTATCCAATCTAATATCATCTAATCAAATCTCATCCAATCTAACATCTAATCTAATCTAATCTCATCCAATATAATATCATCTAATCTAATCTCATCTAATCTAATATCCTCTAATCTAATCTCATCCAATCTAATATCATCTAATCTAGTCTTATCTCATCCAATCTAATACCATCTAATTTAATCTTATCCAATCTAATCTAATCTAATCTAATCTCATCCAATCTCATATCATCTAATCTAATTTTATCTAATCTCATCCAATCTAATCTAATCTCATCCAATCTAATATCATCTAATTTAATTTAGCCTAATGTAATCTTATCCAAACTAATATCATCTAATCTATTCTCATCCAGTGTAATATCATATACCATCCTTCAGACGTGTACTCGCGTGCCAATATATTCCTTTTTATTTTTTACATTTCACTTCCCTTCTCTATTTCTTTCTCTTCTCAATCATCCCTCATTCACTTACATCTCACTCCACTCACTTCTTTTACTCTTTCCTCTCTCTGCAGTACAAGAGACAAGCCCAGAGCAGCACTAAATATGTTGAATTGATCATTGTAGCAGACAACCGAGAGGTATGTAATGATATATACACTTTCACCCTGATTTGCTTTAATCATAAAGAGCATATTATATGAAAGTAACCTCTTTTTCACGTGAGAAACACACTCCTCTGCAGGTTATACCAAACACTGGTCTTATATGTTCTTTTTTCTCTGTTAAAAACATGGGAACAGAAATAGTGTGACTACAAGGTCATGACCCTCTAACCCTAAGGTATGGGTTATGACCTCTGGTCACTTATTAGCGTGCTAAGTTGAGGAGGAGGCTGTTAAAGTGCAGCTGTTGATTATTTTGGTAAAGTTGGGTGAAGAACTGTTTAAGTAGCACTTTAGTGTCATTAATCTGGACTAGGACAGGAAAAGAAGACCTCTAGCTGCAGCTACTTGACCCTTGTCTAATTTGTCTGTTTAAAAACTGGACTTCATGTCCCTTAAATGTAGTACTTGAAAATGATTTTCTTTTACAAAGTGGTTGCAGCTGAAACTATCAGGTGGTACTTTCTCTTGGCATTTTCTAAATAGAACGTCTGGTCTATCAGTGCATTTGGCGAGATTATTTACAGGTTACGGGTGCTTCTAAAAGTTAAACATCTAAAGCGTACTTCTTTGAAATGTGCTTTGAAATTATAACTAAATGTCTACAGAGTTACGCATCCGTTCCCATCAAAGGTGGCTTAAATAACAGCCGAAAATACCACTGTCTGTTACTTACTTTTACTTGAGTTTCTCTTGTGTGGCTTGTATGTCCACTGAGTTTACAGATAGGTTTTCTCAGTACAGTTAAAGTGACATTAAGAGTTAAGTTTAATCTTCTTTTAAAGCACATAAGCAGGTGGGAGATGTCTTTAGTGGATATCAGATGTTTCCTGTTTGCTAACATTGCACCATTATCCCTTACGGTCAGCACTAATTGGTTAGAACTTGTAAGTCAAAGGCTAAGGTTAAACCACAGGCCAAACACACAGCAATCATTCTTAAAGTTAAGCCAGAAATAACATGAATGACACACTCACAAAGTTTCTTATGTGACACAGGCATGTGTGTTATAGGAGTTATTACATGCATTTTCATTATACCGATGTCATGTTTATCCTAGATTTTTATTACATGCGTGCTGATGTATTGTGTTGAGTATTATGGTGTGGGGTTGGGTCACAACCAGGAAGCAGCACATGTGCTATATTATTTAGATCTGACACTTACTGCGCATCAAAACACCAGGCGTTCAGCTGTAGAATTGCCTAATATATGGGAAATAAACAGTATAAAAACAGACTACACAAGAATAAACAGAAAAAGACATGCCTACAGAACATATAACATCACAACTAATCTCATAACATGACCGTGCACTGACACAAAACACAAAAGCATTAAACATTAGAATAAAGAAAATATGACAGAGGCTCACGAATATGTAAATTAGCTCTTGCCCTTGGAAGCACAGCAGTGCTACATGGTGTTTGGAAAGAAGTACACTAAATGTCTTCACTAAATTGTGTTTGGAGCAAAATATTTTAAACTTGATTAACTTTTCTATATTCTTGCCTTTAAATATGCTGTGTGTTTAAAGGTAACAGCTCGTCAAACTAATCGGATATGAGAGGCAGCGGTTGACTTCATAAACCATATGGGGCCCAGTCTGTCTGTCAGCTGGAATTCAAACTGGACTTGACCCCTAATCTAATCATAAACAGAAATTCTCTGAAATAACATTGTCATTCTTGGAAGACTTTATGATTTCCTGGCATAAATCAAGATAAATATACAACCCCAATTCCAAAAAAGTTGGGATGCTGAGTAAAACGTAAATAAAAACTGAATGAAATTGTTTGCAAATCACATTTACTGATATTTTATTCACAATACAACAAAGAAAACATCAAATTTTGAAAGTGAGACATTGACCATAGTCATGGCATATGGCTTGGATGGTTGTCCCATGTCCGTCCAGTGTCTGTGTGTTGCTATATAGAACTAACCCTTCGACCGTTCGCATGGCATATGGCTTGGATGGTTGTCCCTTGTCCGTCCAGTGTCTGTGTGTCGCCATATAGAACTATCCCATTGACCTTAGTCATGGAATATGGCTTGGATGGTTGTCCCGTGTCTGTCCAGTGTCTGTGTGTTGCTATATAGAACTAACCCATCGACCTTAGTCATGGAATATGGCTTGGAGGTTGTCCCATGTCCGCCCATCACTGAGTTGATGCTGACTGGGTGATATGTATCACTGAGTCACATGACAACGATTGACAAGTATGCTGAAACCCATCAATGCATATCATAATAAATAAACTTAATGCGCAAAGTCTTAACGGGGAGCTCCGCCTTTATGAAGTTCCTTAATCAATATATTTTACATTTTGCACAGTGTCCCAACTTTTTTGCAGTTGGGGTTGTACAAATAGGATATGTTTTATTGTACAACCCCAATTCCAAAAATGTTGGGATTCTGAGGTGGAGGACGGTGGCAATGGTTGTAGGGAAGGAATCTGCCCTCTGTCCCCCCAATTTCCTACACCCTGTTTGTAGATATCAAATTGCCTGTAATTCAGTCAGAAGTCTAGCAGTGAGAATTCTCTTTGGTCAGTCCATATTTAAGTAAGAAAATCGGTAACCTGAAAGGACAGGATTTACAGTATTATAATCTAGACATTTCTCCACTCATCGGTGGGGCTTCATCAGTTGTGCTAAAAAATAAAATGTTATGCAAATCTTTATTAGAATGGCAATAGCAACAGACATACAAGGTCCAGCGGTTTCTGATTAGAGTTACAACCCACGATTCGCAAACCTTAAGGCAGTAATCATACAAAACATGGAAGAAACTTTTCCATTCTTTGATTCTCTACAACCCCTTTTATATTCCCTCGGCTGATGGCCCAAAACAAGCTCAGCATGTCCAATCTGCAAAAATATGAGAAAGAGCCTTAACATCTGTGCTGAAGTGGAGCTTGGAACTGGATACTGGAAAATTATTTGCCACATGTGACATGCCTCATTTAAGTAGTGTAAAACGTACATCTTTTGTTATTTCAGTATCAGAAACAGGGCAAGGATCTGGAGAAAGTGAAACAGAGGCTGGCTGAGATCGCCAACTATGTGGACAAGGTAAATCCAAATAAAACACCAACACAGCATCTTTCTGTAATGTACAATCTTAGGCTAAATGGGCTGAGCAGTACATAGCAATATTTCTTCGTTCTTTTACAACACACCTGCTCCTTTTTTATCATTTATCCGGTAATTTATTTTAATGTTGTGCAGGTCCTTTAGGGCTATAATATATAAAGGTGTTAATACTCCAACATGTCTCAAAACTTAAATACAGTACAGTACTGATAGTCAGAAAGCTTATCATTGGCTTTACAATTCAATGCACATATGGATGGAGATAAAACCCATGTTGGGAAATAATTGCTTTTAAGAGCTTGTTAACACTTATTAACTCTCCCTCTGCTTCAGTTCTACAGAGCACTGAATATCCGTGTGGCCCTAGTAGGCTTGGAGGTGTGGAGTGACTCAGACAAATGCCCAGTCTCTCAGGACCCGTTCACCACACTGCATGAATTCCTGGACTGGAGGAAACTCAAGCTTTTACCGCAAAGACCACATGATAATGCCCAACTTATCAGGTTAGGAGACAAATCCTAATCTCCTGCCTTACTCAGAGGACAATCTAGTGCAAGTGCAAGTGCAAGTTAAAGATTCATTACACACAAAATTGTAACAAAGATAGTTCAGTTTATTAAAGGAAGCTAAAAGCAAGTAGGGCGGCATGGTGGTGTAATGGTTAGCACGTCCGCTTCACACCAAAAAGGTCATGGGTTTCTGTCCCGGGATCAGCGAGGGCATTTCTGTGTAGAGTTTGCGTCTTCTCCCTGTGCTTGCATGGGTTTCCTCCGGGTAACCCGGTTTCATCCCACACTCTGAAGACATGCACATTAGGTTAATTGGATGTTCCAAACTGCGATGGTCAGGGTGTATGCCCACTGTGAATGAAATAGGCTCCAGCCTCCCTGTTCCCATAGTAGGATTAGGCAGTTCGGCAGATGAGTGAGTGAGTGAGTAAAACTAAGTAGTAAAAGTGTATGCTTTTCAGGGAAAGTCTATCCTGCCCAGATTAGGGTTTTATGACCACATGGCTGAAACCAGACCTGGAGGTAGTGTCTGCAGATTAAATTATAGTGACCAGGCTGCTCAGGTGAGATGGTTGCGCTCAGTCCAAAATGGCTACACATAGTAATCTTCATGGTCAGGTGCATTGACAGTCATTTGGCAGGAAAAGATGGACAGGTTTAGATGAACAAGACTCTTGTGATGAAAACCCAGGATCTGCTGGAGAGATTATGTCTCATAGTTGGCTTGGGAACATCTGGGGATTTCCCAGAAGGAGCTGGTTGGGTAATAAGAAACCTGGACTAAACTTCTCAGCCTGTTGCCACCATGAAGAATGGTGACAACAGGACTAGAAAGAAGAGTCAATGAATGCATGGATGAATTAATGAAAGAAACAAAGTAAACTGAATTTCACAAGCAAATTGGCCGAAATATATTACACAAACAAATATCTTTCCTCACACATTCATCCATCTTCTAATCATCAACCTCGAACCTATTGGAACACTAAACTGTGCATACCTCTGCCTAGTAACTGGCCAAAAGATTGAACTCTCTGATGAATTACAGTACTGTTAGATTTATTGCAATATGCATGTTTGTAATATCAGGTTGTAAATCTGCATTTCTGTCTCCATCTGCAGTGGGGTGTATTTTCAGGGCACCACCATTGGCATGGCTCCCATCATGAGCATGTGTACGGCCGAGCAGTCGGGAGGCATCGTCATGGTGAGTAGTAATTCTGTAATTTGTGAAAAAAATCTTGTTTATAAGTTTTAATTAATCACGTGAAAAGACTTCTTGTTCCTGCTCCAGCTGTGCAGGCCAAGTGCTTCTAAAAGCTAGTAGAACGTGGTTGGTGATGTATATATTTATTTAACAGACATTGCCTGGTCTCTCAAAACATCTGCAGTGCAGGTTCAGTGAACCCGTGCCCACTATAGCCTCAGACTATTGTTCTTACCCGCCAGAAGTGCAAGCCGATGTTGTCTTTTGCTTTAATAGCCCTTTCATCTCAGCTCATCTGCCGGTTTTATGTCATGAGATGCTTTTCTGCTCACTGTGGTTTTATAGAGTGTGCATTTGAGTGACTATATCCTTCCCGTCAGCTGAAACCAGTCTGGGTGTAATTTTCCTCTGACCTTTCTCATCAAAAAGCGTTTCCACTCACTGAAATGCTGCTCACTCGAAGTTTATAGCTTTTCACACCATTCTGAGGATGGCACGCTGATGTACTGGTTAGCGCTTCCGTCTCACAGCATGAAGGTCCTGGGCTCAAGCCTTGTGCCCTGCGAGGGCATTTCTGGGTGGATTTTGAATGTTCTGCCTGTGCATTCCTCTGGGTGCTCTGGTTTCCTCCTACAGTCCAAAGACAAGCACAGCCATTAGGCTTATAAGATATTGTTAATCGCTCCAGCTGACAGTGTGAGTGTGAAAACTTGTGTGTGTGAATAGCTGTGCCCTGCGGTGGTCTGGTGAGATGTTCAGGCAGGGTGTACCTTGCCTTCGCCGGGAGTTAACTGAGATGGGCGCTAGCCTCCGTGTGACCCTAAAAAAGATAAAGTGGTTCGGAAAATAAAAATGAAAAACGCCATTGTGCATAAATTTTAGAGGGTGTGTCATAGTCCCAAGAAATCAGTAATATCTGAAGGATGAATGTCTTGGCTTTATGCATTAAGCTGTCATGGAATTTTCCTGCATAAAAATCAAGGATTATGTCAAAAACAAAGTTTAACCACGACGGTTGTATTATTAACAAGAATTACAACAAATGAAACAACATGCCTTTCAGCATAATAAAAATCATTTAAAAAAAAATCATATGGCATACATATAGATAGTGTACACAAATATTCTAACCAATGAGTAATTCGTCCTCATCATCATCATTTGCCGAATCGCTTAATCCTCCTGGGGTCGTGGGGAGGCTGGTGTCGTCACTCTGCAAAGGTGGGGCACACCCTGTACAGCTTGCCAGACCATCGCACGGCCACCACACACATAAAGATTTATACTCACACTAACACCTAGGGTCAATAAGCGATATTGGCATCTCGTCTGCGAATGCGCGAACTCTGAGCCTCCCTCACATTAGGCTACCAAAGCCACACAGGGTGATAATGTGTGTTACTGTGTGTTACTACCAAAGCCACACAGTGTGATAATGTGAGACGTGTAACTTTAACTGTGTTTAAACCTTAAATTCAGGTGAAGTGTAAACATGGTGCACATTGTGCTACTGTAGATGCCGAAGGTCATAATAGACTTGAAAGGTGGAATAAAATTTCGTGTGATATCCACCAACAACCAGAATGTACATGCAAACCACCGTTTCTTCTGCACAATTTACCCACAGAGAAGATAAACCCCGAAGCTCACAAGAGCTATATTAAACTAGTAAGTGTCTGAATTATAGTTACATGTTTACAATTTAATTGTTGCTAATTAGTAGATGGACTTAGATTTTAAATATGTGAGTTAAGTGGGCTAATACTTCAGACGCACTATTACTAGACTACACTACATGGCTAATCCCAATTCCTCTGAGCACAGGGCTAGCCTTAGTTTATGCCTTATTTTTAGTATTTTGATATTTATGGGTCGTGTGAGACGCATCATTCCAAGTGCTTGTTATTACTTCAAGTTTACATGTATAAATATATCTCAACTATTAATCGTGGTCTGTTATATCACATCAGGCATGTTTTAGTTCGATTTCTTTATGTGAATTTCATGGCAATACTGTAGAATACTGTCAGTATCAGTTGAGGTAATGAATATTCTGTAATTTATTACTGGGACTGAAATGCGCTTAACCAAAGAGCTAAATATGTACACGTTACAGCTGATTGTCAGTTTTTAATAACGTGAACAGAACGCTGTTATAAACAATGATAAGACATACATTCCTTGTAGTTGTGTGCCCTTAATAGCAAAACTAGGCGTTTACAAAATACTTTAAATTCCTGGACTTTCCACCTTTTAAAGTTGTCCAAACTGCACCGGTTGCTCACATTCATATTGCATTCGTCCATTTACCATTGGTAGCAACGATCCCATAATAAATAGCGCGAGCCAAGACGCATAAATGCCTTCTTTGGAACAGCCAATTTACCTAATGTGCATGTTTTTTGGACTATGGGAGGAAACAGGAGTACCCGGAGGAAACCAAAGCAAGCACAAGGTGAACAAGCAAACTCCACATTGAACCAAGGACCTTCTTGCTTGGAGGTGGATTTGCTAACCACTACGCCACCATGCCGCCCAGTAAACCAATTATACACTATTAAAAAAAATCCCCAGCTAGTTTGTAATGTATATGTAGTATGGTCCAACTCTGATTTTGTTCTCTGTTTATCTGTTTTTTTCCCCAATCATGCATTTTTATATGGTTATACTACTCATCCCCACCCTGTACACACCTGCTTAAGACATCATGACACGACTGTTTAGAGATACTGCTCATAAATCACCTGAACGTATCGATTACTAGAGCCTCGGCTGTTAAATCCTAATGAGGCAGAACAAACAAACGGTCGGCCGGGGAAACATCATATTCAGCGGAGAGGAAGAAAACTTGCTGGTGGGAGTGATTACTGATGAGGATATGGCCATGTAATAGAGCCCTCGCCCTGTTCTCACTTTAGATCTTTATTAGGTCATTAGGACTTGGCAGCTCTCGAATGAAACTGCCATTCCGGATCGGGGCCGAAATGTCTCTCCCAGGTTATCCCATGTTCCAGTCTGTTCCCAGCTGATTGGCTTTTGCTTGGTGCACATGTACAAACTTTGGCAGGATGATTAAAGGCTCGAGTGCCCCAGTCTGCCTTCTCCATTACAGATCAGCCTGTTTCACTGCACACATCAGTCTTATTTCCCCTCCGCAACTCCTGTCTCTGCCGGCAGGAAACTCTGGAGCTGAAGCCATGTTGGACTACAGTGAGAGCTGTTTCTGCTTTTACTTACATAAATAATTATAGGGGGGAAAAACCATCCTCAACAGTGCAAAAGATATCAAATGTTTACAAAGTGTATGTTTTATGCATTTGTTCTCTTAGCCGATGCTTTCTATCATTTTCTGCTGACAGATTTCATGACAAATGGTTTTAAAACATGATTGACTGCATGGATGTCTATGTAAGTGTATGTAGGCAGTCGGTCTTTCTTTGTGCAAATTTATATCTTGGTTAGGACCAAATGTTCCTACAAGGATATTAAAATTGAGCAGTTCGGATCTTATGAGCATATTTGCCCCATGTTTATCGCATGGACATACAGCACAAGTGTCAAATTCAAGGCCTGCGGGCCAAATCCAGCCCGCCAACATTTTATGTTGCCCGTATGAGCTTTTATAAAATGTGATTATCATACATTCTTTGCATCATCCATTACCATGAAACGTAATTCATCATCCTTCCACTAGGTGGCAGCATCCTATGTCAAATAAACAGCTAGTCAGTCATGACTCAGGAAAGACTGCAAGCTAGCTAATCGCTGTCAAGTGTCATCAGAAAAGGAAAGTGAAAAAAGGAAAAGAGGACAAATACCTAATAATTTTGCCATGCAAATTTTATTTTGTGCCCTTTTTGAAATGGATGTTTAGTGATTATTCAGCCCTTGGTGACCTAGAATATTTGTGATGTGGCGCTCAGTGAAAACGAGTTTGACACCCCAGACATACAGTATAAAGTTTGTTTACACTTTACACTGGACGATTTCTGGACCGAGCAGCACAGTGACATAGTGGTTAGCATGTCCGCCTCACAGCAAGAAGGTTCTGGGCTCATGTCCCAGGCTTGGCAAGGATGGTTTTGTCTGGAGTTTGCATGTTCTCTTTATGCTTGCGTGGGTTTCCTCCAGTTTCCTCACACAGTCCAAAAGCATGCATATTAGGCTAATTGGCTGTACCAAATTGCCCCTAGATGTGAATGTGAATGGTTGCTTATATGTTGCCCTGTGATGGACTGTTCTTGGTGTACCTCGCCTTCCCCAGAGTTGGCTGAGATAGGCTTCAACCTCCCTGCGACCCTGATGGGGTAAAGCATCTGAGCAAATAAACAAATAAATGAATTTTTAGACACATATTCCACATAAGGCATCATGGGACTCAGGAACACTGTGGCCACACACAAACATAAAAAGCTTTATGAAGTACCGAAAAAAAAAACTGTTTGTATTGGAGACTTTACTTAATGGTGCATTTCATTTCAGCAGTGCACCAAATCTTGACTTATGCCTCTTTAATGGGTTTTGAGAAAAAGTAATTACATATGCTGGTAGTGCCTGGGTTTTATCAATTAGCGCCCTCATGTGAAACATCACTTTGCTACTTTCAATAAAAGGAAAACAAATGCATATGTAGAGATGTTAAGAATGTAATCTTCGGAGGGCAGCAGGAGTGTAATTGCCCCTAAGCCCTTCTCCGTAGCAAACACAAGGGAGTAATTGGGTTTGTTCGCTTGGAAAATAAGTAATTGCTCTTAGGAAAGTGTGTAGCTGCTTTGTGTGGTGCCATGCTGTGAAGACAGTGATTTGTCTGTAAATATGGATAGATGCGATTAATAATGACCACTGCTTTATCATTCGCTGTCTTTCTTTTTCTTTTTTTTTTCTTTCTCCTCCTCTCAGGACCACTCTGATAACCCGCTTGGAGCTGCAGTTACTTTGGCTCATGAGCTGGGACACAACTTTGGAATGAACCATGACACGCCGGAGCGCGGTTGTGGGTGCAGGGTGACAGCGGACAGAGGTGGCTGTATCATGACTCCTTCAACCGGGTGAGTTTTTTTTTAAGGACTTGAGTAGATTTGAAACAGAATCAAGGACAAGCTGCTGTTTTTTGCGTCAATTTTTTTTTTTCCACTTGTGTGTTTGATTTAAGCATTTGAACTCCATTAAAATCCTAAACCCACACTTTCCAATAATAAAGGGATGAAATAAGACCATAGCTCACTGGGTGGGGATAGGGGGTTGGTAGCCCTAACTTTTTGCCCTATGCTAGATATTAGGCTAATATAAAAAAAAAAACACCTAAGCAAAACCAGCTTGTCTCTTTTCTATCAATAGGCTCCAGAAAAGCACAAAAACGTGCACACAACACCATGATGACTGTACATTCTTTGACAGTTTCACAGTTTTCAGGCTAGCACTTGTGTTCACCAGATGTCCTGTAGTAAGTTTGAAGTGCACCTAGAACTAGAGATGTTTTTCTGCAAGTAAATGCAAGTGTGATTACTCTATAGTAAAAAATAATAATAAAAAATGGAGGCTCTCATGAAGCTTGACTGAGCAGGATGACTTTGTTCACTTCAATGCAAAAAAAGAAGAAGAAGAAAAAAAAAGCAAACTGTAGACAAGCTATACCATCACAGGACACACATTCAAGTTGTCTTTGGGTCATTATCTTAAAAAGTGTGGGAAGAGACATCCAGTAAAAAAAGTGGTCTGATGGATGATAATAGTTGCCTGCTTGTGCATAGTGATTAAAAAGGTGAGCTGGACTGTGTTGCAATATTGAGCAATTCTTTGCTAAATAAAGGAAATAATGGAAACATTTATTTATATGTACCACTTATCTGTCAGGGTCATGGGGAAGGCTGTAGCCAATCCCATGATTAGAAAACTCTCTGAAAATCTAATCCACCTTGCCCTGGTGTAGCAAAATGATTATACACTATTATACTCATGAGTGCAATCTGTAAATGGGAGAGATCATGATGGAGTTGCTAAAAAAAAAAGATGAAATTCAGAATTCATTTGTGCTCTTCCTCCCGCCAGTACAGAAATAGGTCTTAAAGAGTACTGATATTGGTCATTCTTACAGCATAATTAAATAATATAATTAAAAAAATGTGTATGTAATATTTTTAAGCAGTACAGTTGCTTATTTTAACATATATGACCATAAAAAGCACAAAACTGGGTCATTTTATCTTGTGGAGTACTAGCGGAGGCTGAACCTATGGTAGCAGGCGTTTTTCCCTGGAAGTGACGTTAACACATTGGGTGGAGTCAGTGAGGCGTCACATTCTAGTGACTCTGCGGATGAGAATGCTGTCAGAGATGTGTGTGACAGTAAATCCAAAATGGCTTATACAACTAACGTTTTTCCAAGTCAACTTTCCTGTCGTCAGTTGCTTTAGGAACACAAAAATAGTGTTTTCTGCGATTTCTGCGCTTGTTGTTTGTGCAGCTCAGCACTGGCCGATAATGTGTTATGCTGCACGGGTCAGTGCAGTACGGCCCAGCCAATCCAACGAGTTCGTGTCACTACCAGGCCGGAACAGCCAATGAGGAAGACAACATATCTCTGAGCATGCCTAAAGTCGTAGCACTCGTGCGCACTTTAAAATCAGGCAAGGAGTCAGAAGGAACCGCTGATGTTAGACGTGATTGTTTTAAATAGCTAGTAACACTAATTCACCACAGGTACCATTTAATGCAACCCTTGGTGTGATTCTTATGTGACACTGTGGTGTGAATTTAAGATAATGCACATAAATAAAACAGAATGAAAGTGTTAACTTCCTGGAATTGCACATATTAATCAATAAAAAAGAACAGGAAACACAAGAAAAAAAAAAAGCAAGCTTTCTATGAAACGGTGGTGTTCTTACATCATGGTCCAGCCTCGCTGCACGAAAAGAACAAACACATACACACCCTTCAGAGAGTAATTAATAAAAGAAAAGAACAAACACATACACACCCTTCAGAGAATAATTAATAAAATAGCCCAAAGAATTATCGGAGTCGAACTCCAAGCATCTGGAGACAGAAATGTGCAGGAGAAAAGCCCATGCTATCCTCAGTGACCTTCCCATGCGAGCCTTAATATGTTTCTCTGACATGACACTAAATACAGTCTCTGGTACTAGAGACCAGAAAGCATAATGAGCCAAAAGAACAGACTCACAAACAACATCTCTCCCAGAACAATAACCCTCACTGCTGACACAGAGGTTCTACAGAGTTTAGGAATGCTCCGAAATGAAGCCTACACAATTTCTGGTTGTTTATTTTACCACAACGAAGAGAATGGGAAACGAATGATGGGACCAGTACAATGTTTCAGCAAACAGGAAAATGGCAGAATCACTGTAAATGTGGTGGAAGTTGAGCAACCATGGGTAAAATTGTGGTTCTTGATTGATTTTCCTGGATCACTTTAAAATGTTATGAACGTTATAAAGTTTTAAATCAACCATGCATGAACACTCACTCTCTCACTCATTTGCTGAACCACTCAATCCTACTACTAGGGTCCCAGGGAGGCTGTACCAATCTCAGCTGACACTGGGTAAAGGTTGGGTACCCATTACAGGTCAACACACACAACCATTCACACTGACATCCACACATATGGGCAATTTGGAACAGCCAATTATTCTAATGTGCATGTCATTGAGCTGTGGGAGGAAACTGGAGTACCTGGAGGAAACCCACGAGATTGCATTAACAATGCAGTCTATTTTTGTCCAGTTATTTGGAGGAGCAACCGATAAGTCTGATGGGCATTTTACACCCAGGTATGGTGACTCAGAGCCGGAGCTTCCAGGTTTCAGTAGCGTGAAGCAACTAAGGGTTCAACTCCTCCTGGATGGGACACTAATCCATCGTAGGTTACCTTTCCAGTATATTTACTGGTACCCATTAATACTGCTGGGTGGACAGAGGCACACTTCTTTTTAAGACCTTGCCCAGAGGTCTTGCCCAGGGGTCTGACAGGGATTCAAACCCACAACTTCTTGATCATGAGCCCAGCACCCTAACTACTACCCCACCAGTCCCACTAATACAATTAATACGGAAACGTCCTAGCCCAAGACTCACCCAGGATCTTCTTGCTTCTGAGGCAGGCATGCTAACCACTACTCCACCATGCTGGCCTTACATTTACAATATATACACACTATGAATTAGTTTCTATATTTCTACAGAATTGTATGAAATGTAAATGTGTGACCCATCCCCGCAAAGTGGGTGGAAATTACATTTACATTTACAGCATTTAGCAGACGCTCTTATCCAGAGCGACTTATAGAAGTGCTTTAAAGTCACTATCAGTGAAGGCATTCTTATACTGGTTCACTAGGACACAGACTAAGTAAACCATCAGTCAAAACTCAGAGAGGAGATGTTTTTTTTTGTGTGTGTGTGTGTGTGTGTGTGTGTGTGTAACATAGTGCTAATCTAAGTACTGCTGAAAAAGGTAGGTTTTCAGCAATCGTTTATAGACACCCAGTGACTCAGCTGTCCGTATATCCAGAGGAAGTTCATTCCACCACTTTGGAGCCAGAACAGAGAAGAGTTTAGATGCATTTTCCCCTTGTCCCTTGGTAGAAGGAGGGACCAGTCTTGCAGTGCTAGAGGATCTGAGAGAATGCGGTGCAGTGCTGGGTGTGATAAGTGCTTTGAGGTAGGAGAGTGCAGTACCATTTTTGTCTTTGTAGGCAAGCATTAGTGTTTTGAATCTAATGCGATCAGCTACAGGAAGCCAATGGAGAGAACGTATTAGAGGAGTGGTGTGGGAGAATTTGGAAAGGTTAAAAACAAGCCGTTCAGCTGCATTCTGAATCACTTGCAGAGGTCGAGTAGCGCTCAAAGGCAGACCTGCCAGGAGTGAGTTGCAGTAGTCTAGCCTTGAGATGGCAAGGGTCTGAACAAGTATCTGAGTGGCCTTAGTGGAAAGAAATGGAGGAATCCTTCGGATGTTAAAGAGGAGAAATTGAATTGCAAGATCTTTATGTGGGGATGAGGCAGCTGGGTTGAATAGTAGTTCAGTCTTGCTGGGATTAAGCTTCAGCTGGTGAGCTGTCATCTATGATGAGATACTTGCCAGACAGGCAGAAACATCAGTGTCTGAGGGAGGAAAAGAGAGGACATGTTGAGTGTCATCTGCATAGCAGTGGTATGAGAACCACTATATGAATTATGAATATATATGAATTGTATAAATTAAGGGGCAGTGGTGGCCTGGTGGTAGGGTGCTGGTTTACTGATCTGAAGGTCGGGGGTTCAAGCCCCACTATCACAGAGTTGTCACTGCTGTTCCCCCAGTGCAGCTAACTGGGTTGTCAAAGGCCACCCCTGTCTCTCACTTTCTGTGGTGAGAGGCAAGCTGTCCAGGGTGTACTCTGCCCTCACCCAGAGTCGGCTGAGATGGGCGCTAGGATTTAGTGGTTCAGAAAATGAATGAATTGTATAAATTATTAAATACTTTTTGAATTTTAAACATGATTTTCTCCAAAGTTGCATGCTTAAAAGGCTGAAAATCCCTGGCTTTGGTTACTTACTCCAAAACTAGCAACATATGTTAGAAAATTTGGCATCATTTTAAAGCATAGGATATCATCTACAAAATGATACCAATAACTTAAAATTTGTAATTTCTGACTTAATACCCACTTTGCTGTGATGGGTCACCTATAATGTAAGCTTTGGAAATCACTTGTGAAATCAAAGTGCTGGTCATTCCATTATGCTGGAGTACAGCAAGATCCACTAGAGCAGTTGAATGTATTTACCCTAGAGAAGAGATTAAAAAAGTTACAGGAAGTATGTTTCAGGAGGTTTCAGGTGATTTGCAGCACAGGCACTGGAAATACAGACAGAAAGACGAATAGACCTGGTGAGTTCGACTTGACCTGTGGTTAGGGAATATGAAGGGAATTAGTCAGTGAAGTCAAATTACATGGATGAAAAAACAAAATTTTGCCAGACATTGTCTACATAAGCAATTCTAATGAAAATACAGTACATTGCATTTTGTGAATAGATAAAGTATTTGCATTGTATGTAAGTTGTGTCCTAGTTGTTTAAGGTAACTGCAAACATTTTACGTTGTTTTTCTATTGGTGTGGGGCGGGAGGAAGGGAAGGGGGGGGGGGGGGGGGGGGGGGTGGTGGGGGGGGGGGGGGGGGGGGGGGGGGGGGGGGGGGGGGGGGGGGGGGGGG
>JBCNYH010000021.1:41161877-41185810 GCA_039654325.1 Tandanus tandanus
AATCACTCCAAGGTTCTTAACTGCTACACATGACGAAACTGAAACACCATCCAAACTTACTACATAATCAGAAACCTACTACATTCGGGGGGGGAAACATCACAATTTGCAAAAATAAGATCCAGAGATTTGATAATATCTAAAATCAACACTATAGAGGCCCCATCATGTTAGATGCATTATCCATTCATTGATTCGCAGAGCCATTTAATCCTACTAGGGGCATGAAGAGGCTGCAACCTATCTCTGACTCTGCGCGAAGACAGGATACACCCTGAACAGCTCGCCAGTCCATCACAGTGCCACACAACCATTCACTCTCACGCATAAGGTCAATATGGAACAAAAAAAAACAAAAAAAAAAAAATATGGAACAGCCATGTAGCCTAATGTTCATGTCTTTGGACTGTTGGAGGAAACTGGAGTACCTGGAGGAAACCCACACAAGCACAGGGAATACATGCAAACTCCACACAGAAACATCCTCGCCAAGCCCAGGTCATGAACTCTGGACCTTCTCACTGTGAGGCGGATGTGCTAATCACTACACCACAATGCCGCCCGTTAGATGTGTCACCGTTAGCATACTTGAAGTGTCAAGCAATGCTTACTGATTGTCTCTTCTTTATTGATGACCTTTGTGCTACTTTAGTTAATGCCAAATCCAAAATTTTTCCAAACAGCTAACTTAAAAGATGACGGTGCATCATCAGATGTTAACCTCCACATGCCATCGCCACACATACTATTGCTTAACAGCTTCTGTGTCCAGTACGTAACTCATCAGTGATAAACTGACAGTTTATTGTACAGGTACTCTCTGGGGACACAGAGAGAGAGACGGGGTAAGGAACAAAAGGTGTTTTCTTGTGGAAATGAAAACCTGCAACCTGCAACTTTTTTTTTTTTTGGTTCATGTGTAGTAATGCTCTGTTTTTTTTCTCCATACAGACCCCCTCCTAAACAGCCTCCCACACTGCCAAAGCCTCAGTTCTTCACAGGAATGAAGAAACCCTGCAGCTGAAACAGAAGCCTGTGAGACCTGTGGTTCAATCCGTTTTGCACTATAAAACTCTGCTGGTCCTCATGAACAGTGTGTCACGCTCATGATGGCTTGACGGTTCGACCCCTCGGTGCTATGCCTCCCTCCTTCTCCGGTGCTATGAGTCAACACTCAGGTACTCATTGTACATTATTTATGTTCATCAAAAGTGTATTTATTTCCACATTGCGTCGGATATGTTTTGTAGTTTTATTCCCTGGTTTCGATTGGATTTGGAACTGCGTCACGAGTCAAATACTAGCATGACTAGCAGTGTGGAGGGAGGCACTAAAGAGACATACTTAATCCTGTGAAAATAAAGTTAATGATGTAATGTCGGTGCTTTTTATGCTTAAAGTGAATATGGTGGAAATGTTTAGAAGGGAAAAGATGTGCTCTGTTGCTGCACAACATCATGTGTGCTTGCCATAATGTAAGGTTGACAGACTCATCGTAGACCACCGTATTAGGAAAGTTTGTGTCTGTAAGTTCACCATACACTGATATAGGAAATAAAACAGCACCCTCTGTAAGCAGACAACCGCTGTGTGTCTTCTGACAGCATGAATTCTTGTTCATCTACATGTTCCGGGTCCTTTCCTGTAGCGAATGATATAGTCATGTACACGCAGCAGAAGCAATCAGTAACTCTCTTGAGTCACTCTGCCATAAGTCATTGTGCTTTCAACATCTGAACCTGTGTTACATTTGTCTTTGTGCATTTGCGTTCATCAGTGGAGACCCTTGAAATGCTCCAGCATGCCTGTGGCAATAAAGCAAGGAGGTGTTTTGAGTGGCATTTGTGTATCAAGAGTGACACAATGTCGTCCTCCAGTGACATCCTGCTCCTCTTCAAATGCAAAGTGTCTCCACTGCCAATTTCCTGAGCTTTTGCTCTCTGATCCATTGTAAAATCACAAATGCCCATACGTCACACATATAGATATATAAAATTATGATTATAATATATATAGTATAATAACTCATAACAGTCATTACTAATGCCTGCTGCATGCTCATGACCATGCCATGCTACATTTGTCCTGGAACTTTTTCATCGCACCTTATAGACACCTATTCTGAACTTGACAAATTATACATGGGTTTTCATGGCAGTTAGACATAAAATGATGCTAGATTTGCCTATTGTAAGTCATTTTAACGTAATACGCTGGTGTTTTCCAATATAAACTCTGTCTACTGCATTGTAGCATATGTACAATAACCCCAGAGTAGAATTGCAACTCATCTCCTGTCACTGAGAAAAACCCCCACAGTGAACACATTTATTTGAAAGATATGTAGAATGTACATCAAAGGGCAGTTGTTGAATTCTGTTCTCACTCTCTCACTCACCCATTTGCCAAACTGCTCAATCCTACTAGCGTCATGGGGAGGCTGGCACCTATCTTGGATGACACTGGGTGTACACACTGAACAGCTCACCAGGTCATCGAAGGGCCAACAGACATACACAACCATATACACTCACCCTCACACCTAGGGGCAAATTTGGAACAGCCTATTAGCCTAATTTGCATGACTGTGGGAGGAAACCGCAGCACCTGGAGGAAACCCACGCAAGCACAGGGAGAATATGCAAACTAAACACAGCCTCAACCCAAACCCAGGACTTAAACCCAGAAGCTTCTTGCTGTGAGGCCGACATGCTAACCACTACGCCACCATGCCGCCTTCCTTAGACAACAATGTATGGAAAAACCGTCTGAAATATGCAACATATGTAGTTCATAGAGATTAGATCAGAAAAATACCAGCGTTTCCCTTTAAAAAAAATAGGAACAATCCCTTTTTTTTTAGTGCTCTCTCCCAGTGTGCCTGAAGGCTCTGAGATTCCTCACTCTCCACTAAAATAAAGAGATCTGCTTCATTGGTTATGGTTGATGAAGGTTACGGAGGCGATATTAAGACATTTGCACAGCAAGACCAGGAAAATCACTGAAAGGATTAGCAGTGTTTTTAGAATATTATCATACTAAAAAAATGATTAAAAAAAACCTTGACATCTGTAGCAAACTGGAGTGTGTACCCCAGGGAACTCTTTCAGCTGTGACAATGTGTGTTTTCATTGAGCCTACATTTATTTGAAATCTAGACAATGTAGAGCCTTCTATTTTTATACTTAGCACGTAGCATCATGTTACTTACTGGGGGACAGCTTTATGTTCCGACAGCCCATTGTTCCAACAGCCCTACTCATATAAGCTGGGCACCTTGCTAAAATAAGTTGGGCGCCCTACTTAGTTCACTTGGGTTAGGGTTAGGGCTGTCGGACCAATGGGCTGTAACTGTCAGACCAATGGGCTGTCAGAATATAGGGCTGTAACCATGTTACTGTGTTCTTGGCTTGCTTTTGTGTGAAATATGTTGTTTTTAATAAATAGTGGGTGTCCACATCAGTCACTATCATTTTTTTTTTACATTAGCTTATAAAATAAATTACTTCAAGTGATATTTTAGCATTAGTTTTCATTCCTGCACTTGTATACCTAATACATCAGTTCAGTTTATTATTTCAAACCAGTCTGAGAATCTGTGCAAGTCTAGATTCTTCTTTCAGTGGTAATCATGGAACACTATAGTATGTTAATCATGTTGTTTTTCTTGTTATGCAGTCTGTATTTCTGTACCATTTTGTAACCGTACACTTGTATCGATATTTCTACACAGAAAACAAACCATGATATTCACTTTTTTTCCCCTTTTTTTGCTCAGTGACTGTGAACACAAACACATTTTGTATGATAACTCTTTGATACATCATATGAGGAGGACGTGTACATATCAGTGTTTTGGTTACAAATTATGAACCCGTGTTGAATAAAGTTGTCGATGAAAATGATTGGTGTTGCACTGAGTCAGTTTTTGCTTACGCAGGTTGTCAGCTCCTCCTGCCGGGCTCTCCTTCACTAATAAATGAATGAAATCAAAACATGATTTTATGGTCTTAACATGTATAAAGATGATGCTGCATAAAATGAATGAATAATGTTGTGTTAATTGTCTCATAAAAGCACCAGCCACCTGCAAGCAAGTTTTGAACACAGCATGATCATCATGATTCTTTACATTGATACATGGACTATATATTTTTTTATTGTATGACAATTATATTGTTATTCTGGTTGTTAGTTGGTTAGCATAATTGATACTGGTCACTTAAGATGGATCCACCTCAAACTGTGAGGCAGACATGCAAACCACTACCATGGATCATATCGCTGATATTATATTATTGATCAGTTTTTTTCAATGGCTCCTTCACCTACCTTAAAGGAGCAGCTCAACTGGCCAGTAAGCCGTCATTGTTCCTAATCTAAAGGGTGAATAGAAAACGAAATCAATGAATAGATGCTGAATGTGATCCAGTTAATTAAATTTTTTTTTTGCAAAAGTGTGTGTGTATATATATCTTGTTAAAAGGTTAAGATGTTCACAGGGCACAATTCAGAACCAATGTTTTCTTAAATTCAGTATGAACGAGTATTGATCGCTTTTTAAAATATCATTAAAGGGTGTATAATACATTACAAAGCCAATCTTTGAATCAATCCATTTTTTCTCTCTCCCAAAATTTAAAACCATATTTATGTATTATTTTAAAAATAGTAATTATATAACATGTACATATACATATATCACTGTACTTATTTTGTTACAATATCTCATGAATTTTTGCATGACAGTTTTTGTAACCTTATGAATAAAATAAGCAAAGCGTATCTCATTTTTTTCTTTACTTTTGGAATCAACTTCCTGTTTGACCACACTGATATTTTATGACATGGCATGAATCATAATATGCCACATGTTATTTCTACCAAGAAATTTCACAGTAAGGGTTTAGTACCAAAAACATTTATTATTTTTATATTCCAGGCCAACCAAACAAACACATAAGCAAGCTTGGGCGGAACGGTGGTGTACCGGTAAGCAAGAAGGTTCTGGGTTCAAGCCTGTGCCTAGCAAGGCATTTCTGTGGGCAGTCTGCATGTTCTCCCCGTGCTTGCATGGGATTCCTCTCGGTACTCCAGTTTCCTCCCACAGTCTAAAGACATGTACATTAAGCTAATTGGCCTTCCCTGATTTTTTCTCCTCTGGGCCCCAAGGTATGTTCTCGTCAGGAGCAGGAGGACAAACGTGAAACATTCAGTGGCCCTGATTCATTCACTCTGGCCACAAAGGGCACTCATTAAAGGGAATCTCTCGGTGACCCATCCACACTGTGACCCTAATAAAGAACAAAGCAGTTAATAAAACGAGATAAAATAAATAAAATATCTTTATCTATTCTGTAGTGCCACCATGAGTTCCCCCTTTCTTTCTTCTTTCTTTCTTTATTTTTTGCACTATACAGCATTTTTAAGCTGCATGTAGTGAAGTGCGCATGCTCACACCCCCTTGTTCGGATGTCTGGACAGACAGGCACAAGGGTTTAATGATCACATGATGAGCAGACTGACACTGTAGTCCCTCCCTTGCTCACTAAACCCGTGTCGCGGAACACAAAACGCCGCACGTGATTTGGAGAGCAGTACACTGACTCATAAGGTCCAGAAACCTCTAAATAACAATCTAACAATCTGATTCACTAACTTTCCAACAAGCATCCAACATTCAGGTCTGAAAGACGTGTCAGGACTGTTTCACGGCTCGAAATGCGTGTTGTGGGTATATTTTTGGACACCCCGACAGATCTGGCACTGTGATCTCTCCGTGCGCACTCGGTTGCGCCATGGCGCAGAGCCGCAGCGGTGTTTCCGACGGTGTGGACATGAATGAAACGAGTTCTCTGAAGGGTTTGGAGGAGGAGGAGGAGGTTGATGTGGATGTCGGGTTTGGAGATGATCTGGAGCTGAACCAGTTTGATGGTCTTCCCTTCTCCTCCCGGTATTATAAACTCCTTAAGGAGAGACAGCAGCTTCCTATCTGGGAGTCCAAACTCCAGTTTATTAAAGTTTTAGAAACCAGGCAGCTCGTTGTCATCTCTGGTACAACAAAAAGTGGCAAGAGTACACAGGTGAGATGGCTTTTCAAGGATATTTTATGTGCCGCTTATATAATTCGATGGGTTACTGATCCGAAGGTCAGGGGTTCAATCCCCACTATCACCACTGTTTGGCCCTTGAGCAAGGCCCTTAACCATCAGTTGCTCAGTTGTATGAAAATGATAATTTTAAGTCGCTCTGGATAAGATCATCTGCCAAATGCTATAAATGTAAATGTAATTCTGATTGTTTTGAGATACTAGTGCATTGCTATGATTTACAAAGTGTTGGAAAAATTAAATGGAGGAACTAGTTGAGGCAAGAACACAGAGTCAAGTTAAATCATCCATGCATTCATGCTCATACACCCCATCATGGTTCAGCAGCACAATGCATACAATCATGCATGTCAAGAACTTTATTTAATACTCAATCATTAGAACATGAGCTCAAACTTGGCATGGTTGTTGGTGGTTGTTTTGTGCATTTCAGAAACTGTTGATCTCGTATTGTTTTTATACACCCAACAAAATATATACAGTTTAACCAAGATGGTACAAAAAAATAAAAACACAAACATTCAGTGAAGATGGAAATGTCCTATTTATAAGACAGGATGGAAGAGAATGGACTGACCAATGTGAGTTAACAGGAAGACTCCGGTAACTCAAATAAACAGTCTTTACGATCATGTGATCATTCGTTCATTTTCCGAACTGCTTAACTGCTTACTAGGGTCGTGGAGAAGCTGGAGCCTATTCTGGGCGAAGACGAGTTACACCCAGAACAGCTCGGCAGTCCATCACAGGGCTAGCACACGCACAACCATTCACTCTCACACTCACACCTAGGGGCAAATATGGAACAGACAATTAGCCTAATGTGCATGTCTTTGGACCGTAAGAGGAAATCAGAATACCTGGACAAAACCGACGCAAGCACAGGGAAAACATGCACACTCCACATAGAAACACTCAGTCACTCAGTTTGGGACTTGAACCCAGAACCGTCTTGCTGTAAGGGGGACATGCTAACCACTACACCTTTTAACAACCATGGTGTGCAGAAAAACGTCTTATAATGTACAACCTATTGAACCTTGAAGCAGATTGGCTACAACCAACAGCAGGTCACATCACACTGCACAAAAGTAGTAATGTGAGGTTCCAGTGAGTACATGCTCATCATGACTGGGTAGCAGAAGATTAGATAAAGGAAAAAATAAGCAACTTCAGCTATAGGTAGTTGCCTATGCAATGCACGTGACCACATGCCTCCATCTTGGAAGATATGCAAAGCCCTGACGCATGTGCAGATGCAGCATTTCCATGTGACCTCTGTGTATTCTGTGAAGAATTAGGGGAACACACTGAAGAATCCAACCCAGTGCAACCAGTATTCAGTAATTACAATACACTCAAATATATATACTATATTAATATATACACAAAAAAATACATTAATAATTCTTCCCAAAACCATGTCAGCTAATTTTGGACATACTTCCTGTTAAGGAGAAACACTGAGCTATAGCTTTAATATAATATAGCTTTTCAGAGTGCAGGGCTCGAATCTCTTAAAAATATATATTTTAATGTGTTTTCTGCTTTAAACAAGCATTTTGTTTTATTTTTTCTTCAAAATATCCTTATTCTCTATGGATAAATTAACTGGGGAAAAACAATAACAATACATACCAGTTAGTAAAGGATCGGAGCCCACGTGATACAGACTAAGTTTATCCATGTTGTTGTCCCAACCGTGCTAGATTTGCCAGCCACTGTCTCTGTAGGTGTGTTGATTTGGTCTCTAGTGGTCTCGTCTTGGTGTGTAATAACTGCCAGAATTCTATAAAATGAGGGTGCTGGATTACTGATCCCAAGGCACCACTGTCACCGGGTTGTCACTGCTGTCCCCCCAGTGCAGCTAACTGGGTTATCAAAGGCCAGCCATGTCTCTCACTGTCTGTGGTGAGAGGAATGTAAAAGAACCATTGCTGACCATCGCTGTCCAGGATGTACTCTGCCCTCGCCCAGAGTCGGCTGAGATGGCGCCAGCCTCCCCACGACTGCATTGACATTCACCATCTAGCTCAAAAGAATATGATGAAATAAATAGTATTTTGTCTCACATAATTAGAATGTAGTGTTGACTGTTGTCCTTGTTTATCTTCCATGATGACAGATATGCACAGTACACATGTTTCAGTGACATCGTGAGAATACAACCTAATCAGTTAATTTATCTGTAGTATAGTATACTATAGTTTGGTCTGGTCTGATCTCAACATTAAGGATGCTGCTTGCTCAAGTGCACTTCAGCCATGAAGGTGGAGGAAGCGAAGGTGCTGCTCACTCCCCCCACTGCCACCAATCGAACAAGCGACTGGTCACATTACTGAATGAACTTCACTCATGGCAGACATTCACTGTGCCACATATTCAAGCCATGCAATTACATTAATTCTTGATTTGGAGTTAAACCAAATGTCTTGGCCTTATTCGCCCCATTAGTTGGTAAATCATCGCCTAATCACAGAGCATGAAGAGGGCAGATCTGTTTATTCTGTGTGTGTTATTACCAAGAGGCAAACAGTTAATGGGCCTCTTAAATATATAAAGAGGAAACTTTACACGGCGCTGCCATTTACTATTTCAAACACACTCGGTGACCTGAAGATGTGGGTCATCCTGAGCTCAAGTTAGATCTGATTTGCACGAACAAGCACATTCCAGCTGTAAATTCGGAAGATCTTGTACTAGCTGAAGCTTCTTATGGGATAACTGCTGAAAACAAATGGACCAAACAGAATAATGTTAGTCCCAGATTTGTGACTTGTATATTAAAAAAGATTTCAGCAAAAACACTAATGATCTTAGCACTGACCTATTTTATTAACATAATCCAGCTGTTCCAATATTAGATCAAATTGGCTGGAGGTAGTAATGCTTTTAATTTCTAAACCAGTGTTGAAACATTTAAAAATACTAACGGCACTACTTAAATATAAATTACGCTTTGATTCAAATTGTTAAGCTCTCACTCACTCACTCACTCACTTATTTGCCAAACTGCTTAATCCTATTTGGGTTGCGGGGAGGTTGGTGCCTATCTCAGTCAACACCGGGTGAAGGCGGAGTACACCCTGAACAGATCACCAGATCATCACAGGGCCATTCACACTCACACTCACACCTAGGGGGAAATTTGGAACAGCCAGTGTAATCTACATGTCCTTGGACTGTTGGTGGACCAGAGTACCCAGAGGAAACACACACAAGCACGGTATTACTAAGCCTAAAGGAGGTAACAATTAATGGATGCTTAAAGCTTTCTTCATTCAAACTGCATTCATAAATCCTAACACACATTGATCAAAAGTGGTTCTTTGGCTAAGTAACACCATCTGTACATGCAAACTCAACACAGAAATGCCTGAGCCCGGCAAATGAACCCAGGACCTTCTTGCTGTGAGGTGGATGTGCTACACACTACACCACCGTGCCGCCCAAATCGTTAAGCTGTAGATTAGAAAACTAGAAGTGGTTTGTAAAGCTCTGCAGCAGAGACGTTCTAGGGTGGTAACGCCCCTTTCTGAAATATCTCTGCTATTTTTTCGGAATGTTTTTTATTTACCTTAGATTAGCGCTTAATTACTGCTGTAATTTATTTAATTGCTAAACATTGCTTTGCACAGTTTCAGGACAATATCAGGGTACATGTCACTACATATTATAACTGTATAACCGTATGTGAAAAATAAAGAATCTTGAATCGTGTAGTTTTCCTTTAAGAGACCATCTTCGATTGATGACTTTTTAAAATTTTTCATGATGTGGCACCCAGAAGCCAAGTATTCTAAATTATCCTACTTATTTATTTAATTACTCATTATTACCAGTGCATTTAACATCAGCTAGTATAAGCATAAGCAGCTTGAAGCAAAATATAGAGTTAATCAATACAGTCAAAGTGCATCCTGTCCATTATACTCAAGAGCCATGTCCTTTTGCCTTTTATACAATGGCTTTGACTTTTGACCCATGTGTCCTCACTCAGCAGATACTGTTGTGTATATTTACAATGGTGATGGTTTACTAGGGGCAGCACGGTCTCATTGGGGTTAGCATGTCTGCCTTACAATAAGAGGGTCCTGGGTTCGAGTCCTGGGTTCTGGCGTTTCCGTGTAGAGTTTGCATGTTGTCCCCATGCTTGACAAAGCTTTTGTTCAAGTTTTTTTTTATATAAAGATGTGTGAAATAAATGAAAACACTGTCATTTCATTATTAGTTGTGACAATATGCTATAAACACTTTAATTTATATATGCATCAATGGTTACTAAATCAAATCGTGATTTGTGTAGGGCGGAATGGTGGCATAGTGGTCAGTACGTCCATCTCATAGCAAGAAGGTCCTGGGTTCAAGTCCTGGGCTCAGACATTTCTGAGTGGCGTTTGAATGTTAAGCTTGCATAGGTTTCCTCCGGGTACTCCAGTTTCCTCATACAGTCCAAAGACATGCACGGTAGGCTAGCTGGCTGTTGCAAATTGCCCCTAGGAGTGAATGAGTGTGAATGATTGTGTGTGTTGGCCCTGCGATGGAGTAGCGAGCTGTTCAGGGTGTACTCCACCTTCGCCCTGAATCAGCTGAGAGAGGCTCCAGCCTCCCGGCAACATTAATAAAAGATAAAACAGTTTGACAAATGGATACATTAATGCATTTAGTCCATTTAGTACCTGAATAGCAGCCATGACTGATTAAGCTTGGATGGATACCCATCTGTAAAGATCACCTTTTATGATGGTCCAGTAATTCCTTTAAACAACCGATAAAAACAAAGCAGTGTCAGCGAGTATGGTCATGGAAATTAAAAGTTTGTCCACACTCCCTTCAATGCTCTATGCTTGTTTTACACACAATTCTTGTAATTTTGAATGACCAGGCTAGCTGATACTCAGGTTTGCTGCTCTCTGTTAAACATACTGTTTAATCAAGTTCCTTGTTCTGTAGCAAGACTCTAGTTCCTCCTATTGATCATTTTGCCCAGAGCACAGTTTGCTTTGATCATTAAGCATGAGATAAATCCAGATCACAGTCGTGTCTCATTGTCTGTTCATTAGCACTGGAGTGTTATAACGGAGGCTTACATCATATGGTATCAGATATTTGCATAAGTAAATAGGGACCGTATTGGACCTATTCCTGAAACCAATTCACTAGATCCTCCTAACTGGACTGCAGTGCCGATAAATACCATCCTGTCATAACCAGGAGCCCTACATTCCATCCATCCATCCATCCATTTTCTTTATCCAAGGTCAGGCCATGGAGGCAACAGGTCTAGGAGGGAAACCCAGGCATCCCCTTCACCAGCGGCTCTCTGGAGCTCCTCCTGGGGGATACCAAGGCGTTCCCAGGCTATATGGGGAATATAATCCCTCCAGTGAGTGCTGGATCTGTCCCAGGGCCTGCTCTAAGTTAGACATGTCTGGAACACCTCTGAAGGGAGGCGGTCAGGAGGTATTATAATCAGATGCTCAGACCACCTCAACTGACTCCTTTCGTTGCAGAGGACCAGCGGCTCTACCCCGAGCTCCCCCTGAATGTCTAAGCTCCTTACCCTATCTCTAACCCCTACATTATAAATAAAATATCTCCGTGGCTGGAAATAGAGGACATTGCTAGGTCCTGTAATGTGGCACTGTGTATTATTGAGGAGTATGCAAATGAAAGAGTGTGTGTTTGGTGTATAGGTCCCACAGTGGTGTGCAGAGTTCTGTCTGTCAACGCAGTACCAGCATGGTGTCGTGGTGTGTACTCAGATCCAGAGACAGCAGGCTGTCGATTTGGCCCTGCATGTAGCTGATGAGATGGATGTTAATATTGGCCATGAGGTGGGTTACAGCATTCCACTGGAGAACTGCTGCTCCACTGACACTATTCTCAGGTAACAACACTATTATTATTATTATTATTATTATTATTATTATTATTTGGGGTTTTTAAAAATGATTATTATTATTATTATTTACAATATGAACAGGTCATTGGAGAACTGTCTATTTATATATCTCTTATTTTTGTTCATTAAACATGGCTGCAGTATAATATGAAGCACTGCCCATCCTCATGTTTTCCAATGACAAACCAGTCTATATTCCATGTCACTTTTCTCGTCTGATCCGTCTTTCCATCTACAGTGTGTAATTTGAGCAGTAAATGTTCCCTATGCTGAGATCTGCACATTTTAAAATTTGCCACTGAAATTCGTCTTTAAAACATTATTCTTCTGTACTGTAAGAAGGCGTGGATACACTTGGGAATAAAGTGATTGACAGCCCTGGCTACAGCACCTGCACCGCACCCTGTCCGTTCATTGCATTGAGCCTGTAGTCGAGTTTGTCAGGCAACCTACCATTTAAGAATTATTTCTTATAACTGAAATTCTGTGACATGCTGGATTTTGGTAGTGTGCCTTGATTTTGACTTGGCGTTGTGGTTAGCATGTCCACCTCACAGCAGGAAAGTCCTGGGTTCAAGTCCCGGGCTTGGGTGTTTCTGTGTGAAGTTTGCATTTTCTCCCAGTGTTTGCGTGGGTTTCCTCCGGTCACTCCGGTTTGCTCCCACAGTCCAAAGACATGCAAATTAGATTAATTGCCTCTAGATGTGAGTGTGAGTGTGAATGGTTTTGTGTGTGTGTGTGCTGCCCTGCGATAGTTGGCGAACTGTTCAGGGTGTACCCCTCCTTCTCCTAGAATCGGCTGAGATCGGCTCCAGCCTTCCCGTGACCCTAGTAGGTTTAAGCAGTTCGTCAAATGCGTGAGTGATTAAGTGGTTTTGACTTTCATGTCTACTGCTCTGACTCTGTCTCCCGATAGCAAATGCGGGCTTCAATTTTACAACATGGCAGAAGTCACTGGTATACACTCTCTGGTCTAAAGGTGTATATGATAAATCTTTATGTAATGAGACGTCATGTCACTCTCCATGTTTTATTACTTGCATGAACCCTGCACACAACCTTTAATGATGCAGGAAGCATGGAGTTCATAGCTAGGATCGTCACTTTGCTCCCTAACTACTGTGAACCCAATACCATCTCCATGCCCGCTTTAGGTACTGCACCGACGACGTGCTGCTGAGGGAGCTGATGTCCGACCCGTTACTGGAGCATTATGGTGTGGTGGTGATCGATCAAGCCCATGAGCGCACTGTGAGTACAGACCTCCTAATGGCTCTGCTTCAGGAGGTGCTCCTGCAGCGTGCAGAGCTTCGGGTGGTGCTGCTATCGGTCATGCCAGCCTCACACACACTCATCACACACTTCAGTGGTGCGGCTCACCTGCACGTGGAGGCACCATGCTCGCCTGAAGTTCTCCACAGCAGCCGAAGCATTACGGAGAACTTCTACGCAGCTCTGAGACTCGCCCTGGAGGTGCACAGGACTAAAGAGCCCGGCGACATCGCTGTGTTCCTCGCCTCAGAACAGGTCCTGCGGCTGATTGATTTAATTTGTCCTTTATTGTGAGTGTGAATGATTGTACTCATATCTGTATATTCTGTAACCATGGTTACCATGTTGTATATACTAAATCAATTATTCATTGAACAGTCCATCTATCCACCTCACTTTCGGTGCATAATTGTTTATTTTTCAAGCTAGAGGTCCAATCGGATCGCACCATTCCTGTGTAGTATATTGTGAATATAGAGCTGACATTGGCTTGTCATTTATGTGGTGTTTATTTCTCATATCTGTGTGTGTGTGCATCTGTCCATGTGTGTGTTTTAGGAAGTAGGCTGTGCCTGTAGTCTTCTGGCTAAAGAAGGAACCAGGTTGAAGAGTAATCTTGGAGAGCTGGTCCCGGTGGCAGTGTGCCCTGGCCATGCTGGGATTTGCCCCCCAGTCACACAGCACCAAAGGAGAGGCAGGAAGGTGTTTCTGTCCTGCAGTCAGTCTGAAGACATGTTTTGGTCAGTGGATACTGTCAATTTTGTGATTGACACTGGAGTTGAAAAAAGACTAGTAAGTGATGACGGTTGGAAGATTTGTAATTAATAGTTTAAAGTTTATAATTTATGGATTGTTTATACAGTGTTGTATTTATGCAAATTGCCCTGTGAAGCAAATTCAGATTAGGGTTTTTTGGGGGGGTAACACCAGCACAATAATCATACTGAGTCATATTTATTTATGGCACATGATTTAATATTGTTTTTAATAAGTGTTACTTCTATATTATGCAGGTGTATAACCCGCGGTTAAGAGCAAGCTCTGTGGTGATCAGACCCATCAGTAGATGTCAGGCAGAGATCCGTAAACAGCTGGCTGGATCAGCGGGTGAGCAGGCAATCAGGAAATCCTGTTAGTCAGAACAAGTTCATTTTAATAAGTGGTGAGGACAGGCCCTTAATCAGGAGTCAGCCAAAAGTACAGTGAGTAAGCTTTAGTGGTATCTGGTGTCATCTAATGATGAGATTCCAAACTGAAACCAAATTAAATTTGGTGGCCATCAAGAACCTTGACTTAAATCTTTTGCAAGAACTGTAGAAACTTTCAAGATCTCCTAAAAGCAAATGGAAAGACTTTACAAGCAGTAGTACGTAATTTCAGTGTTCTCTTGGTACACTTAGGTAAGCTCGGTCATGCAAGAAAACTATGGGGTTTTATACATGATTGTCCACATATGCGGCAAGACTTTTGCATGACTGTATAGCCTACCTAGTGCCTAGTTTGGATTAATTAATGTTAATGAAAATTTATGTATAATTGTTTATGCATGAATAGGAAAGTGTTTCTGCCTATATCCTGAGGAGGCGGAGCTCTGTGCTGAGATTCCCGCTCGGATCCTAGAAGCAAACATCACCTCGGCTGTGCTCTTCCTCAAGAGGATGGAGGTGGCTGGAATCGGACGCTGGGACTTCATCAGCAGGCCGGGTCAGACGTGAAGACCACAGCTTTCTAATGCTACTACATTAGAAACATTGCATTCATTAAGGAGATGGTTTTAGCTAAGGATATTTTCATTGATATCTGAACATAAATGAATAGATTACATAGAGAAATACACAGATCAGCCATACCATTAAAACCATCTTATCATTCTGCGGCAAACTGTATTCTGACACCTTTCTGTCAGCCAGCATTAACCGTTTCAGCAGTTTGTGCTACGGTAGCTCATCATTGGTTGTCCTTCCTTGGACCACTTTTAGTAGGTACTTACAACTGTTTAACAGGAACATCCCGCAAGACATTTTGGAGATTAACAGTTGTTTATCCATCTCCATGTGGTCCTTGCCAAGGTCATTCAGGTCCTTACGCTTGCTCATTTTTCCTGCTTCCAGCAGATCAACTTTGAGAACTAACTGTTCACTTTCTGCCTAATACATCCCACTCCTTGGCAGGTACCACTGTAACAAGATAATCAATGTTATTCACTTCACCTGTCACTGCTTATAATGTTTTTTATGTTATGGCTGATCAGTGTATAAGCGAGCAGTTGAAAGAGCTGAGTGTCCTTATATGTTTTTCCTCCCGCAGCGATGTGCCATGGTGCTAGTGTTTAGCCATGCGTGTTAGCCGTTTTGACAGCGCTAATCAGGTCATTGTTCTGTAACATGGGCTCGGCGTATGTGAGAGATGCCCGAGATCGTTCGGTCTCTGACCCAGATAAAGAGCTGAGCTTGCTTGGCAGGCACACACGCTGAATAGGAAAAAAGGGTTCACAGGACGATGGCGATCTGATTTCTAAAGCCAGATAGAGGACTGTAATTTAGATGCTGTAATTTTAGAAAGGAGTCACACTGTACAAACTTGGTAGCAGTATTTTAAGGAACTTGCAAAAGGCATTAATATAATTTGTTTAATAAACAAATTTAGCTCAAATAATTTTTCAATCAATTTTTCGAAGTTTGTACATTTTGTTCAAGTTTTATTCATATAAAGATGTGTAAAAATGAATGAAAACACTTATTTCATTATTAGTTGTAATAATATACTATAAACACTTTTTATTTTACGTATGCATCAATGCTTATTAAATCAAATCATGCCTTTATGATTTTTGTAGGGTGGCGTGGTGGTGTAGTGGTTAGCACATCCACCTCATAGCAAGAAGGTCCTGGGTTCGATGTACCATGCTTGTGTGGGTTTCCTCGGGGTACTCTGGTTTCCCCCAAACCTCCAAAGGCATGCACATTAGGCTAAATGGCTGTTCCAAATTTCCCATCGGTGTGGGTGTAAATGATTGTATTTGTGCGTGTTTGGCGTGCAAGCTGTCCAGGGTGTTCCCTGCTATCGCCCAGTGTCGGCTGAGATAGGCTCTAGCCTCCCTGTGACCCTGGTAGGATTAAGCGGTTGTTATATAAATAAATGATTCAAAGCTATTGTCAAATTTTGACTCATTGCCTTGCGTTTCAGTCTGGGATAACTGATGGACTGTGTGTTCTTGCTGTTTCCCACAGATCCTGAAGGCTTAATGCAGGCGTTAGAGGAGCTGGATTATCTTGCGGCATTGGATAATGATGGAAATCTTTCTGAGATCGGGATCATAATGTCTGAGTTCCCATTAGATCCTCAGATGGCTAAAGCTCTGTTAGCGTCGTGCGAGTTTGAATGTGCCAGTGAGGTGGTAACTATTGCAGCCATGTTAGCAGGTACAGTAAATGAAACCCCATGAACAGGAACTATGAACTGAAGCCGACAGATTAACTGCATTTCTTAATAAGCTTTTGTTGTCTGTACGGAGGATTAGGATTAGCCCAAACCCCACTGCCAGAAGAAATTGGTCCAGGTTCAGACAAACATGGCACGCTGTTGTGAGAGCTGTTAGTTAGTGTTTAGTATAAATCTTTGCAGGCTGTATACCACAGGTGCTTTTGTAATCTGGTAATTATTCATGAACATTAACATCAATGTTTTTTTATTGTAAACAATACCAGGAAGATAAATAACATTTCCTAGGCAGCCTACAGTTCGATCAAAAGAACAGTCTGCCAGCTTCACAGGAAATCATTTTCTTTCCCATCGTGATCACCCAGTATGCTACATCCCATTGTCCTTTCTTTGATCTAGCTCCGAGCTGTTTCCTAGAGCCTCCTGTTGGCATGGAAACCGAAGTGATGCTGTGTCACATGAAGTTGTATCATCCAGAGGGAGACCATTTTACTTTGATCAACATCTACAACACTTACAAACACAGCCTGAGAGAAACATGTGAGTGGACCTGCTTGTTTCCAAATCTACTTTTAATGCTTATAGCACTAGATTTAGCAATAGTTAAAGCAAGAGCAGGGCGGGCCACAGTGGGCCAGCCGGTACTGTTGCTGCCTTACAGGGTCCCCTCTAGGGTCCCAGTTTCAGTCCTGAGCTCAGGTTATGGTTAGCGTGGAGTTTCACATGTCTTGGGTAGGATTGGCTTTGGGTTCCTCATGGGATTACACACAGCCGCCCTTAGGGGTGGGGGGGGGGGAGACGACGACACTTTTATTGACTTATTTACAGATTAGATGTTTAAAGGTAGAGTGTGTATCATTTTAAAGGCTCTATTAGCATTAAGTATATCACCAATAAATAAGCTTTTATTAATCTATAATAATTAAAGGAAACGTTGTTGAGTTTTTAGAATAAGCTGTTTATATCTACATGTGGAGTGGGTCCCATGGAGGCCGTCGTCTTGCACAGCCATATTTCTACAGTAGCCCTGTACCATAAAGACTTTGTAGGAAAGGGGTCAGGCATGCAATTTCAGTTGGTTGCAATATAGAACCTTACCACTAGATGTCGGTAGATATCGTGAAGTCTTACACACTGTACCTTTAAATAGTCTGGTCATTTATTGTAACTGCTGTTGGATGAGAATATACTTCATATTTAGATATACTGTAAACACAGTATCTATATATCAATATAGTTTTGAAGCCTTTTTCTGAAGGTTGACACTGTCTGCTTTAACACATAGCAAAGCCTCGGTTCTACATAGCCAGAATAGCATCACGGTAGACAATTTTTAGCCTTCCGGGGCTCAACGAGCACTATACCGCAAGTGTTCAGGGCACTTCGCCCGAAATACTTGAGAGCTGGGAAACTACCATGCTCTCTGTGAGGGTGTGGCTTCTATTCACGAAAAGTTTGGTTATGTTGAGTCAAGCACTTGATCAATTCGGCTGTTGCAACCATAAATGCATTCACAGATGCTCACATTTCTCAGGCAAGTGCATATTTCCTCCACCCATATAGCCTGAGAACCGCCTTAAACATCCACCTGAATTGTCATGAAATGGTGACGGTAATCCCAGCCACAGTGCTCAGTTATTAACTGGCTACGTGAGACCGATGCTTGAAGATGCACCATTATGTAAATTAGTGCTGTGTTTTGGTGTGCTAGATTTCACACCGGAGAAGTGGTGTCAGGATTACTTTCTGTGCTGCGCGGCTCTGCAGACTGCAGATGCCATCAGGGCCGAGCTGACTGACACACTGAAGAGACTGGAGCTCCCGATCTCAGAGCCAGCCTTAGGCACTAAATCCAATACGCTCAATATCAAGCGAGCACTGCTGGCTGGCTTCTTCATGCAGGTATATCAGTTCATGCAGGGAAATTAAATGAGAAATATTCTCAGCACACACCTTGTTTGCATGCTAGTTTATTAACCCTTAAACAGGCACAAAGTGGAAAATAAATTGAAAAAAAAAAATATTATAAATATTATTCTATTTTAGATCCAAGTAAAACATACTCATTATTATTTTTCTTGTATATTTTGTTTTTTATAAGTTGTATTCCCCAGTATACGTTGCCTTATTAAGGTAATATCTCCTGGTGCATGTTGCCAGTGTAAGGGGTAAAACCACATTTAACGTGGTATTTAATATTTAAAACAAATATGACTATTTGTAAACGAATAGTGCTGTAATGATGCTATAAATATTCAGTATGAAGAAGGACTTGTGTATTGTTGTACTGTATGATGTGTTGGTCAGATTGCTCGTGATGTGGACGGCTCGGGAAACTATTTCATGCTGAGCAATAAGCATGTGGCCCAGCTTCACCAACTCTCAGCATATGGGGCCAAAGCACATAAATACGGGTTGCCTGAGTGGGTGCTGTTTCACGAGTTCACACTCTCCAACAGTAACTGCATCCGTACAGTCACCCAGATCTCACCCAAGGTGTAAGTGCTTCTGTTTACTTTTCCTGCAGTGATTGTAGTTTGGGGATATTTTTAATAACTCAAATTCATTTAAATCAGTTTGATTTAATGATTCATTTAGATTTACATATTCATCTGATTCACACTCCAAAGTTAATATTGATATAGGCCAGGTTTTTCAGAAAAAAAGTCACACACCCTTAATATTTTCTTGGAGAGCCTTTAGCCTTGATCTCAGCACGTGATCATCATGGCATTGTTGCAACAAACTTAAGCACCATAACATTTATTTCCTTTCAGTGTTGGGTTCATTTCTCACCGACGTCTTGAACTGATGAGGAAAAAACTGAACCACTCCATAAAGTCTTCTCCAGCACATCCTCAAAACTTTCAATAGGGTTAAGGTCAGGACTACAGGGTGCCGATACATATGTGAAAATGATTCCTCATGCTCCCTGAACCACTCTTTCATTATCTGAGTCCCCATTTTATATCCGTGCCATATCAGGGAAGAAAAAGTCCATTGAAACAGGTTATAACCTGCTCATTCAGTACATTCAGGTCATCTGCTGACTTCATTTTATTGCCACATTAATGTAGCTGAGTCTCGACCGGACCAATTGAAACAACAATACCATGGGGATTACATGCTGAGATCAAGGCTAGCAGGTCTCCAAGAAAATATTACAGTGTGCGACCTCTATTTGGCTGGGCAGTGTGTTTGTTTTTCACACCTTTCCTTTCACAAGCTGATTCCTGCTTCCATTTATATCACCTGTCTTGTTAGTTTAATTATCCGTTTAACAAGTTCATGTTCCATCAAGCTTCTGATTTCGGTGTTTGTTTCTCTTACATTTATTTACCTGCAAGTCTGTCTGCCTACCTGAGATAAATTGTGTTTATTCCACATGAGTTTGAGTGGTAGTGAATGAGGCTCGATTTTTTTGGGTTTCATTATTATTAATAACAAATCAGGTTTTATCGCTGGCTATCATCATGCAAGTCAGTGCTACATAACAGCCAATCGGCATCAACTCAGTGACGCAACAACTTTATTGGCCTTCCAGTGGTGGGTACACATGGACACTGGTCGGACATGGGACATCTATTCATGATTATTGTGCTCCACTGTGGTTATACAAATACTTGTTTTCCAAACTGATCCATAATTCATGCTTTGAATTCCTAGAAACCTCAAAAATGGAGCAAATAAGCTTAGAGTCAGAGTCATTATTGAAAGGATTACGGCTTGAGTGTGGCCTTCATGCAATTTCCAATACAACCTTTTTCTGATATCATCATCAAATAGAGAGATTAAGTCTACATAAAATCATGAAGTCACTCAGCAGCATTTGAACCCCAAAAACCCACAAGAATGCTTGGAGAGTGCAAACCTCCACCAAGTCGAAAAAAATAAGTGTTATAGCACATGGCATGCTATCATAATGTTAAGGGAAAAAAATCTGGATCCAGAATTTGATACGAATCATCTCTGAAATGCAATGGTCTTTCTTGTACAAGAACCCCCCCCCCGGTAAAAATTTCATGAAAATCACGAAATGACTCATTGTGATTTTGGTCTTGCTTGTTGCTTTGTGCAGGTTCATCCAAATGGCACCACAGTATTTCTTCTACAACCTGCCCCCTAGTGAGTGCAAGGAGCTACTGCAGCATATTTTGGACACTGAGGTGGCTGGGAGCAAAACGAACACAGAGAAAATGCATCCTGTTCCTCCAGATATGCCAAAAGAAGAGTTGTCCCAACCTAATGAAAGATGTGTGATACAGTAATTTCAATACACGTGCTATAGTCTGGACCCTACCACCTGACCTGGGATGAATATACCTCTTATCTTTCACTGTGTATGTACTATTCCAATAAACAAACAAAAATACATACAGTATCCTGGAGTAAAAAGCAGAGAGGGAATCATGATTCACTTGTAATGATCAGAAACTTGTACAGATTTAAATGTTAGACATTAATACAGATAGATACGATTAAGAAAGCTACACTGAGAAATGTATTATTATTATTATTTTTTTTAGGTTAATAAAGTTTCACTGATGTCTAGCCAAGAAATATCTGTTTGGTTATTAAAGGTGCAGTCAGCCATTGTGGGTTGAGGTTCATTAAAGCTAGTTTTTGATTTGGTGATTAGTAATTTAAAGGGGCGGTGTCATGATTGAGGAAAGTAGCCTAAATAACATTAAAGGTGTTATCGAACAAAACATAGCCATCTCTATAAATACAAATTTGGTTTAAGAAGGTTAACAGAAATTTATTTTGGTTCATACAACCAATTCAGTAGGCTTTTGTAGCAGTATTTCGATCCTGGAAAACTGTTCAGCACTGCAAGATTTCAAAAAGTACAACTGTTCATTCCCATCTGCTCCACGTTAGGCTCAAATACATCAAATTCCTTTCGATTTGCAATTAACAGACTAGTATTTTTGGACGTCCGTTGCATATTTGCACGACTTTTTGGTGACTGACTTTAGGAAAAATCATGACACAGCCCCTTTAACCCTAATGACATTTTTTTAATATACTGTATTAACCTCACAAGGGAAATTTTGGCTCTGCTTTTTAACCCATCCAAAGTTAGCTTACACGTAAACAGTGAGCACACAGAGTTGGAGCAGTTGGGGGTTAGGTGCCTTGTTCAAGGGCACTTCAGCCATGAAGGTGGAGGAAGGGAAGGTGCTGCTCACTCCCCCTGCTGCCACACATTTTTCCTGCTGGTCTGGGAATCGAACCAGCGACCTTTAGGTCCCAAACCCGCTTCTGTAACAATTAGCCCATGGCTGCCCCCAATTCACATGCACCATGATTGACAGGTAGTAGATACACCTCCTTCATATTTGTCATGGTTTCGAGTCCTGAGCCTGTGCGTTTTTGTGTGGAGTTTGCATGTTCTCCCCATGGTTGTGTGGGTTTCCTCCGGGTACTCCGGTTTCCTCCCACATTCCAAAGACATATACATTAGGATTAGGATACATTAGTGTGTTTTTTGCTCTGCGCTGGTCTGTCGACCTGTTCAGGGCATACCCTGCCTTTGCCCCGTGTCGGCCGAGATAGGCTCCAGCCTCCCCGTGACCCAAAGAGAAATAAGCAGTTCAGCAATTGAGAGATATGTATATCTCTTTCACTCTATCTTTCCACGTCTATGGTTCTACACAATAATAAAGCGACTAGCTTTGAGGAACAGAAATCATGTGCCATAACAATTAAATCAACAACATTCCAACCGACACAGTAATCTTGGTAAAATATTTTTAATTGAAGACGTTCAGTACACTCCTGATGGATTTTCTCTGCACACTGCTGCGTGTTGACCATGGCGGTGTTCACACAGCAGTCCCTCACATTCTTTCAAAAAAGCGTATGATAGGACGATGACCGATGAGGACATGGAAGGCTGTGGAGGAAGTCTGTTTGTGATGGTTTAGATTGAGAGATAGTCCTTCAGCTTGTCCATAATTACTGGCATTCTCTCCATGGGGATCAGACACACAGTCCGGAAAGGTTTCATAGGTGTATCGTCGAACGACCATCGTCCTGAGTGACAAGAGTCGGCTTCCTGCTGGACGGAGAAGTGGAACTTCACTACAGCTTGCTGTGATGGACAGAATACAAGCCATCAGATCCACAGACATATTGCTGAGACGTTCATATTGATGAATCAGACAGAAATGCATGTTGTTATTCTGTACCTCGTAAAAGAACTCCTCCTCTGCGTTGACGAACATGGGCACTTCTTTGGCAGACCCTCGCTCCGGGATGCTTTTCTTGGCTTCCTGGCATGTTTTGCTAATCATCAGGCAGTAGTGGCATTTCCCACTGGGTTTATTGGTCCTCTGTGCTTCTGACATTTCCTCACTGTCCAAACAGTTACATTTTAATACCCTCTACACAATGAGACATAGCAGCAATTTCATTACCGGGGTTAATTCAAGTTTAACTTAAAGCTGGGGTTGGTAATCTGGAACGCTAGCCAAATTTGAAAGTAGCTTCAGCTTTCTTCATGGCTCCAGCTAAAACCTCCCCAGCACTCTGAGGCCCTTCCAAAGCCACGCCCCTTCCACATGCATTCTGACGGCATGTTTGTGCATGGCAGAGTCACAGGGAGAGACACTGAAGCATTTGATTGGATATTTCCCAGTGGACTGCGAGGCAGTGATTGGTTGGCGTTTTTACAGGATTACAATAGCCACTGATGATTTTTTTTTTCAGACCTTTTTCAGATCTCCTAAAAACATTTCAGATAATACAAAGGTTTGTGTATCCAGCTAAAAATGACCAACCACAGCTTTTTATCTGCAATTTTCCAAAGTGTTTTTTAAAATTTTTTGCTATTTAATTTTCTAACTAATGTATTAGCTCTGCCCCTTCACCTCAGTGAGAAAATCAGGAGTATGTACATCTGGTCACATGAACACTTTGAATACTTACAGCAGTTGTGTGTAGAGTGGCAGGGCGATTTGTGGAGGAACGTTAATAAATCGCTCACTGAGTAGCAGACCAACACTCTGCGACGTGTCCTCCATGACCTGCTGAAACTGCTCCTGCACCGCTGCTGAGCATACTTTCTCACACTGTTCTAAAACCAGTTCCTTTATCTGTTCCACACACTCCATAGCCTGTGATACACATACACACATTCATTATAAGTAAAAAATAAATAAATAAATAATTTATAAATAAAAATTATGTATATATATATA
>JBCNYH010000021.1:41203727-41231375 GCA_039654325.1 Tandanus tandanus
CACACACACACACACACACACACACACACACACACACACACACACACACACACACACACACACACACACACAACTGCCAATTAGCCTAATGTGGATGGACTGTGAAAACCCATGTAAGCACAGGGACAACATGCAAACTCGCCACAGAAACACCCTCACCGAGCCCAGGACTCGAACCCAGGACTTTCTTGCTGTGATATAGACGTGCTAAACACTACGCCACCGTGCATGCAAAAAAAAAAGATACATGTGGAGCACAACTATTCATTCCCCTGAGAACCACTTTTACTGTGGATATCTCTGTATCTCATTACGTTGCTTGGTGTTGAACCATTCCACTGTATTATTGTAAGTGTTAAGAGATAAATCTCCACCATAATCTCTGGAACACAGGAACAGATTTTATGCGAGACCTTCATTCCTGACCAGTTCCCAGTTCCTACTGCTAAAAAGCATTTCCTCAGCATGATGCTGCCACCACCAAGCTTTACTGCGCAAATTGTGTTCTCAGGATAACGAAGGTGTTGGGTTTTCAGTTTCTAGAGCAAAAAAAAACCTGTTCCTCACAAGATGAGCAGTACGGTGACAAAACTGTATATAATAAGACGATCCATACTACTTATTTATTAACAGTGTAATTGATTCTGGACGGCACGGTGGTGTAGTTTGTTAGCATGTCCGCCTCACAGCAAGAAGGTTCTGGGTTTGATTCCTGGGTTTGGGTGTTCTCATGTTTGTGTGGGTTTCCTCCGGGTACTCTGGTTTCCTCCCACAGTCCAAAGACATGTACATTTGGCTAACTGGCTGCTCCAAATTGACTGTGAATTTGAGGTTGTTTGTGTGTGTGTTGCCCTGCGATGGTCTAGCGAGCTGTTCAGGGTGTACCCTGCTTTTGCCCAGTGTTGGCTGAGATAAGCACCAGGCTCCCTGCGACCCTACTAGGATTAAGCGGTTCAGGAGATGAGTGTGTTATTGATTTTTCTTGTTTGTGTTTTTAATAGGACAAGCCGCCACCTTACTCCCCTCCCGAAGACAAGAACCAGTAAATGTTACACCGGAATCCCCAAGCCAGCTCTTGAACTTCTCTCTCAATGTTCTCGCTCTCTCATTCTCTCTTTCATACACACACACACACGAACATCTTACTTTACCATCCACACCAGGAGTCGATTACAATGAGCAGTGAACTGTGAAAGTATTGAACAAAGAGAGGAAATATAAGAGATTATGTGAGTAAGAAGGAATTCAGGTTTAAAGATCAAATGCAAAGGTTTGAATAATGGGATATAATTAAAGAATTACACAATAAATCCAGGCGCAGGTCACTAAGTGAAATAGTAGCTATTTATTTGAAGTATTTAAAGTTCTTATGTGTATGGATTGCACCGATCTCAGACAGTTTTCTCACTTCATCAATTTCTGCTGCGTGATGTCAGATTTGCCGAACAAACCAGCGGCCACTTGCTCGTGGAACGTTCTAGTGTCCAGAGCAGATTAAGTCTGTTTCTGAGTGTAATTTTGGCGACTTTGTCATGGTTTACCACTGTGCCATGACGTGGTAGGAATAGTGAAGGTTCCTGGAAAGTTTCCAGTTTTCCTTAAAATGAAAGCTGTCGCTGGGCCTGGATCGCTCCCGTGTACTGTGAAGGTAGGCAGCTCACCAAGTGGAGCAAGTTGTACTCAGATATGTCACACCCCAAGACTATGAAGTTGAAACAATTGTACAGTCTACAGGGGCGGACCATTTAAAAAGTTACAACCAAAAAAAAATAATAATAATAATTAAAACCATAAAAAAGGGACAAAAAGGTCAAACAGGAAAGAAATCATGCAGGGCAGGGATGGCTTAATGGTTTGGGCTCTGGGTTACTGATCCGAAGGTCGGGGGTTTAAGTGCCAGTACCACCAAGCTGCCACTGTTGGGCCCGTAAAATTAAAGTATAATTTTTTTTACCATTTTATTTTGATGGTAAGAAAGTGTATTTATTTTTATTATTTTTAAGAAAAGGCATTTTTTCCCCTGCCAAACGTGACTTTGTGAGGACTGTGTCTCCTTGTGCCAGGGAAAAGAAGCCTCTAAGCCCTATGCCAGCAGCCAGGACCCCGTGAGCACTTAGCTTAGCGTGCCAATGCTAGCTGACTGGCTGTTCAGTTCATTTTAAATGCAGTATTCCACAATAAGCAACACCACTCAGATTGGATGACGGTAAGAACATATGTGTATATGTGTGTGTATAAATGTGTATAATGTTCAACAATTAGGCGTTTTCCCCCAAGAATTATCGGCTTGCTTTGAGGAACAGACCTCAGGGAGGAAGCTACAGTATCATAGGCTGAGATGGCAAGAACCTTCCAACCTTAGAGTTGGTGTATGTATCATGCAGTAACACAAGAAAAGTAGACCAAGACAAGATTTTTATGGTTTATTTACTTATTTTTTTTCATTTTAAAGCATGATAATGATGATGCCATTTGTTCCTGGTCCTGCTGGTTTGGTAACTCTGATGTCACGCCAACTTATGGTGGGAAAAAAAAAATATCTTCAGGAAAAACAAATAGTTCAAGACAAATTTAAGTTCAAGGCCATATCACTGAGACCTTTATGATTTTTTAAAAGGTGCTACTGCACTTAATGATGGATCAGATATACAGTGGTGATATTTTTAGAAATAAATGCTTTTCTTTGCATTTACCCTTTAAAGTAGGGCTTCAGGAGTCACATGAGTGACGACAGATTTCCTCACCTTATATTTTACATACGTAAAGCACTGACTGTACAATGGACTCTGAATTTATTTCCCGAAGTTGACCTAGTTTACTTCTACTATTACTACTGTTAACACAGGGCCAACATGACTGGAATGACTGAGTGATGAGAAAGACTAATTAATGATTGCTGTGTATTTATTATGCTTTAGATCCTTCCCTGTATCTTGAATGTGTTTAATCTGAAGGCACCTTGGTGTCTCTGTACTGTACATGTCTGTGTGGTTCTCTCAAGCATGACTCAACTAACACTATTTAGTTTTTGGGGGTTTTTTTGGGTCATGAATCAATACAATCTGCTTGGAGCAGCAACTCCTCCACAAACACTTCCTGCTGTTAAACAGTTTTGAATTAATTTATTTGGCTTAAACTGTGTAACCATCTAAGCATGCTCTCGGCTGTGATGTCTAACATGATGAATGTATTTTATTAAATTAATCTTGAACCAGTTTAAAGGTCTGGTTTACAGGGTTGTCTTATTAACAGCAAACAAACATTAGGAAAATAATATAATACTTAAGGCTGACTCACAAGTAAGTGATACGGCTGCGAAATAGTGTGATGTGTTTTCGGTTGGTCGCGGCCGAAAATACCGCCATTATGTTCGAAATTTGTCTCTTTGAAAACCTCTTTGAAATTTTTCACTATGACCACGAATGCGGATCATTTACCTCGAATTCGACGCACTGCTTCCGAAAACATGCGGATTCCAGTTCGAATTTATTTAACTCCTTTCGAATTAAAATTCACTTCTACTTTCAGACAAGATCACTTGCATGTGAGTCATTTCCTAATAAATGTGATAATATACACTCTTCAGGGTGCAATACAGGTACATTTTCTACAAGTCTTTTCCTCTTCTTGCGCGACTGATCTATGTGCTGGATTGGCACAAACAGGCAATATTATTTACTCCTAAACAGCATCACTGGATCAAATGGGTTTCCTACCACTTCTAAGTGGAGTGCATTTATGTTTCTGAAAGCATGTGTGCTTTTCCTAATGTCCCTGGGTCTTTGTAGCAGATAGAACTGATCCCAACGATTCACTTCATTTTTGCGTACCTAAAATCACCCTAGTCTGTTTGTCGTTCAAAGCCCATCCACATATTAATACTCACAAAAAAAGGTAAGGGTTAATCCAACATAAGTCAATCAACACGTTATCTTTTTTTTTTTTTTTTTTTTTAAACAAATATTCCCTTCACAGAAGGACAGTCATATAAAGATGCTGGGCTGAAATAATACACTGTATGTACTGCAGAGGACCCAGTCTACGTAATACCATGTAAAGTAAAGAAGAGACTGACTTAAAAACCACCACCACCATATTAAACCTGGTACATAACACCGTGTATAGAACATGACACGGAAACTCAAATCAAGTATTTTGTACTAAATTGGGGATACAAGACATCCATGCATGGAAAACATCATGAAACAAAACAAAAAGAGCTATAAGTAGGAATAAACACGACAATGTATGTGATAGAACTGTATATTAAAAAAAAAAAAAAAAGAGAGAGAGAGAGAGATTTACAGCCAAACAAAAACCACCACTAACACCTTAACAGAAGAAAAAAAAGGTGACCGTGGGCTAAAGAAAAGCAATCATGGAATGTAGATGATGATTGGATGACAGCAATGTTTAGTGATAAATTAATAATCACCAAGAAGATCAAGGAATTTTTTTTAATATGTTGTCGTTCTAATAAAATGAACACAGAAGTCTGCCTGAAAAAACCAATCACATTCCCCCACTCATTAACTATATGGGGTTGCATGTCAGGTACAGGACCAGGGGAGATGGCAATCATTATCTCAACAGATATACATGGATATTTTGGACATTATTTCTCAGGATGATAATGAATTTTACCAAAGAGCGAAGAGAGATAGCTTTTCTTCATGAAAGGCATCCCCATTCCAGAACTTGACCAAACAGTTTGGATCTCAATTTAATGGAAATTTATGGTGGAAATGAAAATAATAATAATAATTAAAAATTGGTTCATGACGGCTTTATTCTGCAAAGCTGACCCGAACCACTATTTTGAAAAAAGTTGATGAAGAATAGTGTTTTTCTTTAGTGAAGTCCATGGAAAAGCATCCAAGTTTTAATTGAGTGTGTTGATCTGGAAATGTGTCATCAATTTAAATTATTGTACTAATTAAGTCTGTTTCATGAAGCTGGAATGATCAGCTAGTAAACAAACAATATTTTTAGTATCGTCTGTGTATTTGCTACAAAATAAAATAAATAAATAATAATAATAATAATAAAAAATTGGTTCATGACGGCTTTATTCTGCAAAACTGATCCGAACCACTATTTTGAAAAAAGTTGATGAAGAATAGTGTTTTTCTTTAGTGAAGTCCATGGAAAAGCATCCAAGTTTTAATTGAGTGTGTTGATCTGGAAATGTGTCATCAATTTAAATTATTGTACTAATTAAGTCTGTTTCATGAAGCTGGAATGTTCAGCTAGTAAACAAACAATATTTTTAGTATCGTCTGTGTATTTGGTACAAAATAAAATAAATAAATAATAATAATAATAATAAAACTGGGTAAACATCCTCTAAGGTTGGTGATTCCATAATTTTAGTTAATGGTTCTACCAAATTCAAGTGCATGAACTGCAATAAAATGGTTAACTTGACACAAATGTGACATCACGAAAAAATAAAAAGATATATTAGTAAACAAGATCGTTCACATTATTAAATAAAAAAAGTGCAACTTGTGCTGGAGCATCTGGCATTCGGTAGTTCTGCCATGTCATCTTGCTTCGGAGTCTTTGAGCGCAGCACCTCAGTTTGGTTTTCTAATAAAAATCTAGGTGTCAGGAAATGAATTGGTTTTGCGAGAAGCATGTGTTAGTGGTGAGAATCACTGTAATTGTTCTTGGAGGCCTGGAACACCTTCCCTACTCCAGGGACTATGGTGTAATGAAATTACTTAGGAAACATTTCATGAGCTGAATAACGGTGTTCATATTGGGCAGAGTGTGACGCTGACCCCTTCCCCGATCCAGCAGGCAGGATACAGCTCGTGGGAAAAGACGCAGTGGAAGACGTGCAGCCTCACCTGGTTCTCCCCATAATAAGCCAGAGTGCCTTGCTCATAGTCCAGCAGCATGCCAATGCGCAGGGGCGTTTTATTTAACTGTAGCTCACTCGTTACAGGCTCTCCATGGCTGCCGTGCCAAGCGGTGAGCTGGCGCTCATTCAGCTGCAGGCTCCACGACCATTCATTCATTCCCAGCATCGACGTCCTGCTTTTCTCTTTGCGTGGGATGCCTGGGTATGTTACACCTACGTACGCCCAAGGCTTGGACACCTCCAGCTCCCAGTAATGGCGGCCATGTTTGAAATTCTCAAAGCACATCACCTGCCAGGTGTGGTCAAAACGTGTTGTATCATCTGGCACTTGATGAGGCCCTGTGGTCAGGTGCTCCGCCCGCTGGTTGTTCTGAGACAGCATGATGTGAGCGTTGGCTGTGCGAGGGTCAAAGGTCAATGAACAACCGTCTGTGACAAAAAAAGATACACATTAGCATATTAAATAAAACAAACTTTTAATTGCCTTTAACTCGTGTTAGTTTATAATGAACACTTAAACCAAAAATGCAAACACGTTTAAAAATTTTCATTTTAAAAATTTGACTCATGATTCAAAAATTCATGTTTATAGGTGGAGGCCGCATGGTGGTGTAGTAGTTACGCCTCACAGCAAGAAGGCCTGGGCGTTTCTGTGTGGAGTTTGCATGTTCTCCCCGTGCTTGTATCAGTTTCCTCCAGGTACTCCGGTTTCCTCCCACAGTCCAAACACATTCAGGGTAGGCTAACTGGCTGTTCCAAATCACCCCTATGTGTGAGAGTGAGTGTGAATAGTTGTGTGAGTGTTGGCCCTGCGATGGCCTGGCGAGTTGTTCAGGATGTACCCCGCCTACGCCCAGAGTTATCTGAGATGGGCGCCAGCCTCCCTGCGACCCTAATTAGGGTTAAGAAAATGAATGTTTATAGGTGGTCAAAATGTACATCTTACTATTACTAACTATTGTACAAAGTTAGATCAAAACGTTCTAAGATGGTTCCTGCAGCAAACAAACTGAGCATGGCACAATCATGCACATGCTGCAGGAAAAGGAGTGAGCAGTAACTCTCAGTAGTGAGTGCGTATAGGACCTGCGTTACATATATTTTGTGACAACGTGCACATGCGGAATGTTACTGCTGACCAGGCAGCACACATCAATGTCTGTGCCAAACTTCGCAAATAGGGAGCAGGGGTCATTGAAGTGCTTCAGCAAGCTTACGTCCGTGAGCCAGACGAGGTGTTTAGAGAGTCCTCTGTTTGATTTTTTTAATTTAAACGACATCGGTACAAAGTTGTAACCCTTTGTAGAGGTGCAATCCTTTTTATATTAATTGAAATCTGTGAAAACTAACATGGTGTAAAAGGGCAAACGGGAGGTTTTTTTTTATTACATTGTACGAGTCCTTCCTTTCCTGCTGGATAAGGTGGAGTGGCTGGACTTGGCACAACAGCAAGCATTGGTCTCTTGTCTTGAGGAGAGCCTGTGCAAAATAAATAAACACAAAAATAAATACATACATACAAAATTTGTAAAAATTTCAGGTTAAGTGCATCTGAAAATAAGATAAAACAAGACAAATATTTGTATCACACAGAGACAAGACAGGGTTACTTCCAAATTTAGACGTGCTCATACCTTCTTTGTTGTGGCTCACAGCTGCATACACAGCTTTATCCAGATCCTCACACACCAGCTTTGAGATGCGAGACAGAACGTCTGTGACCGGATTCAGTTTCTCCTGAAGGTTTACACTGACGTCTACAGGAACTGAACCCATCTGAGGGACCATTACCAACCTGGAGTCCTGTTCACAAACACCCCACCCGGGACGTAACATCATGAATAAGCCAACACATCACCTAACGTCATCTACAGGTATACGGCAACAGGTATAGAAAGGAAAGCCAGGCATCCCTCTTCCCACCAACACTCTTGAGCTCATCCTGGGGATCCCAAGGGCCAGACAGGATACATAATCCCATCATTGAGCTCTTGGTCTGCCCCAGGCGTCATTCCATTTGGACACGCCCAGAATACCTCTAAAGGGAGGCAACCAGGAGGCATTTTAATCAGATGTCCGAACCACCTCAACTGACGTGACTTTTGATGCAGAGAAGCAGCAGCTCTACCCCGTGTCCCCTCCGGACGTCTGAGCTACTCATTGTAATTCTAAGGCTGAGCAAAATCACCCTCCGAAGGAAAAGCTTGTATCCACGATCTCATTCTTTTGGTCAGACACGCCCCAGTACGGATCATGAGTTATTGCCAGTGCATCAACCAATCAGATTGCAAGTACTGTTGTTGCCACATAACAAAGATTAACACACTCACGTCCCTATTCATGGGCTTCAAGATACAGTGCTTTCCTTTTCAAACAGACTCACAGACACACTTTTTTTTTTTTTTTAAACAAATTATTCATTCTGAAATCCACAAACATTTTACACAAATTGCACCTAGGCACTATGCTTTGTAAGTGAGTTGTTTCAACCTGAATGAGCTGGCAGCTGGGAAGAGCACAGAGGCTGCTGATCTGCTCCTGTAGCTCTCTGAGCTGCTCAAGTTTCTCCTGCAGGTTGCTGAGTCGAGTCTCAGCCTGAGACAAAGTGCTGGACTGCTGCTCCTCCAAGAAACTCTGCGTCACTTCCTGTTTCTCCATCAGCACCTTCAGCAGCTCAGAGAACTTGCAGCTCACCCACTGAGACGTCTGCTGTAGTAGCACCTGTGACAGTTACAGGAGGAATGAGCCAAAAGGTAAAACACTCCATGTTATCATTTCACACTTAAAACCACTCTACTGTTCTAATTGGTTTCAAATAATCTGCTTTAAATGCTTACCAATATTAAAAACTAAAGTAATAAATAATAAAAATCAATGGTACATGTGTTACCATCACTGTTAATAAATGATGTGTGATTAAATCTCTTCAGAATGTTACAGCATGGTGAATATATAATAATAATACCTGTACAACTTTACTACCATTATTATTAGTAGTATTATCATTATATTAAAAGATAAACTTGGCACGAGAACAAGATAAAACCCATGATTTATGTAAAAATGTTAAGTCCTGACATCTACTACCTCCCTGTGAAGAGCCTTTGTGTTTTTCATTTTATTGTTAACTGAGATATCGAGAAGATACTGACAAGAAATAATACCAATAATAAACAACAATAATTTCTCGAAGGCGAAGTGGATATCGTGGAATATTCCCCAAGACAGAACAACAACACTATTTAATTCAGCAGCATCCACTGAGACTGAGGCGAATAATTGTTATAGTGATGCTATATAGTATAGTATAGTATTGATTTACACACTGCCTAAAAGCGGAGCTCATCGTGAGGTTTTATGAGTTGTGTCTTGTCTTTCTCAATTACTGCACTAATGTTTTCCTGAACAATCAGTAGAAACACAAAATTATAAACATTTACCGCATTTGGCAGACGCTCTTATCCAGAGCGACTTACAATTATCATTTTTATATTGAGGGTTAAGGGCCTTGCTCAAGGGCCCAACAGTGGTGATAGTAGTGATTGAACCGCTGACCTTAGGATCAATAACCCATCGCCTTTACCACTAAGCCACTACTGCCCTAAACAGACATGTTTTACTAGCTCATACACAGACACGCACACACACCCTGGTCGTGGATCTGACCTGCGAGCACAGGGCTCAGAGCACTTTCAGTTGTTGTTGTTTGGATGTTGTTTCGTTAGACGTACTACCTCATTCAGAGATTTAGTATATACTACATGGAAAACACAAGAAAACCCACACTCCGTAATGGCATGTTGTGAAACTCATTCAATTCAATTATTAAATTTCAGTGCTTTATTTTTCCAATTAAAAAGTTTAACAGTGATAACGCTGCCTGTTCCAAGTGATCATAATGTACTGCAAGTGTCCTGTCCATCATTTTGATTCAGGCATTACCCACACAAAATGATGTCTATTAACCCTGAAATAGTGGACCAATCAGATCACACCATTCTTGCGTATATAATATTATACAATGTCCATTAACTTAAGATAGTAAACCAAACGGACTGTACCTTTCCTGTATATATTAATATTGGGTAGTGATATTATGGTCAGTGGTGTAATGGTTAGGGTGCTCATTAGACCCGCACCATGCTAAAACCCCTGGGCAAGGTCTTAATCACAAGTGTGCCTCTGTCCACGCAGCAGTATAAATGGGTACCTGTAAAAATACTGGGAAGGTAACCTACGGTGAACTAGCATCCCATCTAGGAGGAGTTAAACTGATTGTTCCTTCACGCACAATTAGCTCCAGCCTGATAAGCCAGTAAGCTCGGGTGTAAAAGTCCAACAGACTTTACCTTACCTTACTTTAAACAAATGTAACAATTGCATATTGAATCAAAAGAGATGAGTTGCATCAATACATGGACACTAAATAATAACAGGGGACAAAATCTGGAAAGGGATATTCAACAAGCACATATTTCTGTGATTGGTCACGTGTACAGATACTTTTGGTCACAAAGTGTATCTCTGGAAACACTTGTCCAGAGACTTCCAACCGGGAAGAGACCCCGGGGTCGACCCAGAACACGCTGGAGGGACTGTGTCATGCTGGAGGGACTATGTTCTGGGAACGCCTCAGCTTTCCCCCCCGGGAGAGCTGGAGGACGTGGCTGGGGAGAGGGACATCTGGACTTCACTGCTTAGGCTGCTGCCGCCGTGACCCGACCCCGGATCAAGCGGAAGAAGATGAAGAAAATTGTAATAAACACGATTTTTGTAAAATAATATCTCATGGGCCTGTCTTCTAACCTTCGCTTCAGTTATGTTTTCTGAGAGCATCAGAATGTTCCTCTCTGTGTCCTCAATGCACTTTCCGATCTCCATGCCCGTCTTCTTCAGTCCCTCCTGTCAATCAACATAAGATCGTAAAAATTCTAAATTAAATACTGAACAATTGCACATAGTTTGATATAGCAGGAGTGTATCCTGGGATAAATGGATATGTAAATACTTGGTGTTTACAGCTTATTACACAGGAAATTAACACTCAACACTAGCAAGCCGGATTAAAAAGTCTATGTCTCGGACATCATTTCTGTTCCTTGTTGCAAGTCATTAATGTTAAACTATTAAAATCATTACATGTTAATCCAAGCGAATGATCAAGTTCTCACCTCTATGTTACTCCTTTCCTCCTCCACGAGCACCTTGTCATGGTCTTTACAGTTTTTGACAGAACACACATAGCACACACACATACGATCGCTCCTGCAGTAGAAGACAAGAGGCTTTTGATGGCTAGGACAGAGCTCGTCAGAGCCACCCTCGGCTCGCTCTATTCTACACGCCGCACCTGCAGTTCTCTCTGCTGTGCTGTTGGCAGCCACTTCACTCAAAACGGACAGGGACACGTTCCGATTCAGAGTGGGCCTGAAGGAGAAACTCTCTTTGCAAACTGGGCAGTTAAAGGATTTGTTCTCACGTCCACCTCGCTCCATTTGATCCCAGTGTTTACATATACAGTCCTTGCAGAAAGTGTGGCCGCAAGGGATAGTCACTGGGTGCTTGAAACGATCCAAGCAGATGGTGCAGGTCAGGCTGTGCTCCTCCATGACTGGATCTGTCTAAAGGTTAATGAAATGAAAGTGAGGCTGAGGCCAACACAAATGGATTTAAGGAAATGCCCAACATTAGGTATTGCAACAAGTTATTAGCAGGCACTATAGGGGTGATCAATAATACAATAATAACAATTACAACATTTATATGGCTTTATTATTAACCTAAAACCAGCTGCAAAGAGAACCCTTTAAAATATTACAACTGAACAGTTTGTATCAGTAGGATATTCAATGTTTATTTACAACTACACTGGACGATCTATTGCATTACAGTGATTGGAAGTGATACACAGACCTAAAAATCCATCAATTGATAAATAAATTATCAGTAAAAACCATTTAGGAGTATTAATGGTAATTAAAGTTGCCACTATATTTATAATTCGTGTTTTAATTCGAAACCCAGACCTCCAGCTAGCATATAAAACTACACACTGCTCTAATTAGCTAGTGAGCTAACAACAACCTAAATGCTAATGTAGTTATTTCTCCGCCATTTATCAATTCACAAGAATATTCCACAACACAACGACTGCACGTCTCATTTACTATGAAATGTCTTTTCTACAAATAAAACAAAATTAATCTGTACTTACTGTGCTTTGCTAACAGCGATGTAATGCTAGCTAACCAATTCAAAGGTTTGCTAACGGTTCGCTATGCAGAACCCACAACTGGACAATCGGTGACGTTGTGCGCAGAAATAGCCTGCTCATGTGTGTACACGTCACTTGAGGCGTATTCCAAGATGGCGCTGCAGAGGACAGTGGTGCGGTTGCTACGCACTGGGACAGATTTAGGGGTCAAAAATAACGCGAGGCATTTAAAATCAGCAGGTGCGTGACGGTTTTTACTTTTATTCTTAGCCACGTTTCTTTTGTGGTGTTTATTTACTTGTGTGTTGTTTGTTAATGTCATATTTATTTCTCTTTAGCCTGATGCTAATATCATATAGCTTCCCAACTGATGCTGCTGCTGTAGGTTTGGTGCACAAAATATTTTAGTGCTCAGAATGTATTTACTGTATAATACAATAGAGTTAACGCATTTTTTTTATGTTATTCCAGTAGTTATACATTTTATTTTAATCACTAATAAAATATTTTCATACCATAATGCATCCTGGCATGTTGATATGACACCACTATTTGTGCAGCTGATAATAATTTGATTTATGTTTACATTTCCATACAATTTGCTGCATTATTTACATTAATAGATGAACTCAGGCTTGAATCCATATCTGTAGACACATCAGTGATCACAACAATATACCTTTAAATTTCAAGGTCAAGAATAAGCTGTGTTTGCTTGGGTTTCCTCTGGGTACTCCTCTGTCCTTCCACAGTCCAAACGCATGCACATTAGGTTAATTGGTTGCTCCAAATTGCCCCTAGGTGTGCTTGTGAATGATTGTGTGTGTATGTTTGCCCTGTGATGGTCTGGTGAGCTGTTCAGGGTGTACCCCGCCTTTGCCCAGTGTCGGCTTAACCCGCATCCCTAATTAACAAAAACACTCATTCGGAAGCTGGAGCAGTTCATTGTAGCCAGTCCTCCAACTGCCATTATTTTTTTTTAAATGAATCTGAAGAACACAGAAAACCTTTGCAAGCACCAGGAGAACATGTAGAAAAGCTCAACGTAAACAGCAACCCAAGCTCATGTCTCACTACGGTGGCCAATTTTTATATGGAAAAGAAAATGTTAAGGTTTTTTTTTTTTGCACACCCTCTTATTTTAGAAGGTTTGATGAAAAAATATCTCAGTAAAAATTTCAGGCCTATAAAATAAGTCCGAGTGGTCCCCAGGAGCCCTTCAATTTTGCACATTTTGACTGAAATTTGGCGATATTTTAATCTTCTGTAACTTTATTTTCTGGATCAATAATCTGTTTAACGTCTAATCAGACCATGTAAATTAATTATACAATATGTTTTAATATATGTATATTAAAGTGTAGTTTTAGCCATGATAAGTTTTATTTTAAAAAATGATCAGTATGTACTTGTAATTATCATTCATAAACAACATCCAAAATGCGAACTTACACCATATTTCAATTATTTCATGCAAAAGCAACATGTTTTGAAAAGTCTTGTTTTAGTCTTTGTGCAATAAATATATTGCTGTGAGACTTTTGAGACTATGGACTCGTTTGGAGCGACTGATAACTGGTAGCTTGTTCCACAGGCAAGGTATGCTGTGAACAAAGCTCCATCCTAGCATAGACAAGTTATAGTTACTAATATAGTAGTTCAGATACACTGTCTGCCAGTAACAGACACAGTCTGATGCGTGGATTGTGGACTGATGATTTCTGGATGCATCATGCAGGTTCGGTTCATTTTGTGTGGATGTTTATTGTTTAATACACACAATCATACACTACTCTGTACTACATTCAGCTGTTTTACATCACATGTATTTATATTCATGCTTGTTTTCCTGTCGTCTTGCAGCTGTATTATGTCATCGGACTGCACCACTTGGCCCAATGCCAAATGAAGACATAGACTGGAAGAACCTGGAGGCTCTGGACAAATATGGCAGCTACACACGATACCTCAGAATTGCAGAGGAGGCCAGTAATAAAGAAGTCTGGTGGAAGACCTACAAGAAACATGTCGAACAGAAAATTGACGAAGGTAAAAAAAAAAAGAAAGAAATAAAGATGGGGTGGGTGATTTTTTTTGTAGTGCAAGATATAAAAACTGGACTTTAGTGCTTCTCAGTTGCATTATGTTCCTATTACGAGAACTTGGGCCACATGTACAAATGTTGTGTAAGCAAAAAAACATCAAGTATGCCACCGTTCACACTCACAGTAGGTATGTATTAAGAGTGGATGTGTTCCTCCATGGCCGTTTCATCCCTGGCCAATGCAGGTTTTTAATAGTTTTACAGTTCTACAGTCAGGGGTCACTTAAAGGTGATGCAGTGAAACTACTAACATTATGAATTGATGCCAACGGACACTGCCAAATAAAATCTTTTTTCTTTCCAGACCCTACCTTTAAAAGTAGCACCTCACCCTCGCTGAAATTCTTCGTACTTTTTTTTTTTTTTTTTTTTTGGACGACTTGCCATTTGCTTTTGCCTTTACCTTGCATGAGCGTTTAACACATTAAACCATGCCTTAGTCAACCACAGCATGCACTTACCAGAGCGAAGCACCTATGTGGACTTCCCCAGGTCCCTCAGAAATAGCACACTGCACATGCATGGAGCCCCATGTAACACCACTCACCCACCTGGTGTCAGGCTGCCTTCCATATATGGTAAATGACTCTGGCACGCATCTTTCGATGTTTCCTTAAAGGGAAACACTCATTTAGTTAATTAAAACTATTGTTGATGTGGACGTGTTAAGGCACCCAAGTCTTAGAAAAACACTCAAGGTGTCCTTTTCATTCTATTTATAAGAACAGAATTGTTTTGAGTTTTGTGAGCGATTGCCTTTAAACTTGGGTGTTTGATGAAGCAGGGAGGGTGGAGTGTGGTTCTCATGGTTGTGCACTCAATATCACAATTGTTAATATGGTAGTTAAAACAGCTTTGTATGTGACGTCCCTGGTCTGAGGTAAAATAATTTTGCTTGTTGCGTGAATCAAGCTGTTTCTGGAAAATAATGTCTTAAAATGGAGCGTCGACACATTTTCAATGAGCTAAGTCACGTATTTGTTATTCTACAGTATATTAATGAAATATACCTCGTCTAATGAATAGACTTTAAGCCAGTGGACATCGGCTTCCCTCACTGCCGACCCTCCAGGTTAAAGGAAATTCGGGAAAGGACAAAGGTGATGAAGGAAAACAAAAAGAACCCAGAGTTGGAGAGAGAATCTCGTCTACGCACGTGTATGTAATGTTTATTTCTTATTACGTGTTACTGATTTCTGATGATATGTTTGAAGGTTATGATGCAAACTCAAATAATGTCACCATGAACATCCATAGGTTATAAATTGTTGTTATTATTATTATTATTATCATCATCATCAAATGATCAACATAACCTCTCCGTTCTAGTTCGCATCCCCTTAGACAAAGTGAAGGAGGAGTGGGAGAACACAAATGGCCCGTACCACATACAGAGGCTGGCGGAGCACTATGGAATATACAGAGATCTTTTCCCCATGGCTTATTTTGTTCCAAGGGTCATGCTGAGGGTGGCTTACGGCGATGAAGGCAATGCCATGGTGCATTATGGCAATCATTTATCACCTATTCAGGTGAGGCTATCTGAACAAGGCTCGGTTTCTGTCATGCAGTAATCTTGAAGATGCTGTTTTAAAATGAATAAAAGCCACTGATTTGTTTTAATTTGTGTTCCAGGCCTCAACAGCACCTCACGTTAGCTTCGAGGCAGAAGAGAATTCTCTGTGGACATTGCTGCTAACAAGCCCAGGTACAACAGTGACTTGTGATGTCTCTTCTGTAGATATGACTAGTTTTGTTTTCGAGTGTGTTGTTTTCCAGTCCAGATGGCTACAGGGCAATTCCACTGTGACGGACGTTACATTTGTAAGGCGTCTGAGCCATTTCAACCAGTCTCACACTAAAATAAGTCGTACTTTTAAAAACAATTTTATGAAAGCAAAAATATGAGTGTGACGGTTGTTGAAGCATGAAAATTTCATCAGACTTTTTCAAAATTCTCTGAAAGCTAACGACGTTACATGATTGTGAACTCAAGGTATGTAAGGGGAGTAGGCTTGCTAATATACTCTATGTGATGGACGTTACGTCTGATTCACAGATAAAAAGACTTTTTTTTTTTTTTTTTTTTTGGTAATATTTTACTGATTTGCTTTGGAAAAGATTAAATTATCCAATGAAATTACATCAATTTCCACCTTTTCATGCATTTCTGGGTTTAAAATGTTTTAGAAAATCTGAGAAAACTGTTTCCATTAATCTCCCTACACGCCCGACCTTTCTAGAGGTACGTGTAATTAGTACATATGTCAAACCCGAAAATCAATCCTAAAAATCACACAAATGACAAACCAACATCATTGAAGTCCCTGGACTATGTATAGGCACCTGCAGTGAGTCTAAGACAACAAACCTCATACCCCATTGTCTCAGAATTCATCCACCATGGTACATGTAGGTGCTAGAGCAATGCATCTGTTCTTGGGCAGAGAAAATCTTGTTTGTGTCGTGCATAAAAATTTCGGAATCTATAACTGAAATTTTCTTTTTGCCTGGTCATGTCCCATATTTTTTATTTTTTTCCCCCCCATGGAATTGCCAGATAGTTTTAATGGTGATTATAATGTTAATTGAGAAGTAGGAGTTCTGTGGTCAGTTTTCAGTTACACCACAAGATGGCGACATTGCTTATTTTACATATTTGCTTGTCTGTGTTTTCCCAGATGAACATTTGCAGGATGGTGAGCAAGAATATGTGCATTGGCTGGTGTAAGTACTCAGACATGACATCTTTTTTCTATACACATTACATGATGGGTAGTTCATGAAGCTACCATGATTGTGCAGCCATGCGACACGCAAGCCCGCACATAAAAGAAATGAAAAAACTGGTTTTCATTTAAACTACAGTGATTAAAAACTGTATGAAGAGAACATGACCTTTCCTAATGTAGTCTTGAGCATAAGTGTAATGTCTAAAGTAAGCATTCTGTTTTAACTCTTTAATATCTTCAGAGCTTCAGAACAGGCTTATTTTACATAAACTAAATATATAATTTACTAGTCATGTTATTAGACTTAGACTTAGCTTTATTGTCATTCAGATATACAGGTGTATACAGAACGAAATGTCGTTGCATTTATTATTATATCCACACCCACGGGATGTGGTATGCTTTGGATCAAAGTACAATTACTTTTCCATACTCTTCTCCACAAGCTAAATTAATCTTGTTTTCAAGATGTGTTATTCCCGAACTGGGCAGGCTTTCTTGCCAAGTCTAATGTGGACCTTCTCTATTTGAGTGTTGTCAGTGCATCTTGAGATAAAGGCACCCTCATACATTCACAAAGGGCATATCTTGACTTGGACAGTGATTGTCTCATCTCCTTGAGTGTGTTTTTGACCTGACTTGATGTTGTGAAGGTTTTTTTTTTTTTTTTTTTTTTTTGGACTAAGGAAAGAACTTTGGTTGTCTTCTGTGGTCCACTCGTGTCAACGTCTTTGGACTGTAATTTGGGACTTTCCATAAACAGCAGCCAAATGAAATTCAACACTTTTAATCAGTTCCAGACGTACTACTGGGTTAATTTCTCATGATATCATGAGAATTCAACACTTTTAATCAGTTCCAGACGTACTACTGGGTTAATTTCTCATGATATCATGAGGGAAAAGGACACATCTGGCCATGAACATCATCACTTAATTGTCTATTTCGAGTCACAGTATATTTCCACAGATGGCTTTGCCCAACGAGGACATGGATGTGTTTTGGGGGATCTCTGAAGTATTATCTATTTTCTGCTGTTTAGGATATGTGCACACTATGACTGTATTGTAATATCCTGCCTGACCTTTCTGGGGTGGCCAAGGGCATCGATTAAAAGCAGGAGAGTCCCCCAAAGAAGGAGAAGATTAAAAAAAAAAAAAACACTAATGGCAGGTGTAACAGTGTGAAACATGGCAACCATCAGAGAAAGGCTAGCAGATCTAATATTGATGCTGGAAGAAGACCAGTGGGAGAAGAAAAATAGGTGGTATTTAAACTTTCTTGTTCTGTATTTCACACCCCGGCTACCCAGTCACCATTTCCAACTACTCACACCTGGTGGTTTGACACATTAGTGCATGCTTAGTTTCACACGTGCAGTCGATGCACACGTCAAGTCCATGAAGACACAAGGTTTAGGTGCTGTAGACAGTCTGCGGAGGACTTTGATGATGACCGAATTGCATCATGTGAACCGTATTTGTGGAAATATACTTTGCCCTTTATCTTTGAGATTTGGAAAATGGAGTGGTTTAAGAAAAAAGAAAAAAAAAAAAATAGATAATTGCTGCATTTCCTAAAAGGTTAGTGTGATGTTTTTGTTAAACCTCTTAAATCACAGCTGAAAATCTGTACTTCAGTCACATCCTGACTATGTTTCAAATCCACTGTGGCGATATCCCTTTCCAAACAGTAAAGGCTTTAATTGTACATGGCACCAGGAATGTGGGTGACCCACACACATTCTTGGTGCCATGTACAATCAAAGCCTTTATTATGTGTCTACACATGCATATACACACACTAGCTGACAAGATGACCCCCAGTCTACAGAAACTTGGAAAGGCAAGTGGCAGCATCGCATGTCATGGAGGGGTCATGTGCATGCTTGACCCTCCCTGGGTGGTGATGGTCATGTGATAGGGAAGGCAGTACTTGATGGGTGGGAATTGGATACGACAAAAATTAAGGGGAGAAAAAATTTACTTTGAAAAAGAAAAATGTTCTAGCAGGATAAAGATTCAAAGCGCACTCGCAAAATCTCTCGAGTTTGTAAAGAGGAAAGGAGTCAGTACTGTTAACTCGGCAAGTGTGTCACCTGACTTGAATCTAACACAACCCCAAATCAGGAAAAGTTAATCCTAATAGGGTCGCGGAGAAGCTGTGCGTATCTCTGCCGGCAGTGGGTGAAAGTAGGGTACACACTGAACAGCTCGCCAGTCCATTGCAGGGCCAACACACACACACTCACACCGAGGGTCAATTTGAAACTGCCAATTAGCCTAATGTGCATGACTTTGGAATGTAGAAGAAAAGCCGAATACCCAGAGGAAACCTATGCAAGCAAGTGTAGAACATGCAGACTACACACAGAAGTGCCTGAGCCCGGGAATCGAACCCAGGACCTTCTTGCTGTGAGGCGGACATGCTAACCGCTACGCCATCGTGCCGCCCTAAATTCAAACTGTTATTTAAAATTTTTGATAAAAGCGAATACTATACTGTTAACCTTAGAAATAAAATAGTTGCTATACAACTGGAAAACAAATTGTTGGACCCCAGTATACATCTTGATTTATAGTGGTGCTTTAAAGTTTGTGAACCCTCAAGAATTTTATACATTTCTGCATAAATATGACTTAAAACAATCAGATTTTCACACAAGTCATAAAAGTAGATAAACAGAACCGCCTTTTTAAGGTCATGCCACAGCATCTCAATAGGATTCAGGTCAGGATTATGACTAGGCCACTCCAAAGTCTTCATTTTGTTTTTCTTCAGCCATTCAGAGGTGGACTTGTATATTTTATCAAACTGCAGACGAGCATTGGACAGGGAAACGTTAACATTAGCCAATGTGAGAGAGGCCTTGAGTTGCTTAGAAATTACCCTGGGGTCCTTTGTGACCTTGCAGACTATTACATTCCTTGCACTTGGAGAGATCTTAGTTGGTCGACCACTCTTGTGGAGGGTAACAATGGTCTTAAATTTCCTCCCTATGTACACAATCTGCCTTACAGTGGATTGGTGGAGTCACTGCTTTGGAGATGGCATAAAAAAAAAAAAAGACTTTAATTTCACCTTCAAATTACCGGCTAATCCGAGAGGTTCACAAAGTTTTGCCACACACAGATATGTAACATTGGATCATTTTCCTCAATAAATAAATGACTAAGTACAGTAAAATATTTGTGTCTTATTTATATAACTGGGTTCTCTTTATTTTTTATTACTTTTAGGACTTGTGTGAAAATCTAATTGTTTTAGGTCAAATTTATGCAGAAAAATTTAAACTTCTTAAGGGTTCACAAACTTTCAAGCACCGCTGTGTAATAATATTTTTTCATTTGCAGTATTTTGTTATATTTGAGTACATTTTATATTTTGGGAGATTTTGTTACACATTAGAAGCTACTTTTACTGCACCTATCCTCAACAATAGAAATAAACTTGCCTGTAGCGTTTTTTGAGTAATGTAATGGTCAGTGATGCTGCCAATGATGTAATAACTCTGTTTATGCAGTGGGAATATTCCTGGGAATTCCATCTCTTCGGGTCACCGCCTGGTTCATTACATCTCTCCGTTTCCTGCCAAGGGAACAGGATTTCACAGATACGCCTTCATCCTCTTCAAGCAGGATGCTATTGTTGATTTCAGCAGTGATCTCAGACCAGATCCCTGGTAAGATGAATGGGATTTTCAGTGACCTCTCACAGAGTATAATGCATAAAAATAAACATCATGCAGGGTCAAAATCTAAAATGTTCAGTTCATTTACATCAAACATCAGAACGGGGGAATTGTGGAACCATGGGTTGTTGGTACATTAATTTTACACACAACAAAGGATAAAAAATTAGAGATGAAATCCCATGGTGGGTTTTTTCCCATTCAATTTAGTGTGGGTGTTAAAGATAGCCTCAGAGTCTTGCCCTTGGCCGAAAGTAACTTTGTTACAATAGACTTCATGCCAACTCTGACCAATCTAGCAACACTCCTGTGATTTCTCTTATCAGTGAGGATTTTTAGAGCTATTACTCACTCAGTGTTAGTTCTCGTATCAGCGGTAGTCCTTTTTGTTCAGGTTGAGAAGCAGTGTCACTGTGGGGCAAATTATGGAGCCAAGTGTGTCATAACAAATCATTTGTATTATCACTGATTAGCTGAGTCATATGTTTAGATAATTAGAAGTTCAACTTCGTCTTCAAGTTAGACAGAGCATGCATGTATCCGAAGATTTTACATCTAGAGAGGAAAAGAAAGACAGAGAACGTAAGGGAGGATCACCTGCATCTTATGATGAGAGGAGAAAGAGGAATCGGGAACAGATAGCAGCTAAAAGAAAAAAGCTTGATCCCACAGATGAAAGCTCAGTGAATGTGTGTGTTTGCTCCACCATTCTGTTTGGGGGAATAATAATGTCGTCGTCATCTTCCACTTGGGCAGCAGCCTAAGCAATGAGGTTCAGACGTCCCTCTCCGCAGCCACTTCCTCCAACTCTTCCGGGGGGACACCGAGGCGTTCCCAGACCAGCCGAGAGACGTAGTACCTCCAGCGTGTTCTGGGTCGACCCCGGGGGCTCTTCCCGACTGGACATGCCCAAAACACCACACCAGGGAGGCTTTCAGGAGGCATGCTAAAAGCTCGTGAGGGTAGGAACGTAAATCGACTGGTAAATTGAGAGCTTTGCCTTTCGGCTCAGCTCCCTCTTCACCACGACAGACCGGTACAAGCTCCGCTTTACAGCAGAGGCTGCACCGGTCCGCCTGTCGATCTCACGTTCCATCCTTCCCTCACTCCTGAGCAAGACCCTGAGATACTTGAACTCCTCCACTTGGAGCAAGACCTCATTCCAAACCTGGAGGGTGCATTCCACCCTTTTCCTGCTGAGAACCATGGCCTCGGACTTGGAGGTGCTGATTCTCATCCTGGCCGCTTCGCACTCAGCTGCGAATCGCTCCAATGAGAGCTGGAGGTTCCGGCTTGATGAAGCCAAAAGGACAAAAATCATCTGCAAAAAGATGAGATGAGATCGTATGGCCACCAAACCAGAACCCCTCAACGCCTCGGCTGCACCTATAAATTCTGTCCAATAAAAATTATGAACAGAACTGAAGACACAGAGCAGCCTTGGCGGAGTACTTGTTAACACACGTCACTTCGTGTACGTATACGTCATCAGCCATGACTTCCGGGTTTCTGAACTTCTGTTTGAGTGGGAATTATGAGTTTTAAAAAGTATTATATAGTTATATAAATATATATAGTAGTGTGCAGTGAAGATTATACACCACCACTTTTGTCTAAAAGCTCCTGATAATTTTTATAAACCTTTTTCATGTCTCGTTTAGTGGTTGGATCACTATTAGTCCATAGCAGCCAGATAATGATCTAGAAATCCAGCTATGTGGAGAATATCTGGGTCTGACTGCTTTAATCTACTTGGCCTTCTTTTGAATATTGTTTTTTATATTTTATTTCAATCACTTTTTTTTAATTCAGATCGACATTTTAAAGCGGAATGAAAGGAAAGCCATTCAAACTCTCCTGTTACACTGAAATATGTATATTTTCATCATCATACAAGTGCGAAGTTGCAATCTGCTAAAATGCATTCAATAGTTTGCAATGCCCTGTTTGAAAAAGCCGCCATTTGTCGTTCATTTCACTCTCTGAGGAGTACGAAATCACGAGAATAGGAACGTACCAGTTCCAAGAAGGCAATAAGAGTATACAGATATTAAACTAACAAATCAGATATAAAAGTAGTGAACCTCTGAGTAAAATAAGTCTAGGCACATCTGCACATAATTCTATGTTACATTTACATACATCAGAAAAGCGTCTGCTCATTTACATGAATGCATGGTATATATCTGGGCAGTGGGGCTCAGTGGTTGAGGCTCTGGGTCACTGATCTGAAGGTTGTGGGTTCAAGTCCCATTACAAACCGAGCTACCCCTGTTGGGCCCTTGAGCAAGGCCCTTAACCCTTAGTTGCTCAGTTGTATAAAATAATGAATGTAAATCACTCTGGATAAGGGTGTCTACCAAATGCCGTAAATGGAAATATCCCAGTGCATTTAATGCACAACACTTCTGCATTGTGTCCTATTTTTTGCAGAACAATGGTACCCTTTGTGTGAAGATTTATTACTCATTTTTATTTTTTCCATAAAGGTCTTATTACGAATAGTGTGTTTTGATGGGCACGGACCTGAGCTATGCATGCAAGCTTTTATCAAGTTTGGGTTTAATTCCCTTTTAAAAGAATGTTTTCGATATCATACAGTCTTAGTATCTATAATGTGGTAAATTGGTTGCTATTGCGGATTTAACCAGACTGATCACTCTTATTAAATTCTGTCATCAGAATGTTTATCATGTGTATATATGTTACAGTCAGATTGTGCAACCAGTCGTTTCGCGAAATGACTGGTTTCACAATGTGACTGTAACTTATACACTGTGATTAAATCGGACAACTTGTGGCGATTTTGTGTGTGTGTTTGTGTGTGTGTGTAGTTACAGTCTGCAGCAGAGAAGTTTTAAGACACTGGACTTCTACAGGAATCATCAGGATTTAATTACTCCTGCCGGACTGGCTTTCTTCCAGAGCCAGTGGGACGAATCGGTCACCAGTACCTTTCATGATTTGTTCAGTAAGGGCTTATTTTATAACCTTTTTTACTCACAGGCACACACACACACACACACACACTGTTTGTGTTTATATTCACCCCTATGAACCATCCCTCTGGCTTGAATTACTTTCAAAAGATTGTCTGCTTCGCTGGTTGTCATTCCTGCATACAATCATGCCTGTTAGCATTCTCAAAGTCTTTGTGATCTGCTGCAATGCTGGAAAAGAAACTAAACAACTGGGGGTCATTTGTCTGATTTCATAGTTGTGAAAGTCCTGTTCACGTACAAGACCAAGTCATTTTTCATGTTAATTTATGAATCGGTGCAGATTCGGAAAGGGATAGTGTTGGAGCCTTTATACGCTGCATTCCAGTAACTAAATAATGTATTAAAGACACTTTATGAACCACTGTTCTGACCATAGAATACTCACCTGGATTCCATCAGGCATGGTCATGACATTTTACATCTGTGACAGGGTAACCACAGCTGATCAGCCACTCTAGACAATGCCTGTGATTCCACTAGACGTGACGTTACTTAGCAAACAGATATTGGAACCAAGACTATGTTGTGTTGACATGTTTGCAATGATGTACTTTGCGACATTCTGAAGAATCCTCCTAACCATCATGATCACGGTAGTATCCACTATCTCAGGGTCTATTACTTTATTATATAAAATATTACAATATTAAAGTTTCAGACTTGCCCTGCGATGGCTTGGCGAGCTGTCCAGGGTGTACTCTGCCCTCACCCAGAGTCAGGTGAGATGGGCGCCAGCGTTCCTGCGACCCTAATTAGGATTAAGCAGTTCAGAAAGTGAATGAATGAAAATGTCAGACTGAAGAATTCGATAAAGTACAACAGGTTTTAAAAGCATGTGACTGCTATCCGCTAGTTCTCTGTGTAGAAAAAAAACTTCAGTATGTTCACTATTAGTGATCTTCAACTGGTTCTTTATCTACTTCTCATATGTAGAAGAGACCTGAATTGTTTGTTAATCGAGTATGTAATCAAGAATCCGAGACTAAAGTAAACTCAACGTTTTTTCTTCTCCATAGATATGAGAGAGCCCGTGTTCGAGTATGATCGGCCACCGGTGTATCACCCACCCCAGAAAAAATACCCTCACGGACAGCCACTTCGATACATGGACCGCTACAGAGGCGGAAAAGAACACACATATGGCATTTACTAAAACCATGCTGTAGAAATTTCTAATAAAATATATTTCCTACCCATAAAAGTGCCAGTTGCAGATTGACAAGCAAGAACTGTTACGATTAGTTCTACTGAAAAAGAACAGAAGCAGTTAATGTTAGTGCAGTTTTAATGGACTTACTGTCAATTATACATTCAACAACTAGCTTTTTCTGGTGTAAAATATCACAGATTCTGTTCCTCTTTCTTTTAGGCTTCAGTCATGATCAAATCATGTTACATGTCCCCATGAATGAGTTGCTGCTATAAAACATTGTATTAGAACACGTACATCTGCGACATCTGAGCTGGAGCTAGTATCTGAGCTGTCAATGAAAATTAATCCACATGTTCAGAGTGGACAATTGAATAGTGCTACAGTTGTGTGTGTATATATATATATATATATATGTATATATATATATATATATATATATACACGAGTGTGTGTATATGTATTATATACAATACTGTGCAAAAGTTTTTGGCACCCTATTTTTTTTTAGTATAACTTTGCTATAGATTTTTATTTCATAATTTGTATATTAGCACGTTCATACAAGAAACACTTTATATTTCCAGCACAAAATAAAATGTTACATTAAAACAAATGTTAGTACAGTATGTCAATAAAGAAAGCAGCATATTACGTATGAGACACCATGTTTCAGACAAAAATATAATGAAGGCTGCTGCGATTTACATGCAAATAAAGAATCAAGAGGGAGGGAGATGGCGAGGGGTACAGAAAGAGCCAGCAATACAGAAAGACAAATAGAATTTATTTTTATTTTTTTTCAGAACAAAGAGAAAGATGAAGGACAGGAGGAAGGGGAGGGCAAACACCAAAACAGTGATGCAAATACCATGACAGAAGTGGCTGAAACTCATGTCCCCAGCACCAGAAGGAGCAACCCTCACATCTTAAACAAGACACAAAGACACACAGCCAGAGACAGACAGTAAAAGAGTGCTGCTATAGTGGAACACTAGTGCTGTGTGATATTAAAAATGCATTAAAATACTATATACACAGTAAAAGTGTAGAAGCTGGATAAGGGTTAGTCTCAAAGCTGAATATATAGATGAGAGAGAGTTTGTGTCATAAAAGACAAACCCCTGACACAAATTGCACACACAAAAATCCTTCTACAGATTCAGGTTGTCACGATTTGAGCCCTAAAAAAACCCTCTCGGCCTCTGATGCATGACTTGCTTAAATAGCTAAAGATTTCAGAAAATAAACACTTTTCATTTCTACAGTCCAATATTTTCTCTTCAGGTTTCTTACACGGGGCTGTTAATGTACCACCACGAAAAAGTTATTTTACTTAAAACTGAAAGGTGAATGTTGCTGAATAGTCCATCTATGTATTATATATATATACACACATTTAGTACACATGGCAGACGCCCTTATCCAGAGCAACTTACAATTTTATTTCATTCATGCAGGGCTCAAGGGCCCAAGAATGGCAGTTTTGTAGTTTTGGGCTTGAACCCCTGATTTTCTGATTAGCAACCTAGAGCCTTAACCACTGAACTACCAATTAACCACTGAACCAACCACTGAACCAACCACTGAACCAACCCCTTCAACATGATTCACTGTGTGCCAGGATCTTGGTCACTGTGTTATGGTTTATTTTGTTATAATGATTCAGCTCGCTGAACATTATTACCCTGGAGCTGCTCTCATATGTGCATGAAGGCTGCCTCACATAATCACATTCAGCAGTAACAAAAATCGGCAGAAAGTTTTGCACGTTCTCCCCAAGCTTGTGTGGGTTTTACTGCGGGTACTCCGGTTTCCTCCTACGTAAGACATGCAAAATTGGCTGTTCCAAATTGCCCTCGGTGTAAGTGTGGCTGTGAATGGTTGTGTGTGTGCTGCCCCGCGATGGCTTGGAGAGCTGTTCAGCTGAGTGAGTTAGCTGTTATCCTCCCTTCACCCAGTGTTGGCTGAGATAGGCACCAGCCTCGCCTCAAGGATTAAGTGGCTCAGCTGAGTGAGTGAGTTGTGTGACCAAGCCTGCCCTCTCGTGGAATCCTCCAGTAACATAATAAAGTGGGAAATATCTGTATAATCACATTCATGATGCAGCCGGTTACCTTTCTACGGTCTACTTAGTATGTGTCTGGATTATGTGACCACTTTACCAACTTGAAGCAGATCGAAAGTAAACATTGTACCAAACTTGATTAAAACCAGATGGGTCACATTTTAGCCGTTTTTTTATTCACAAGACAAACTGAAGGCAAAACAGGAACATACCATGAAACAGAGCCCTTAATGGTACTTCTGCCTCACTACTTAGAAAATTGCCAGTGGTCTCTGATTCATTCATTTATTTTTTAAGAAGATGGAGTCTCCGAATCGGTGAATACCCTAACTCTCCTGTCTGAAAACAAACCTCAAGTTCAATACCACAGCAGGCCATGGTAAATGTCATATTTGAAACCACTTTATCCTTTATTAGGGAAGATGCAGCCTATGAAAAGCTCATTAGATCATGAACAGCTCACCAGACCATCGTACGGCCAACACCCACACACACGTCGACACCAAGGGGCAATTTGGAATGAGTAGCTTAATGTGCAGGTCTTTGAATTGTGGGAGAAAACCAGAGTACCCAGAGGAAACCCACACAAACACAGTGAGAACATGCAAACTCCACAGAGACATGCGCTCAGGCATAGGACTCGAACCCAGGACCTTCTTGCTTTGACGCGGATGTGCCATGCCACCCGGCCATGGTACATAAGTATAACTCCTTATAAGGTTTTGACACACTATCAATAAGTAGCAATAAGGAAGCTATAAGGTGGGGGGGGGGGGGGGGGGGGGGGTGTCCATACCAGAATTTTCCTTTCTCCCTTC
>JBCNYH010000021.1:41231475-41241622 GCA_039654325.1 Tandanus tandanus
CCCCCCCCCCCCCCCCCCCCCCCTCCCTCTATACACGAATTTTCATTTCTAATTTCCCAATGTTCCATTTTAACACACTCTAATCCTTTGTCTGCTCCCCAGGACACATGCCCACACACTCTCTATCACACACACACACACATACACACACACACACACTTTCACTCCATTTCATCAACCTTTTTCCCCACGTTGCGCAACTGTAAGAATGCAGAGCCGGGATTAAAGGGAGAGATTTAGTGGAAACTCCAGACCCTCATTTGACTGGCCAGACATGGAAATGCCCCGACGATCACTCTTGAGAGTACAAAACACACAAATGCAGGAAAGACAGTTAATCAATCAAACAAACAATACATCACTTTAACCAGTATCAGCTTGTCTGTCTTTACACACATTCATTTCCATTCTTTTTTTCAATGAATAAAGGTTAAATTGATCAGACAGACAGTCTAGACACTGTTAATGTTGTACAGGACTATAATAGGCAGAAACAGCTGGATTATGTATTATCCTTTTTTTCTTCCTATTAAGCAGCAATCATACTTGTGTTGTATATGGCACATTGTGTCACCTAATCCACGTTTTTCATCTTATAAAGCTAACTCATACTTTTATCTGTGTCAGCACAGATAAAAACTTGTAATTCTGATTAAAGAAGAGATACATTTGGCCTTCTTTATGTTAGTTGAATATCTGGAGAATCAGCATTTGTAGGTTTGATTATCCACATGAGTGCCCATAGTTCAAATTTGTCCTCTGTACAAGATATTTGTAAACTTGAGTATCTCCCACCCCCTGTACACTACTGAACTAACGCCTTTAGTTCTGTAAAGAGGACTTTTAATTGAAATCAAATTTGTGGGAAATGTCCTCTTTCTTGTCACAAAAACATTACATGTTAAGTAAATGTACTCCATAGTAGACATTTGTAGTTTTCTCCATTTTGTTCTGTATTTTTCCAAATGAGAAGGAAGGGATTCGCTGTCAGAGGCAGTGTTGTGGCGAAAAGTGTCCAGTTCACGACGCGAGAGATTTGAATCCATTTTTCATGTGTTTATTTAGCTTTTAGGAAAAGAAAAGCATATCCCATGGGACACAAAAATCTATGCACAATCAACAATATTAGTTCAGTATTAAGGGCCAACCAGGAAATCATTTCATTAGGTCATGAATGCCAGCAGCAATGAAAGCAAACACTTTCAAAGAATTTCAAAGCTTTCACTGAACATTTATCCACTCTGAGGGAAAGTGACCTTTATGCGAGTGTGATTTTTTTATAATTATTATTTATTTACTTTTTTACATTAGGCCATATTAATTATTATACTATTAAATATTTTACACATGATGACATACTATGGCACACACTTGATTCTACTGCTCCAGTGGTTTTTAAACCCCATCCAGGAGGTTTTAAAAGTTTAAAACAATTTTTTTTTTACACTTCATAATATGGGTTTCATACACTTGTTTTCTTCCTATTTTCCTAACCTAGACTCAGAGTAATTAAAAGCTCCAGAGCAGTAGATGTCCAGAGAGAGCTGTTTACTCTGAGGTGAAACTAATGTAAATTAGAAATATCTTCCTTAATCAGATCACCACATTGGTATTTGATGACATCAGCTGAGCATTTTTTGTGAGAATCAGGACCAGGCTAACTGCAACATTTCTCTCACATCCAGGACTTTATCTCTGGGTTTTCCCAGAATTTCTCCTCTCCGCACCTCCTCTGTGTTGATTTTCTCCCACTCTGAGAATGACACGGGAGTCACTCCTGAAAACGAGAGACACATCCAGGCACGTCAAATAAAAGATAAAGGACACGACCGTGAAAAACTGGCATAAATACAGACAGAATTTTAATAACCATAAATCATCCTGCTTTTTCTTAATAGCTGAAAAGAATTCCTTTTTTTGCCAAGTCTGTATATTTGGGTAGAAAACAAAGACACCAGGTTTTGTACTTGTTTTGATCTCTAAAGTATTTCCATTTCATGAAGTCTCAGTATCAGTTATACAGAACATTTTGGAGTAACTGTTTTGTGGCATATGCTGCAGGAACAGGGTATCGTGAATACAAGTGTACACTTATTTCTGAGATTCTCATATATACTCGTTTTTAGTTTTAAATGCTTGCCAGATAATTAAGCGAATTATTTCACAGCCTTATTTCTTATCCCAAAGAATAATATGCAAGAAATTTGTAAATATGCCTTCAGAAATGAGCCTTGTAGTGATATTTAAATAATCTGACTTCATAATGCAAATTAGTATATACTAAACCAGTGGTCTCCAACCCCGTTCCTGGAGATCTACCCTCCTACAGGTTTTATCTCCAACCAAAATCTAACACACCTCTTTGACCTGTTCAAGGACTTCTTATGGCAATAATCAGGTACTCAGGGGTGCATGATTAAGGTTGGAGCCAAAGTCTTCAGAAAGGTAGTTCTTCAGGAACAGCATTGGAGACCACTGTACTAAACAGATACGGCATGATATGATTGGTCTGCTATACAGGGGTTAATGGTCATTATTATTCATTCAAGAGATTTTCTTGTATCTGAAAAACTATCAAATAATTATTGGTATTGCATCATTGCCATCGGATAACTGAATTATTGAATCATTCATATCGAAATCATTCTCAATATTGCACTCTGCCTCGTTAAAACATTGCTTATTATCCCAAGTTATTAATGCTTGAATTAAAATGACGAACACTCGAGGTTTGTCATTGTCAGTTAGAGCGGGTGGAGTCATCACTGTTCAGCTTTACAAAGTGAATATTTAGGCATAATCTTGGTTTATTTTTTTCTGTTTGTATTGTAGTTTTTTCTGCACAGTATATGCAGTATATACTAAAACTCATTAGCTCAGCGGATGTCGCTAAACTGAATAGGACTATTTAGCAGCATCCACCTCGCCTTCGGTGAATAATGTTTAATTATAGCTTTCCTTTGTTCAAGATACTTACATAATTTTCACAAAAGTTGGGCTATTTTCCAGAAAAAAAAAAATAAAAATCTTTATTTAGATGACAAAAGTACAAAGAAAAGATTTTGCAACATTTTTAATAACCAATTTCATTCTATTTTGCAAATATAAAGAAAGATAGAACCCTGTAACAGACATGGCATGTTTACTATTGTGTTCCATTACCATAGGAAAAACAGGTCCTGCTAGGAAAAATTCTTTTGAAAGCCGACCAACCGGTTTAGAACATAACCATTTAATGGTTTTGCTAGAGGAAGACTGGGAGCCTACCATTGTCTAAAACCATTGACTGTTATGTGCTTGGTCAAGGGACACAAAGATGGCTCGGTCACATTCAGAATCTTCGTATCAATATCACCTCCTGTAATCCAAAGTCCACTCAACAACTACAATCACTCTTACAATGCCATTTGTTTCCGTTTGGCCTTTCAGCCACTGTTGCTGATGTTCTAAGACTAGAAATTCAAGTTCAACTGTTTGTGAGGGACTTTCCATCATTCCTAGAAGGGGTTGTGCAATATGCAACTCAGTAGGAGATTACAAAACATTGCCCGTCTTTGTTTCCAGTGATGGCATCATATATCCACAATCATAAACTATTTATCTAATTAGTATGACATTTAAATTAACCAGATCAGTTTCTTTATAGTTATTTTCTAAAATAGAAATTGAAAAAAAACAATGTTTTTGTAAATCACCTCGATTCTTCAGTAAAATGGTAATCTCCAGGGCACCAGTTTTGTTGACTGACAGATCGAGGGCTCCTGAGGCCGCATCTTTCAGGAGAGTACGCGCCGTTTCAAAACTGTCATTCATAGTAGTTGCAATCACACCTGTTGGCCCACGCTTTACCCAGCCACTGCAATACAGCCCTACACAAAAACACAGGTACATACAGGTTTTACATTTACATCATTTGGCAGATTGCCCTGTCCATGACACACATTCATTTCATTTAGAACTACTTGACAGTTGACAATTAAGGGCCTTCCGAGTAGATGCAATAACACATGTTGGCCCACCGCGATACAGCCCAACACACATACACATGTACATGGCGACCCAATAAAACCTCCCACATTTGATGCTTCATGTGTGCAAATAAATATTTGTTTATCTTAAATCGTTTTTTTTTTGTTATAAACGTGTAAATTTTTTTTTGGCCGTCATTCTGTAAATATAAGTAAAAAAAATTAAAACTATATAAATACAAGAAATAAAAATATAAGCTAAAAAAAGAAGAGTGTTGTGAGAGTTGTGTGTGTGTTGGCCCTGTGATGGTCTTGTGAGCTGTTTAGGGAGCACCCCTCTTTTGCCCAGTGTCAGCTGAGGTAGGCCCAGCCTCCCCATGACCCTAATAGGATTAAGCGGTTCAGCAAATGAGTGAGATGAGCAAGTGTTTAATTTTTTTTGTATTCACTTTGGGAGACAGAATATTATCTTCATTTTGCTTTTAACCATGATTTTTTCAAATACTTTAGTGTGCAGTCTCACTTCATGAAATTTATCAAACAAATGAATAAAATGCCATTGGTCGATGTTACTGGTTACTGAGAAGTAACAAGAGGTGGCTCTGCATTTCTTAATAAAATACATCAATAGCATGAATCCTTAAGCTCCAAGAAACATCCGTTACTTCTCATACCTTGTATGGTCTCAGCATTGGAGGTCTCACTGGAGTGAGATGCTATCTCTAAACCCTTATGGTTATAAACCATGGTGTTTAAAATATGAACTTGCTTCACTGCTTTTGAAGACATAATAAAAGGCTGCTATGGAAAGGTAAAAAACACACCTTCACAAAATACCCATCACTTTAACAAAATGTTGGAATAAACAGCACCCTGAAACTTTCTCCTAGACAGGAAGAGCAACATTCCATAAAATTACAATGCAAGCACCACACCTACATACATGTAGATATATGGTCATTTCATGGACGTTACATAATGTGCAGTGCATGTATTTTTACAGTCATTTTCAAAGATTCCACAAAAAAGAAAGTGCACATTTCTTTCTGTTTCATGAGCCATAATTAGTACTCCAACTAAAGCCTGATTCACACTGGGTTACTTTGACGTTCAGGTTAATAAGAAAGCATAAGAAAGAAGGGCAGTACGGTGGCATAGTGGTTAACTCGTCCACCTCACAGTAAGAAGGTCCTGGGTTCAAGTCTCGGGCTGCCGAGGGCGTCTGTGGAGTTTGTATGTTCTCCCTGTGCTTGCGTGAGTTTCCTGCAGGTATTCCAGTTTCCTCCCACAGTCCAAAGACATGTGTTAGTGTGAATGGTTGTGCGAGTGTTGGCCCTGCGATGGACTGGTGAGCCGTTTAAGGTGTACCCTGCCTTCGCCCAGAATCGGCTGAGGTATGCTGGAACAAATCAATAGCTAAAGAAGAACAGAAAATAAAACCACAGGGATCCAGACGCTCCCGCCAAATATCATAACCAATATACCATTCAATAATATGCCAATATAGAAAAATTCACAAAGTTGACTGCTGTGACCTTGAAAGAAGGTCAAGGTGACCCATATACAATTCCAACCGAGATCTTCCTGAGGAGAACCCATCCACCAAATATGGTGAACCTATGACATCTGCTTTCAAAGTTATCACACTAACAAACATTGACAAGCCGAATATAGAAAAAGTGACCTTGTGACCTTGAAACAAGGTCAAGGTGACCCTAATACAATAGATGGTCTTCAATGCGCGTCACAGTCTGGAAACCAAAGAAAAGGTACTGCGCCAGCGGCATGTTGGCGGCACCGCGAAGGCTGTGTACGCGAGAGGAGACGACATGTGCTGTAGTCGGTTGCTCTATCCGTGCGGAGAGGGAAAAAGACAAGAGGTTTTATCGAGTAAGGGAAATTATTTAAAACCAGGGAACGCATGCAGAAGAACTGTCCAGAAAAAGGTGAGCTAAACGGTTCAGTAACATATCCAGAGCGGATCTGGATGTGAACAAGGATTGAATCCGTGTTTGAAGTGACCATTTTATAACCGGTGAGTGTACATGTAAAACTCTTTTTTTAGAGTGTTGTTCTTTTTACATTCATAACAAAGACACTGATTATAAATAATTAAGTGAGCAAATAACAGTATATATAACAATATATAAATCGCCCTGATGTAGCCATATTTGCATCTTTTTTAATAATTACCCATGTTCGAACACTGAAAATTTAATGTTGAGCTTCACTCGACTGGACTCGCGCTAAGCCACACACAGATCGGGCCTACACAGCAACATCGCCATGTGATAAAGTTAAACGGAAAGCTTACCTGACCCATGAGAAGAACCCTTTCATTTTGGCGAGATTTCGCTGTTATTTCTTTCACCCATTCACTGATTAAATAATTATAGGACTCCAGAGACCGGTAGGCTCTCAACTGCTCTGGTGCACACTGTACACTCGGCCATAGCTCAGAGTCAATTCAGTCACAGAAAGATCTTTTCTCATGGTATCGCTACTGTGCAGCGATGGGAAAGACCGAAAATACTGCTCGAGAGTCATTACGTCTTTTGGCGTGGTAAACTCCATGTGGCCTCCAGTATGTAACAGTGGCTTTGTAACCAGTGGCAACACCTGGTCACGTAACCGTATTGAAATCCACCTATACCACCTTATTTGCCCTTGAGGGGGACCTATACACCAAATGTGGCGATCCTATATCATCTCCTTCCAAAGTTATCGCACTAACAAGTCACACAGACGGACGGAACCCATTTCTATAGCTCCTGTTCCACTTACCTTTAGTGTCAGCGAGAGCTTAAAACAGACATGGATGGAGCACTTTTATTCACCAGTAGCAAACAGATTCCTAAGATGTGACCATGGGACGTGTAATAGAACTCCGCTGTTGTTCTGAGATACAAGATGGGGCCTGCCCTTATCACGTTAAAGCAATCAACAAACTGAAATTCTAAAATCAACAGGAACAGAATGAAAAAAAGCAGAGTCATAATGAGTGTAACGTGAGCTTGTTTTTTTTTTGGTGCCACTCAACAGATATACAGCTGCATTCTGGTGGTGGGATAAAGTAATTATTACATTATAAATGGTTTATTACTGGAATCAGTAGTAATACATGAGAATTACACAATCCGATTGGTCAGCTATCTTGGGATTGGAAAATATGTATATATATATTCTGAGTGGATGATGTGGGACACTCCCAGTTTGTTATGGTCACTTGGAGCAGATGATGTTATCACACTTTAAAACGAAATTAAAAGTGTTTAGCTCTGCTGGAAGCATACAGCATTCCGTCATGGCTCAGCATAAAGGCTCTCCAGAAAGCACTTACTCTTTCCATCAACTCTTGCCAAAACCAAAAATGAAAGTACTGACAGAGTTTAAAGCACTGAACAATAAACTATAGATGAAATTGAAATACATTTATTACTTTACTTGCAGCATAATTTATTAGAGTAATTAACTTATTTTATTTACTTGCAGAGTTGGTAAGTTTCATGTTTATGATCATGTGACTTGATAAGGATCCAACCACAAGACCATTACTTCAAATTACAGTGCTCACTCATGTGATGTGATCATAATTTCCTCAGGAGAAAATGAGTATCTATTAAAAGTGAGCAAAACTCAAGTAAGATCACCAGTCAAAACTCATTTAACATTGCAAACTGCTGCCCCCAGCATGAAGAGAAAATGAAACAAAAAGTAATGTAAAACTTGGCAGGACATCAAGTTCACAGACACACTCCAGGCAAAGGGACACTTTAGTGAGCCTTTCATACACCAATACTGACATTCCTCTTACCTGCTGCATGTGACACTCTACCAGATTCGTTGGGCACTGTGGAAGTGTGAGGGTCAAAGGGCATAGAGGGGTCAATAGGGAGGCTCTTATAGCCAATACTGCTGATGAGCAGACCACACTCTAGATCCTGGGTTTGTCCTGTAGGTACAGCCCGAGCATTCTCCCCAGAACCCTGCATACAGATCCAGGAGAAACAACTCAAACCTTTACTCAGCAACATCACCATATACATATTGCATGGATTAAGCGCTGACTAAATGCAAAGCTGACCATGATCATTGTAAGGGTGGTTTTTTTCCATTCATTATTCTGTCAATGTTTTAAAAGTTTAAGTAATTTTCTCCAGAAAAATCAGCATTCACTCACTCACTCACTCATTTAGTAAATCACTTAATCCTACTAGGGTTCCGAGGAGGCTGGAGCCTATCTCAGCTGACACTGGGCGAAGGCATGGTATATCTGGAACAGCCAATTAGCCTAACGTTCATGTCTTTGGACCGTGGGAGGAAACCGGAGTACCTGAAGGAAACCCACACAACCACAGGGAGAATACACAGAAATGCCCTCACTCAAATACTTAAATACTCAAATACCTTCTTGCTGTGAGCTGGACATGCCAACCACTACTCCTCCATGCCACCCTAGAAATATCTGTATTATTTGCAGTGACATTTACAGCATTTGGCAGACGCTCTTATCCAGAGCGACTTACAATTAACATTTTTATGCAACTGAGCAATTGAGGGTCAATCACCTTGCTCAAGAACCCAACAGTGGTGATAGTGGGGATTGAACCGCTGACCTTCGGAATAGTAACCCATCTCCTTAACCACTAAGCCCCCTCTAGTATAGTATTACTATAGAAAAATATGCTTCAAAAATAATTCTTAAATAATTTTCATTTGTTGTTGCTTGGATGTTGTTAAAAAAAGTTTCCAAAACCAAAAACTATCAGTGTACATTCCTGGATGTTGGTACGTGTCAATTTTCTGTCAAAGAGCAAACAACCAATGAGCATCACGATGCATAACAGCCAATCAGCTTTCCGATGCATAACAACCAATCAGCTTTCCGATGCATAACAGCCAATTAGCGTAACGATGCATTACAGCCAATCAGCTTTCCGATGCATAACAGCCAATCAGCTTCCCGATGCATAACAGCCAATCAGCTTCCCGATGCATAACAGCCAATCAGCATCACGATGCATAACAGCCAATCAGCATCACGGTGCATAACAGCCAATCAGCATCACGATGCATAACAGCCAATCAGCATCACAGTGCATAACAGCCAATCAGCATCACGGTGCATAACAGCCAATCAGCATCACGGTGCATAACATCCAATCAGCATCACGGTGCATAACAGCCAATCAGCATCACGGTGCATAACAGCCAATCAGCATCACGATGCATAACAGCCAATCAGCATCACGGTGCATAACAGCCAATCAGCATCACGATGCATAACAGCCAATCAGCATCACAGTGCATAACAGCCAATCAGCATCACGGTGCATAACAGCCAATCAGCATCACGGTGCATAACATCCAATCAGCATCACGGTGCATAACAGCCAATCAGCATCACGGTGCATAACAGCCAATCAGCATCACGATGCATAACAGATCTAAACATCACCTTCTAGCTCAACTACCTGCTCTTTCAGTACTTGTGATAAGTAAATATGAAAACCTCATAAAACCCTGAAGGAGCAGCAGGAGAAGAACAGCCATGGAACCTGAAATAATTCCAAGTTGCTTGAACAATTTTTGTTACTGATGTTTGCATAGAAAGCCCCAGTTTGATAAGGGTTTTTATTTATTTATTTATTTATTCCCAGATAAAATGCTTCCATACTGAAATCCTTACCTCAAGTTTATTAACAGCTAAACAAATCCCTGTCACCTTTTTCCCATCAGTGTCTGGAAGCACTTCCACAGGACTGCGCAGGAAACGGAAACCCCACTGTTTATTGGCTTTCTCTGCCCTTGCAGTGGGGTTAACTCTCACGGTCTTCAGCATTAACTCCGTCAGTCTCTTCCTAGGCCTGGGAAGGTCTACAAATACACAAACAAACAAATACATACTTGCTTGTAACTGAGCCAGGTCCCTTTTATTTTTCCATAAACACCATAATTTAAGGGGATGGCGAGTGTGCTATACATAAAAACAGATAAACACAAACAAAAAAGTTTGTTCAAAATTCAAAAAACAAGATGCACGGGGAATATAAACTTCCATACAATGGGTTGCAAAAGCCTAAAGCACAAGTGAGATAATATAGTAATATGCTCTGGCCCCATCCCAATACGGCGTGGTGATGTAGCTTACAGCAGGCTATGGTCGCTGAACTGCTGGA
>JBCNYH010000021.1:41259991-41273383 GCA_039654325.1 Tandanus tandanus
CCCCCCCCCCCCCCCCCCCCCCCCCCCCCCCCCCCCCCCCCCCCCCCCCCCCCCCCCCCCCCCCCCCCCCAAAAACCCATATGGATGGAGACTTCGAAGAAAAGACAGACAGCGTCGAGAGCAGAATTATGCTGAAAATCAATAGAATGGTTATGATCAATAGTATGGGGAATGGTTATACCTACACTCTTAAAATGAAATCACATTCAGAGTTCCTACATGGCCTCCACAAGAACCGCTACTGCAGCATCAAAGTCTGCCCAGGTAACACTGGCATTGCTCGAGGCCTTATCGAGATACACCTTGAGGTCCTTGGCCAGTTTCTGTACCGAGAGAGGTTGATATTTCTCTCTACTTTCTACTTCTAATAGTTCTATGTACTGTGCATTATCAGCTATGAGCACCCGGAATTAATGTAAGAGTCTGTTACATTTAAGGTAAAAAAACACGAAGTTGGATAGTTTGGAACTTTGGAAGTGAAAGACACTCAACATTAAAAAAATCAGCTCACAAAAACAAAATCTTACAGAAATCAGTAGAAAATATCATAAGGCCATCGAGATACTAATGTAAAATGATGTTTCTGGTATAAACTGCCTCAAAAACGGGTTTTCTTAAAATAGCACGAAAAATATTGCTCCTAGACACACACACATATATATTGCGCACATTTTGAGATCAGTCCCAACTCTCTAGGGTGAATACTTTTGAAGATACTGTTTTTTTAGGAATTTTCTTTCATCGCGTCATTTTGGGTACCTTCAAATGCCCCGTCCACATGTGTTTTCGGATTGTATTTACAAATGGAGGCCATAGTAATCCTAGAAAAGGTCCAGGTAACACAAAAAGGTGCACACAAGAGGAATCTGGAATTATCACCCCCCCCTTTTATTAAAACTTTTATTAAAAGACCAGATGCTGTAACAAAGAGCTGAAATGATTGTGAAATGTTACCTCTTTGTTGTCAGGGAGCCCATTGTACCATCCCACAAAGTCTCTGGCTGAGAACACACCTGATAGGTTTTCCCCAGACACTCCGATAGAGCGATTTCCTTCCGCTCCGTAACTCTGAACAAATATGATTAGGTTTGAATACAGTAATGGAAAACAGCTAAGAGTGTAAGATGAATAAAACAGTGAAAGAAATCTCACAAGCACAACAGCGTGATAGGATTTCCTGAGCTCCTCCACACTGACATCCGTACCTACGCTGACATTTCCATAGAAAGAGCAGCGCTCGTGCTGGGCCGTCTGTGTGAATGTGTTAATGACATTCTGACAAAAAAAAAAAAAAAAGAACAAAAACAAAAAGAAATTACTGACAGTGCACACCCACCTACCTTCTTACCTACCTATCTACTCACCTACTACCTACCTATCCACCCACCTACCTACCTACCTATCCATCTATCCACCCACCTACCTACCTACCCACTTACCTATTCACCTATCTACCAGCACTTCTTACAATTAACATCATAAAGCAGCTTTACAGAATAAAAATATTAAATTATTAACTTTCATTCACTTGCAGAATCGCTTTATCAGGGTACACCCTGAAGAGATCGCCAGTCCATTGCAGGGCCAACACACAGTCACACATCCATTCACACTCACACCTAGGGGCAGTTTTGAACAGCCAGTTAGCCTAATTTGCATGTTTTTTGACTTTGACAAGAAACCGGAGTACTCGGAAGAAACCCATGAAAGCATGGGGTGAACATGCAAACTCCAAACAGAAACACCCTTGTCGAGCTCGGGACTCGAACCCAGAGCCTTCCTGCTGTGAGGCATGAAGGCATGTTATTCATGTGGTTGGTAGCACTAGTTGTGGCTGAACTGAAATAAATTATATTACACTATATATAGTACGCAAGGTTCGTTGCTCTGATTTACTGTTTGCCCTGAGGCTAAAAACCCTGACGTGGTTTGAACATTTTCAATCAAGAAAACACAGTGAATCGAGTAGAAACAAGAACAAGAAGTTCAACCTGTGAACCTGAACTACAGGCAATTTTCCAAGACTATACTATAAAAAAAATAATCTGCGTCAGTCTCTTGTGGGATAGCTTTCGATTCCGAACATATTTATTAGTAGAAGGGGGGAAAAGCCTCACCATGGTGCTGTACTACACCGTCGACAAGTCTGGAGTGGGGGGGGAGATGACGCCTATAAACTGTTCCAGCTTGAGGATCATAAACAATTACAATTATGGTATAGTAAATGCATGCATGAATCCAAGATACGTTTAAATCCTAAAGTAGAGTACAGAGCTAATAGTGAGAATGGGGACAAGAAAAATATTTGCACCCCTGGCCTTTTACGATTGTATTTTTCCACTGCATCAGTCCAAAAGCACTAATACTTTGCCAAGTGTTACCGAATGCTGTGCTTTTCCACTACTTAATTTATATAAATTTCCACCCAAAAAAGTATGGAAACTTACCTTAACCTCTGGGTGATCCGGAGCCACCCCAAATCGAACAAGGCCAAATGGGACAGGCAGACGCTCGTAGATATCCACAACCATGTCGCTCTTGGCCTGAGACAGAACACATATACTTGTAAATGTTCCAAGTATGGATTGCTTACTGTGTATTGACTAGAAACAGATTTATCCCTATGCTCTGGTACAATATAGCTTCAGTGCTGAATGAGTGCTGAAAGGGTAAGGGTTATTTTATTCTAATCTGAAGAGTCATGTAAAAAATAAATAAATAAAAAATAAGCAATATATCTTCGTGTTTTAAAGGAACCCATTCTCTTCCCAGGCATAAATAAACATGAACGGCCGTGTTATCTCTCGAAAATAAAATGGAATCAGCCATGAAGTCTTTCTGAAACCGTTTGCTTACTCCTGTGCATGAGGGTCAATGACCCCCTGCACCGGACGCTATAAACTTAGTCTTGATCTCAGCCTTTCCCACTTTTTACAAATCGGTGTTGCACTGCCAAGTTATCACTCATGCGCATGATCGTTCCTTCTGTCATGCAATCATGTTGCTGCTACTGATACAGTAAACAAACACAGAACCACAACAAGATGTTAAACAGATAAATAAAAAGATACTAAGCCCACGAGCTGGGGTGGTTTCACCAGGATCCTTTGTATGCAGCCAAATTGAATTCACTCATGGATATACACCAGATATTTCAATTCATGGGATTCTCATATTCTGCCTTCTCACCATTTCCTTTCCTTATAACATCAGTCATTTATCCAAACTGTTCTCTTCTGTATTATTCTGCCTATTAAGATACTTTCTCTGTTGCCAGGCATAAGATCTTACTTGTATAACCATGCATTCATGTTGTGTGTTGTATCTCATGGCTCCTGTGACAATATCTTGAGTATGCATCTGTTTGCTATTCTGTCAACTTGATAACCAATGTACTTAAGTCCTTAAACACACAAGCTTGGACCACTTGAACATAAAGGCTTGGATGTTACAACACCCCCACCGAACATGACATCATGTGGTTGAAATCCTGACTGAACTTTGCTCATAACATTGCAGTACAGGTGGCAGACGGGAAGGTGTCCATGAGATCAGTAATATATGAGAAGTTGCATAATATTCACCAGCGCTGTACGATGCAAGTATCAGAAATCTAACACTGACCTGAACAGACTAGACATGCGTTCATCTAATATTACTTCAATATAAATACACCTGTGAGTGGAAAGCCCCATAGATAGCCCCAGAAGACACATCTAGTCAAACGGCAATCTGAAAATCAAGGCACTAAAGAGAAACAGATGAAAGATACCACCCTCTATGGGTATGTGCAGTTTATTTAAGGTATTTATGATGTCAGTACATGGAGTATGCTCTCCTGATTTCACATGCGGTTTAAAAGCTCTCTTTTACTTCCTAATATTTTTTCTCATTTCGTCCTTCACACTGGAATACAAGTTTTTTGATTCCTCATGCTCCCTCTACCACTCTTTCACAATTTGAGCCTGTGTTTTGATTTGATGCCTGTCCCTTCAGGGAGGAGGAGAAAAAAAATTAAATCAAAGGTTGAGATATCTGATCATTCATATTGTTTTTTTTTATTATTGTCATTTATTATCAAATAATGTTGCTGAGCCTAGACCTGACCATTTATAGCGGCACTGCATCACTTCATGTGCTTCACGAATTTAAATTGCTAATTTTAAATTAGTTTTCCTCAACAATGTTAAACAGTTCAGTCATAACACAAAAAAGAAAAAAAATAGCTTACTAATTGTAATCTTTCTTTAATTTTACATATTTCAAATTAAAATTTCAAAATTTATTTGTCACATACAAAATCATACACAGTACAATATGTAGTGAAATGCTTGTTACGACTGTCCTATTTGAAGAATAAAAAAAATAATAAATCATAAAATCAAAAAACTATCAATATTAAGAAGAGAAAAAAGAGATCAATAACAGTAACTATTTGAAGGACTACCAATAGTTAAAAGTCGAATATAAATATAAAAATATACAATATAAATGTAGTGACGATAATAATATTTATTGATTTTTTTAATTAGAAGGGCACCACAAACTGAATGTGCTGTGGCTGTGTGTGTGTGTGTGTGTGTGTGTGTGGGTGGGTGTTGGGGGAAATACACAGCTATAAATACACAGCTATAACCTTCTCTGTGATTTAATATAGTTTGATTCCTGGACTCAAGTGTGGTTTAAGCCACACTATTGACAACTTTTTCTTTCCAAAAATACTTCCTAAAATCACCCCCCTCCACCCCCATCTTCATTCCTATATACTTCACTGATGAAACTGGGGGATTTTTTTTTTTAAATAAGCCCCTCATTCAAGTTATTTGGTTGTTTGCCAATTCACATCTATTAGCCAACAGCTAACTAACACGCAAGGAGGGTGAACACTCGTTCATGATTCCTCCAAGACACATGAAGCTAGCACACCACCTCTTTTAGAACAGCTGATCACGTTGCATCACAGGGCATAACACCACACTATGAGTGCATTCGAAATGTCAAAATTCATCTCAGAAGGGTGTCTACGCACCCAAGTATCCTTCAGCAGTTGTGGTTTTATCATGCACCCAGCCCACACTCTCTAAAACACAACGTGTGGGAATACCCCGTAATACTGCATGTGCAAAATACAAAAGAGGAACATTTTTTTGTTTGTTTGTTTTGGAACATTTACTTTCACTTGTTCTTTCTGTTACATCAATGGTAAGCATTACAGAAGCAGTTCTCTTGGGTTGGAAACTGCCATGCATGCCTTCTCTGTTCTTGTTTTGATCTTATTCAGAGATGATCCTTTTCAGTCCATGCTTGTTGCCATTAACGTTATGTACATGTGTCAAGAGATGCACCTACATTCAGCAGAAATTCAAGGATTCTTTCAAAATACCCAAGCACACATCCTGCTATGGTAGACTTGGGCACTGACAAGACAGTGAGGTATCAAGAACCTTTAAAAAAAATTAAAAAAAATAAAAATTTTGTTTTAACTTTTTTTTTTTTTTTCTTCTAAAGATCTTTTAATCTGCCCTAGTTGCAGGCATTATCAATATCCTTAATGCTGGGTCTTACTCATAATAAATCTCATGTCCAGCAGTTCCCTCAAGCAACAAGGGGGAAAAAAAATTTAAGAAAGTCATCAGTTTGAGGCTTGTTAGAATCAAAACTCAAAAAAAAAATGTAAAGAGAAAAACATTACAATCTCATCTAACCCCACAAGTGCAAGCATGAATTTCTTTAAAATGATTTGTGAGACATTTGCTAGCCAACTTGCCAAATTAATATTGCTTACAAACATTGTAAATGCCGTACTAAAAGGTCTTTCTGCTTTTACCTGTCTGTTATGGCTGTGAGGCAACAAGGCAGCAATATATCAGTTTCATTTTTTTTATTTAATCAAGGACATTTCTGCACACATCTATAAATGATGAAAATGACACTGATGAAAATGACACCCCCCGCCCCCCGAGTTTCAGGGCCACACAATTAATACAACTATAAGGGTGTGTATGAAAAGTATCTTAAAGCAGCTAAGCTGTGAGTGAATCTCAGGATAAACAGTAAAGTTGTAAATACATTAGTATCCCCCGCCCCTCTTCTAGTTTGGAAGACCTAAACTGGTTTTGATATAACCGGTTATCATCAGAAATCCCATTTTTCCATGAACATAGTCCACCTGTGTGCAAGTGTCACATGACTTCATATAAATACGCCTGTTCCTGGAAGAACCAAGAGTTAAAGAACACACCAAAACAAATACCATTGAGAAACTAAGGGAAACAAACAAAAAAATAAATAAATAAATGAATGATCGAGTTCTGGGGAGGAATCAGTTTATTGCTCTGTGTAGATGAATAATATTTAATCCCGCTTAATTCCCTTTCATGACTCCCATACACACCGTGGATCCTGAAAGAATAGATGCCTGAGAAGGGGTCTTTTGTAGGCCATAAATTACAGGGTTTTATTAAGCAAGCAATTTAATGGAGTCTGCTTTACTGCCTCGGTCATAGTTAAAACCACATCAGCAAGTTTTACTTCCCAAACATTTTTTCTCACTTCTTCTCAATACTACACAATTTACTGAAGACAATTAACACATGACAGAAAGGAAATTGTTTAAATAAGCATTTCTCGCAAGTTATTTGGGTGTTTGTCAATTCTCATACAAAGGATATTAAAGGCAGGTCATGTTTCCTCCTAGACATGTGAAGCCAGCCAACCACATTTTTTTTTAATTACTGATCAAACCACATGGTGTGTCGGATATGTGGACAAGCTACAACAAGGGTGTCTAACAAGACAGGAATGACTCCAATCACCCACTCACTCCCTCTTTCTAGGGTCATGAGGCTGGAGCGAAGGCGGGATACACCCTGAACAGCCCGCCAGACCATCACAGGGCAACACACACACACAACTATTCACACTCACATCCACATCTAGAAGCAACATCTAGAAGAGTCAGTTTGCTTAATAATGTGCATGTCCTGTGGGAGGAAACCAGTCAAGCAAGCAGTTGTTTTGCATAGTTCTTTTCTAAATAAATTGTGACCCTTTGCATTATTCTTCGGATCTGACCTTGTGTGAATCTGTTGTCTCTGGGGAACAAATGTAGTGCGCTAAGGAAACCCTGAAAGTATGAACAGTTCCCTGTTTTTTTGTTGTTGTTTTTTCTGATGAAGCTGCAGTATTTTTACATCCAGAAATATTTACACATGTTTGCCAACTAAGTTACATGACCTGCTGATCACGGTAAATCTTAAAAGGTCTTTCAAAACAAGCATCCTTAAAAGATGGCTTCAGTGAAGAAGTCCTGCATTGCGACCTTTCTATTATGGGAACGAGGCAACAAGGCATAAACTTTGTTTCAAACACAGCTAATCTTCCTTCATCTCCATGTATGGGAAGCATCACTGTGATTAACAGGAGAGAGTACCCCACACTCTGCACCCTGCACACATGGCAAAGTTTGAACCTTTGAATCCCAACCACAGATGTCTGTAGAATTCTCTGGATTTTTAGGACAGCCCTCTCCTGCGCTCTACATTCAGATCTGCATATCCTCAACATTCAGTGTTCAACATGTGCCTACAAATTTGTGCAGATGTTTACACGACGTACATCTGATGTGAATGTTCCTGCCTGGAGGAAAGAAATCCGAAAGAAAGAAAGAAAATAGACCACAGGGGCCCAGATGCTTCTGCCGAAAGGACCTTTTCATAATACTGAAAGTCTGAAAGCTCCAGCTTCAGTGCACGGCAAGTAAATGTCCAGAAACAGTTTTGCCTCTGTGACCTGGAAAAGTAGGTCAAGGTCACTCACACACAAACTCATCCTAGCACTCATAGTAGTGAGCCAGCACACCAAGTCTGAAAGTCCCAACTTCAGCAAGTGGCAAGTAAATGTCCGAAAACTAGAGTGACGGACAGACAGACAGGCGGCCAGACAGCCATTCCTATATTTCCCGAGGGGCGAGAGCTAAAAGGAGAGGAATAATATAGTAGCTTACACTTTAGTTAAGGTTCTCCGCAATATTATACAGAAACCTATTTGAAAACACACAAAATAATATGTTTGTTGGATTTGGATGAAAGAGACACATCTTTCAGATTTTGTGCACGTTCATGCTAACTCTGCTGCATGCCTGAGCCATAAATAAATAAATTACTTTATTGGGGTTCCCCACCTCTCTTTTTATACACAGTGCCATGGATCAGCTAATTACGGCAGTCATCACTGAACTTCAGTAGAATTTATGACAGACTGCAGGAAACCTAGGGCAGGACATCAACTGCAGGCAACTGAAAATGTGCAAGAGAAGCATGCGTATTTCTACCAGTACTACCATCCCTTACTAATTCTTTCCAAACATTATGGCCAGCTGTGCTGTCTGACAAGTCACAGGTTATTTGTTGGCACAGAGATTAATCAGGCCAGGCCAACGTAACTTCCTTTTTCTTAACAAACAATAGCAGAGGTAAAGCCAACAATAAAGGAAATGGCTTCATAGCTTTTAATAGTCTGTGAAATCATTTTGAACCAAGTTGTTTATCTACATTGAAAGATTTAATCGTGCTCTGGTTTCATTTTCTTGGGCAGCACTGACTTTCTCCACAGTCACATGAAACATAAAAAGATGATGTGCTTGGTTAAAAATCTGAGAATTTTTCAAAATGTTTTAAGAGTCAAAAACCAGAATGAAGGTAAAAAATTAATTATCAGTTTGGAAAATGTACCTTGGCTTTGTAAATGAAAGTGTTTTCAGTATTTTCCTTAATTCTGTCCTGTAGAATATCTCAAATTAACAGGTTTTGCATGAAATCGAGTCAATCATGAGGTGGCAGCTGGTGAGGCAAGTATCAGAGTCAGCTATTAGCGGTGTACAGCAAGATTGAATAGAATTACCATTTTATCATCCACATGCAGTAATTTATTAAATAATTATACATAAAGAAAAAATAAAACAAAGAAAATAAGTTCCACTTTGCCAGCCTCATCAACTTAATAAACCCAAACAAACTGGCAAACTGACAGCAATAGCCACCAACAGCAGTTTCTTTGGTGAAAAATTTAACAAGAATAATAATGGCTTGTGTCCACAAGGTGCTTTTTGCCCTGACAATGCCTATTTTCAATATAGTGCGCAGCTTACCAAACCAATTGTGAATTTAGTGATTAAAGCACTAAACTTGGCACACATACCTAGACCATACATACCTAGATGTATATTTTAAGATTGGGAGGCACTTACATTTCATCCTCAAGCGTAGCTTAGCAACATTAAACAAAAATGATGCAAAAAATTAACTTTTTCAGATTCTGTACTTATGTTATATCAATGACTAGGCAGTATATTTAAATAAATATATATAAAAAGGAAAAGACCAGCTGGATAATGCATTAATAATATTTCACAAGAAAATCTTGAACAGAAATGTTGGGTTTAATCCATTTCATACTTCAATAGCATAAGATAATCACTGTCAATACCCGTTTGTTCAAAATGAGTCATAACATGGAAGATATTACCGCAACACCTCATTAATAATATACAAGCAACTATAAAAGGTAGCACAGTATATCAGGAAAGCTATTTGTAGGTCTACATTTACATTTATGGCATTTGGCAGACGCTCTTATCATTTTTTATACAACTGAGCAATTGAGGGTTAAGGGCCTTGCTCAAGGGCCCAACAGTGGTGATAGTGGGCAGGTCTCCCTGAAACTCAGATATATGTTTTACTCCTTTTCATAGTTATTTAATAGCAGCAGATAGACTCTCTCACAATACTCGTTTGCTTAAAGTGAACACAAACATGGAATATACAGTATTAAAGCTAAACCTCACGAATGGTATACATGCGACTGTAAAAGGTAGCACAATAAATCAGGAAATCTAAATCTACATGAAACTTAAATAATCAGCAAAATTCTGCGTCCATACAAAACTGTCATAATTAGTAACATCAAGTATGATCGGTTACACTTTGAGTATTGTAAAATACAGTTTTGCAGCTCCTGTATTAGGGAAAATCATGGTGCAAGTTGATTCTTGACATTCTCCACCACTTGAGCACAGGCCAGTGCTTTCCTGCATTTAAAATTGCCCTGACAACCCTTCTTACACCCACAGCAGATTAGTTCATAGCATGCTTTTGCTGCTTCTGGAAGTGATGACCACTTCGGCTCATACAATCCAGCCTCACTCTTTAGCCAACCCCGATCAAGAGGAGAAGGCCGTTCGGGTGATGCCGTTTTTGCTCGGCCCCATATGTGCCCACCTTGGAAAGCAGCCGGCTCGATATGCTGCTCAAGTGCTGCACGTGTGGGTGGAATTGTAGATGGTGATTTCTTCTTTGGGAAGAGCTTTTGTCTAGCCTCATTCACCTCCGTGCAGATGCTGGTGCGGTCATACATAAGTACGACAAATCTCTGGATGACACAAATGCACTCTTCTGAGACTCGTTCAGGGGCCGAAGCTAGACTGAGAAGAGCATCAGTCAGCTCTGGCAGGGAATTCCATACTGACCAAGCGTTTCATTTGCAATGACCAACAAATGCAGATACCGTATCACATCCTGTCAGTTCATCAAGAACAGGAAGTGCAAGCCACCCCTGCCCAAAAAAAAAAAACCTGAGGGGTGTCACAATTGGTAATCTTGCAAAAGCAAATGCTTGACATGAGCATGCTGAGTGCGCTCCGAAAATGAAACCGTAGGCTCTGTTGGTGCATTGAATGGACTCAAGGCCTAATTTCTAAAATTAAAAATTATGTTCGCAGCATTAAATACATTTTATTTATTTACTCATTTACTGAGTTTTGTCTTCAAGTAGATTACATTCAGCAAATTATTGTTCTTATGTACTCATGGTACATGATCTGATGTAGAACAGCCAATCAGAGCACATGGTTGCTTGTATCCAATCGGTGTGAATAAAATAAATCCAGTTATAAGGTATGAATATTTCTATTACTGAAAATTTTAAAAATGGTAGTAGATCAAAGAAAAAACCTCGTGAACCACAAATAGCCCAGGACAGGTTCCCATTAGTAGAGCTACAGCGTGTTTCTGAAATACACTGAAATGCACTATTGTAAAGGTTCTGTAAGAAAAAAAACTTCCACCAGCTTTACTGAGATAAATTGCTGTCCCATATTAGAGAGAAGAAATCATGAAAGACTGTACGACTTCAGATCTGCAAAGTACACCAGAACTACCAGTTAGGCTTAGAGATGACTGCGTTAACATGCTTCTATTCAGCCAAAATTATTTCTGTCAATAAAGTCAACTTGGAACCAAAACTTTATTTAATCTTTTAAGCACATGGCCCTTGTTTTATCAGGTACAGATAATCAGTTAGACAAGACAATTCTTGGTTTTCCCCATCAGAATGACTTTAGTTGACAAAAAAAAATAGCTTCCAATTTTTAAATATATTAGAATGCACGAGTGTTCGATGAAAATTATTTATAAGCATTTCCACATTTTCTTTCATCTCCAACACATTTTTTCAGTCAAAACTCTCAAGACTATTAGACAAGAGATGTGCTTTTATGAGTAAATGTGTCCGACATGGTCTTCTATTTTAGGCAGCTCTGCTACTGCGACTGTTCACACTAAAAAGAACAAATATGCAAAGAATGTGTATCACCAGTACAGAACAGAAAGCCAGCATTGCCATTCTTCCACAACAACTTCTACTAATGCTGTTTCTAACAATATGCTGGTAGGATGGCAAATAAAGAGCAATTTAGTTTTAATAATCCTTTGTACCAAGTGTACCTTGTTCTTACTTGTTTTAAAGAAGGAATCGAGTGAACAAATAGGATCATGTTTCATTTTGGACCTGACTGTATAAAGGTCTGATGCAATATGCTCCATGTATACTTTATTATTTTACTAATATCTCTATACATATTACTATTACTATTATAATTTAATTGTATTTATACAGTGTACAACTCCATAATAGACATGGATCTTAATCTTGACTTGGGTGGGCTTTGGGGGTCGTTCTATATCTACCCATGTTTTGACGTTTTTAATCCCTCTTAGAAGAAATAAAAATGTTTCTGTATTCTGTTATCTTTTTATCTCTTATTGGCCAAATGATTTTCCAGAATGCATTCTTCCTCACGCACACAAAAACCAACTTAAAGATGCAGTGCTATGTTTACTTTGGCTTAGTTTTTCAAGATTACAAAACGAATGCAACACAGAAATAAAAGATGTGTAAAGTATCCGCATATCCATAGCTCCCATTAAAATGTTATTAAAGGGTCATTCCATGTCAATTCACCTAGAGGTTCCCAGGTGACCATCTCAGAATTCAATGAAACTTTAACCAGACATAAAACATGTTTCAACATGAACACATGCACCATTTCAAGGTCCTGGTTCAAAAACTTTCTGAGATATGTTCATTTAAAGATCGCAGGCTAGTACCCATTTGTCGGCCTGCGACTTGCAATTTACCATTTTGGGCATTTTTGAAAGCTTGTAACTCCCCTAATAATTACTGTACAGGGCTGAAACTTTGCATAAGCTTTGATCAAATATTATGGAACTTCATTATAATATTTGCAACAATCTACCAGTAAACTGTTTCTGCAAAGAGAGTTCAGTACATGCATATATGTTTCAGTTTTACTGAAAATTTGGCAAAAGTCCCATTATTTGTTGGAAGTCTTTTTGGGAGAGTGTGTAGTTATGTGAACTAAAGCTTATGAAAAGAAGACGTATATAATCTCTATCATAATATATCCTTATATTAATTATTCAGTGGGGATATAAATACATTTGAAATGATAAATATAACTTATATTGTACATGTACTATTCGATAATAGAATCTATGAGATATAATGCGTGACAAACGTCACTTTCCTAATTGTTATAAAATCAAATTTAAACCATTTGTTTTTGTTCATTATTACTCTGATAACAGTTTGAGACTATATTCTGATCTCATACAAAATATTTATGCATATTTTATTCCTCTTCAGAAGGAAAGTGCACAAACAAAAAAATTTCAAAAAATTTCGAAACTTATGAAAATTTCAAGATGATGGCTAAGTATGAAGGAAATGAGCAACAAGGCTGGGAGTTTGTGTGTTGCTAGATCTGAGATACATGTTGCATGTGGTAAGGTTTCATAACTTTGGGGAACTGTCCACATCTTCTTTAGCTGCTCGCAAGATGAGCAAATTTTCACCTGCCGTTCAGTTTTTGGACACTCACTAAAACACCATAGCACATTTATTCTTAAAAACTGTTTGTTTTACATGGAAATAAGCTTAAATTTACTATAAAAATACTTTTTTTTTTTTTTTGGGGGGGGGGGGGGGGGGGGACTCTGTTTTTTTTAGCAAACCGCAACACCCCCAAAACACCAC
>JBCNYH010000021.1:41327813-41350070 GCA_039654325.1 Tandanus tandanus
AGAGAGAGAGAGAGACACACACACACACACACACACACACACACACACACACACACACACACACACACACACACACAATCACAGTGGGTGAGAATCACTTTAGCAAACAAGGTCAGGACCAAGAGGCGGTACAGAAGGCTGTGATGATTTAACAATACAATATTGGTAAATAAGATAACGCAGGTATCATGAGTACTTTTATTGCTCTGACAGGTGCCATTATAACTTATAGGAGAGATGTGCACAGTCACTGTAAAACAGCCTGAGTGTTGAACACATAGGAAAACAGATACTGTTAATACAGCACTACTGGTTTGCTGTGGCATTGTTAGCAAAATGCCCAAGTATCATTATGTAATATTTGGGAACACATCCTACTCATAGCACACAGTTATTCTATATGGTTGAAAGCATGCGGACACACGATCATCACAAACATTATGTCCTAGTTGAGAATCGCATCCTTTTGCCTTTCTAATAAGCTCGACTCTTCTAGCCTTTCCTTAGATTTTGGAGTGTAGCTGTGGTAGGACTGGGTCATGTGGCATAAAATTACAATCTCTTTTTCAACCTATACCTGGAACTGGCAGTGTACATTTCTTTTTGTTTCTGGAATTTGTATTGTGATATTTTGTATTTAGTAATGAAGACTTACTACAATTATACTTAATTGTTTAAGTCAAAGCAAAATATCAATGAAAACTGCATTATGTATTTATTGAAATGAAATTTTCTCTTAAGAAACAAAGCATAAGCAGATAGTTACAGTAATCATATTCAGTGATCTTCAGATTAAAACATCCCCTTTACAGAAAAATAAATCTATAATCCCAGTCATCAGCACACTTAATGAAACAAATCTCATTACCATTCATTAGTAAGACCAGAGACTCTGCTGATTGACTTTGCTATGTGCCTGTGGGCTTAATGAAAGGAACCACCGGTATTCCTATCCATGACACAAAAGCAATAATGCAATAATGAAATCTAATGAAAAACAGCCTAATGACCAGCCAAATCCCATAAGACAACCATTTTTCCTGTATCCCACAAACAACAGTAATGTAAGTTCACAAAACCCAAGTGAACAGTCCAAGTATACACACGTGACACTCTTTCACTAGGCTAATAAATGCACTGCATGGAATCCAGGTATACAGCTGTTCAGGTCCATTACTTGGTACATCAAGGAGTTTGGTATTTGTGTAATAGTGTTAGTAATCTACCTTCAGGAGTTCTTTAGGGAAATCGTCGCCATTGTTCAGTCCTTCCAGATTTCCAATAAACTGAGTGCAGGACATCCGCTTGCCAATATTCTGTTAGCAGAAATCAGATTTATGGATGTACATTAGTTGAACTTACTGATATATTTTTGATTAGCATATAGATTAAAGGGGAAAAAAACCCCAAAAACAATATAGTGTCTTAGCAAGATGCTGATTCACCACAACCATACAAAACATTTTAATGTTGACTTTAAAAAAAAAAAGAAAGAACAGACAAGTCTCTGGGACTGTACTGGAGTACACACTGCTCTCATAAAAGATTCTTTCAGAGCTGGGAGATGATCTAAAAATGTTATCGTGATATTTTTACAACAATGATATTTATCATGATATATCCCCCATGTGTTTTTGCTGAGGTACACATGCTACTTCTGGGATGCCAGTGATCCTGATCCTCCTGATCCTTCTGCTTTCTGAGTCCTGTGGTCTGTCCTGGTGTGCTGATGCTGGCTGGAGTTGGAAGCCCCTCACTCCTGCTGAAGACCCATATTGACTTAGATGTGCACAGAGACTGTGAAGCTGACTTTTCACTGCTGGTGATATAAACTCTTTTGCCACAATTATTTAGAACTTACAATTGTGGTATAACCAAACGGACTACATGTTGGACGGTTTCTTCCTCGTGTCAACTGAGGGATTTTTTCCTTGCCACTGTCGCCGCGGGCTTCATCATTAGGGATGTGTAGGGGTTGTAGAAAAATGTTTAAATTCCTTTTTTTAAATTACCTTTACTATGTAAAGCTGCTTTGCCACAATGTCAATTGTAAAAAGCGCTATACAAATAAAACTGAATTGAATTAAACTGAATATATTATTCTATAAAACTAATGTTCATAGACAAAAGAACATGAACATAAAATATTCCAATGCCAGGGAGCCAGGGGCAACTCATGTGCTTTTGTGCACACCTGCGGTTAGGTGGGGGTCATTGGACACCTGTCATATTTGTGTGATCCTCCTAACACAGGGCAAGGTCAGAGAGGCTAAACTGTGTATTAGATTTCTAAACATTTACTTGCTGAGCTGAGGCTTTGAATCTTGCTATGCTTCTTCTATATTGGCATGTTATGAAATGTTTTTTTCGGCGGGAGCGTCTGGACCCCTGTGATGTATTTTTCACCTTTGTATTTGTTTTGATATTGTTACTGATGTTTTGGCCTTGTTTTACATATGATTTTTTTGTTGCTTACTCTAGTTACAGGTTACTAAAGTCTTGTCCCCCCCCATGATCCAGTGTCTGCTACATCTCCTCCAATAACTTGCTAAAAGCTAATACTAACAATAAAACAGTAACTAATAATACTAATTCATAAGGAAAGCCAATTATTCTACTAAATTACGATACTCATGATATTCAGTTCGCTGACAATGTGAATGGGCATACCACAATATTTATAATTTATCAATATATCACCCGGTCCTACTCAACTGGTGGTGTAGAAGATACTGGTCAAGAGTTCTGTCTAATATGTTGCTGCAATGAACCAGAGATTTTGTGACTGAGAGGTCATAACATAGATTTCTATTATTTGAATTTCCTGTATCTGGGGATTGGGCGATCCCGGGAAGTGACCATACACAGCTGGGTGGAATGTTTCAACATCAGATTAAGATGATGAGTCAAAATGTTGATCTTAAGTCAAAGTTCCAAAGAAAGTTCAAGCCCCAGCACCACCAAGCTGCTACTGTTGGGCCCTTGAACAAGGCCCTCAACCCTTAACCGCTCAGTTGTAGAAATGAGACAAAAATGTAGGTCACTCTGAAAAAAGCATTTGAGGAATGGCATGAATGTAAATGTTCAAGGCATTTTTAAAACAACATTATGAAGAATTTCTGGACAAAAATAGCTGATTATATATTCTAATATTCAAAGTAAGAAATGTTTACATGTTTTTGAAGAAGAAGAATATTTCTTTGAAGAGAAGAACTTTCGGAATGGATGCTTTCTGTTTCACAGACTGAACCAGTCATTTTAACAAATGACTTTGCTATTTCACAGCAGTGGAACGCAGCAGGATATGTTAGGAATAAACTCTATGTCTGTGTTAAAGAGGCAGACATCGGCAGAAAAGCCTAAGTATAAAAAGAAAATATCCAATAATAAGTCTTGATTTTAACTTACACTGGGGTACAAGTTTATAAGATACAGGTGCCATCTAACACTTAAACATATCCTCCCAGTCACATAGTGTAAAATTACTGACTGTACAGCGAACAGTAACAGATACTGTGTTTGACCTACAGCACATTTATTAATACACCAGTTGGAGATGACTGGTGTTAATCCTTCGTCATTGTCAGTTTCTGACAATCAAGTCTGTGAAAAAATCTGAAAAAACAATCTGTGCTGAGAACGACAGAGCACCCAAATTATAACTATAAAACAGTCAATACCTTGCAGATACAAGGCAGCTGTACCTAATAAACTGACATCATGGCATGATATACAGCTTCATATACACTGGACAACATGTGAAATGATGGGATACAATATGGTCTAAAGTTTGTAGACACTTGACCATTACATCCATACATGCTCACTGAACCTCCCATTTCAGATTCAGTCCCCTCTTTGCTGATAACTTCCATTCTTCTGGGAAGGTTTTCCAGTCAATTTTTTGGGTGTGGCTGTGTGGATTTGTACCCATTCACTTACAATAGCGTTAGTGAGGTCAGGCACTGATGTCTGCTAAAGAGGCCTGGAGTGCAGTTGGTGTTCCAATTCATCCCGGTGATGTCCAGTGGGGTTGAGGGCAAGGACCTGCCCAGGACACTCGAGTTCTTCCATACCAAGTATTCATGGAGCTCATTTTATCACAGGGGCATTTTCATGCAGGAACGTGCTTTTGGCCTTTAGTTCAAGTGAGTGGAAACTGTACTGCTGCAGCATACGAAGACATTTTAAACAATTCTCTGCATCCAGTTTTGAAGCAACAGTTTGGGAAAGAACCACATAAGCGGTGTGGATGTATGGTGTGGACATACTTTTGTCCCATGAAGTATAATTCACAAATAATGCTGTGTAAACTGTTCCATTTAGAAAATATTAATAACAAAACCTCTTTCTCTCTTTCCCCTTCCTTTCCCTACACACCTGGCCATAGAGGTCTGTGTTGAGCAGCATCAGGGAGCAGGTCAGTGTGTGAACGCTGTCTGCAAACACAAATACATAATAATACGTATCAGTATGATGACTAATGGCTGTTTGCTCACACAGCCCTCCACAGCCGTCCTATCAGCACCCCTTGGAAAGATTAGCAAAGAAGGATGGGGGAATCTCATCTCACAGTTCCATATGTCCACTTTGTTTTCTATTGTCCTAACAGTAAAAGTGATAATCCATTTCCTCTGTATCATTTCCTGACTTTAACACACTTCTACCTCATTTGATTTGTGTGTTCTCTTATGTTGATGGATGACTAAAGGAAATTGGCCTCTGTGTCACCTCATACAGTATTTGTACCCCTGTTAATCAGGAAGTCATGAATTACAGATACAAAGTTCTCACGCACCCCAATCAACTCAATAATGCACAATTTAATTCGGAAACATGCTTCAGTTACGTTGTGTTCACTGAAATTTAAAGGGATGCCAATAATTGTGAATATGAGCTTTTGTTCACAGGTTTTGACAGGGTAAAATTATATCAGTCCATATAATCCCAAAATTTTTAATCCCTTTGAAACTGCGCCTATAAAAGATATTTGGAATTGAGCCCCAATTTTTAGCAACACATAATGGATCCTAGTGAGAGGATAGGACAAATTATTTTCTGTTATACAATTTATTTTTTATGTACTAAAGTAAAACAAAAGCAGGCTTTGATAGAGAAAACTATCACATCCAAAAGTCACTACAACGATCAATTGTTCAAAACATGCATACAAATTTATTTTTTTTAAAACCTTCAGAGAGCGGGAGGATGTGGTTGCACTGCAGGTATTGGTGTGAGAAATGAGCTAGGACTCGCTCTCGCTCCTGTGTTTCTCCCTTTAGCACAAATTCCTGAAGAAAATTCCTAAAATTAAAAATAAATAAATATTTAAAAAATAAAAAGCAGGTAAGTACACACTCAAAAAGACAAACAATACACCCAACATAAAAACAAACAAACAAAAAAAAACACCCACACATGTACACCTAAACTCCATAAGAGCCAACATATAGCATAATAATAATAATAGTAATAATAATAATAATAAAGTTTTATAACGCTTTTATTATGGTTTATCCAAACCTCTAAAATTCCAAGTACTAGGAAATTCCACAGACATACTTAATATTCCTTACTATATCTTTTTTTTTTTTACAGACATAGCTACAAATCATGTCTTAGAGGATTAGAGTATAATTTCAGACACACACAGACCACTTAAATTAGTTATATTATTAATAAATTGAGCACACTAACCTCAGTGCCTGATCCAAAGTCTGTCCTGTAAAATTAAAGTAACTCAGGTACTCTTCTGCCACCATCCTGCTGAAGTCATTACTATACAAAAATAGAAAGCCAAAAAGAAGTGTGAGAACAAAGATTGTGTGAGAAAGAATCAACTAACAACAGACTAATGTCAGATTATTATTAAACCCTTCCAGAAGGGTTTCCTGCCAAAGCATGGTGAAAGGCTTTGCTGTTCCTATGGTGCAACTGTCAGATCTGAGAAAGCTCTCGAACACACAAAGACAGAGCAGCACTAGCTGTCCAAAAACTGATCCAACAGCATAAATATACAGAAAGACACAGACAGGGACAGAAATAGCAGAAAAAGTCTGCAGACTAACGGAAACCTGCTGTCATATAAGTAAACAATCAGAGTGCAGTGCTCAGCTTTGGTCTTTTGCATTTTTAATCAGATTGGATATATATATATATATACACACACACACATACACACTATCAAAGCCTGTCATATTATAAATGATATGAATGTGAATATTGTATGTGTGCTGGTGGAAGGCACAGGGCTCCCTCAGTCTGCCGATTATGGAGCGGAAGACGCCAAGCTGTGTGTAATATTTTAATGTACATTTTTCTACCTTTATTACATAGATTTTTTATATTATGGGATGTCCCGTGTAAAGGGATAAGATTACGTTGCGATGCTCTGCCGGAGGCCCGACTTGTGTCCCTTTGTCTGTCTCCCTGTCACGATGATCTGCCAGTGTATCACATGATCTACACAATCTATGATGATTAGAATGTGCAGACCCTCTCTGTGCCCCGCCTACTCATTGCACTATGATTGCTAGTAGGAAGCAATTCCTTCATGTGCTATGACATAGGTCATGTGACATCAACATTTTGTATGATATTAAGAACAGACCAGCAACATTTTGAGGTTTTAATTTTAGACCTACTGCTTTAAGACCAAATACACACAGCAACATGATATCTAGATGCACAATTGAGCTCAATAGAAGAGGCACCCCAGGTTTATTCTTATTAATTTTATTACTTTTTGTGCACCTTTTTTTTTTTTATTGCTTTAGTACCGGAAGAGTGCAGGTTTGCTGCATCAAATCCGAGCATACAACAAAAGAATGTCGACTGTGTGGGTAACTTCCACGGATGAGCACACCCACACTTAACCCTCACATGGTACAGTCCAACACATGGTGTGGTAGGGTGCCAGCCACAGCAACTTATAAACAACAACACTAATTAATCAATACAATCTTAATGTAGTGCTCTGAAAAACTATAGGTCTCTGGACAAACCCCACTGGAGCAATATTAGGTAAAAGAAGGTATACACTTTGTTTTCTTTTATTTCTATAAATCAGGAAGTGTAAGGAACCATCTTCTTTAGGCCTCACTGGTTCTTCGTGTTTGATAATGTGTGAAAGACCAAGCAGATTCAATCAGTTCCCAATTTAGTAATTTAATAAAATTAAATTAAATTAAAAAAAGTACAAAACATGTGATCTTGCATCATGGCCATGGGCTTCACTGAGTCTGAGTCCAAACCACCTTCTCCTAGCAACCAGACAAAGTGAGCCCCTTCTTCTCATCGCACTCCCAGTTTTATTGTTTGCATGTCCATTTCGCTATCTTCAGGCCACACATGTCTTGTGCCACTAGGGGGCCGCGTGGTTGACCTTTACTTTGATGTCACAGGATATATGCTTAACATGGTATCCAAGGAATACAATATACATCCTGCCTTACACATCAGTAACTTATCCTTTAACCTTATTGATCCTATGCTTTATGACCCCATTATAGGTTAACAGATTTTATCACTAAGTAAACAATGGTGACTGCTTATCTTTACTCACAGAACTGGGGGAGACTAGATTTATGTTAGGTGGGAATTTTAATGTGGTCAGCTATAGAATGTCTGCGATGCAGACACCGTGACACTTCCAGAGTGAGTAAAAGAATACAACTCTTATTATTTCTAACAGAAGCACATGTAGAAATCAGAGACCCTGCATAGGGTGAATGCATTGTAACTAGCCACACCTCTTTTGATGACCACACTTTAACTAGCATGGGCAGAGCAGAGGTGGCTTAGTGGCTATGGCGATGGGTTACTGATCCAAAGGTCAGTGGTTCAATCCCCACTATCACCACTGTTGGGCCCTTGAGCAAGGCCCTTAATCCTCAATTGCTCAGTTGTATAAAAATGATAATTGTATCATCATTGATTATATCAATTGTATAATCTGCCAAATGCTGTAAATGTAATGTAAATGTAAACTAGCACATCCGGAGTGAACTACATGTAACATTTCCTTTGAACTGACCAATCCTGTGTCGCCTTACCAGTAAATGTCTATAAAGGTCTGAAGAATCGTAAAATAAAAAAAGAACATTATTGACTACAAGCCTGTATGCCTATTCAATTGGTGGCCTGGGGGCTGGGTCATGCCCGTGAGACACTTTGTACTGGCACTCTGAATTGGCTACTCTATTCTTTTAGAAAGTTTAAAAAAAAAAAAAAAAAAAAAAAAAAAAAAAAAAAAAAAATTATATATATATATATTATTAAATAAATAAAAATGTTTTTTTAATTATATCTGAAGTTAATATATTTTTGGATGATTCTGTGTCACAACTGTTTCTCACCACGTTTGTCCTGCCTCACTGTGTCACAACCTGCTATCATGAGCCAATCACTTTTTGAGGTCTCCTCTCTCCGCGCGCTCTTCCCATTGATAATCTTCTTATTGTTAGCACAGGTAGCCCGGTAACTTGGACAAAATATCTCTTTCTACTTTAAAAAACAAGACGTTGATTTGGAGAACAGGCGGTTTAACAGTGAATGGACAGAGAAGTATATTTTTACATCTGTCTGCTCGAAGTCCTTGCGTCTGCTGGGCAGCGAGTGCATATCGGTATGTAAACAATATAATATGGCATTTTAAGACACCCCATGCTAACTTTGACCCGACTTTCCTACTGGGCTCTAATTCTCTCCACCAGAAGATTTTGGGGTTTGTCATTCTCACACATGAATGCCATTTAAACTCATAACCGCGCATCCGTCACTCCGCAGCATCTGCACCACTTTTGCCCTGACAACATATACACCTGACTTCACCGCTGTTGCTATATCAAAAGAAAAATTTAATTTTTTTCTCATCAGATGTCAAATGTTGGTTACTAAATCAGTGAAGTAACAGTTATGTTCATTTATTCATTCATTCATTTTCTAAGCTGCTTAACCTCAATTAGGGTCGCGGGGAGGCTGCTGCCCATCTCAGCTGAATCTGGGCGAAGGCGAGGTACACCCTAAACAGCTCGCCAGACCATTGCAGGGCCAACACACATACAACCATTCACACTCACACTTACACCTAGGGGCAATTTAGAACAGCCATTCAGCCTACTGTGCATGTTTTTGGACTGTGGGAGGAAACCAGAGTATCCGGAGGAAACCCACACAAGCACAGGGAGAACATGCAAACTCCACACAGAAACTCCTGAGCCCAGGAATCGAACCCAGGCCTTCTTGCTGTGAGGCGTACGTGCTAACCACTGCGCCACCGTGCTGCCCCAGTTATGTTCATCACATCAGTAGTTAGGATTGATTTATGAAAAGGTTGAATATTGCAGTTAAAGTATTATGTCTGTGTGTTGATATTCACATTATCTTTTTCTGATTATAATATTTAAAACTGAACCTTTCCGTCTTATTATTCGCTGCCTCTTTTTTCTTTTTCCTCTTTCTCTTAGTATTATTATAATTAAAAGCATTGCTTTTCTTTCTTGATATTCACTTAATTCTCTTCTCATTATTATTATTATTATTATTATTATTTTTAATTGTAATTTGCGTTGATAAAATAGTAATCACTCATATATTGGTATAGTTGTACCTACAACCCCTGGCAAAAAGTATGGAATCACCATTCTTGGAAGATGTTCATTTAATTGTTTAATTGTGTAGAAAAAAAAAAAAAAAAAATCACAGACATGCCACAAAACTATTTTCATTTAACATTCCAACCTTCTGGCTTTATGAAACACTTACAAAAATAAAAAGAAAGAAAATTGTAGTCCAGTGCAGCTGTTTTTACAGATCAAACAGAAGAAAAATATGGAATCACTCAATTCTGAGGAAAATATTATGGATTCACCAGGTACTTTGCAGTTCTAAATCAAACACCTGTATCCGATTATATCTGCAGTTAAAAAGAGCGCTTGCACACCTTAGTGAGCTGTTGAACCGAGCTGATTGACAAAAATCATGGCTCCAACATGAGAGATGTCAGTTGAAACAAAGGAGAGGATTATAAAACTTCTTGAAGAAGGTAAATCTTCACGGAATGTTGCAAAAGATGTTGGTTGTTCCCAGTCAGCTGTGTCTAAAATCTGGACCAAGTACAAATCAAATGGGAAGGTTGTAAAAGGGAAGCGTTCTGGTAGACCAAGGAAGACATCAAAGCTAAAAGAAAACGTAAAGCAATATTCATTGAAAACAGAAAATGCACAACAAAACAAATGAGGAACAAATGGGCAGAAAGTGGAGTCAATGTCTGTGACCGAACTGTAAGAAATCACCTAAAAGAAATGGGATTTACATTCAGAAAAAAACTGAAAAAAGGTTTCAGTGGGTAAAGAAAAGCACTCATGGACTGTGGATGACTGGATGAGAGGGATGTTCAGTGATGAATCACGAATCTGCTTTGGGAGGGTGATGATGCTGGAACTTTCATTTGGTTCCATTCCAACGAAATTTATAAAGCAAATGAAGAAAACATGCAGATTTCCACCACAATCATTAATGATACGGGGTTGTATGTCAGGTAAAGGTACGGGAGAGATGACAGTCATTACATCCTCAATAAATGCACAAGTTTATATTGAGATTTTGGACACTTTTGTTATTCCATCAGTTGAAAGCATGTTTGGTGAAGACATCATTTTTCAGGATGGTAATGCATCGTGCCGTAGGGCAAAAGCTGTGAAAACTTTCCTTCAAGAAAGACATATAACGTCAATGGCATGGCCTGAAAATAGTCCGGACCTCAGAAAAAGTCGGAAAATCTATGGTGGAAATTAAAGAAAATGCTCCGAACTGCAAAGCTGATCCGGCAACTGCAATAAGAGAAAGTCGAGCCGGATTGATGAAGAATAGGGTTTGTCGATAGTTAAGTCCGTAATAATATTGAATTATAATAATATTTTCCTCAGAATTGAGTGATTCCATATTTTTTTCCTCTGTAAAAACAGTTGCAATTGACTACAATTTTCTTTATTTTTTATTTTTGTAAGTGTTTCATAAAGCCAGAAAGTTGAATTGTTAAAATGTTGAATGTCTGTGATTGTTTTTTTTCAACACAAACAATTGAATGAACAGCTTCGAAGAGTGGTGATTCCATACTTTTTGCCAGGGGTTGTAGTTGATATAGAGTTTCTGTAATTGATGGATGGATAAAAATTAGCCAGAAAAGTTTAGGGGAGACTATCTCATGCTCTCATTGTTTTCAGTGTATATGAATTTCCTCACTGGATACGGCCAAAAAATAAAAATAAAAAAAGCGATTGTTACAATTGTGTGAAATTTTCAATTTACAAGTCCAGTGTGCATGTTTCACTTCTATTTCATCCTCGTTACTTGATCTTTTTGTGCCGCAGAATGTCATGTTAGGAGTGTCGTACATGAATGATGGAATCGTCTTAGTAGTGATGAAGACATGCTCGTTATAGACATGCTCTGAAGAAAGAGAAAGTTTTAGGTACACATGTTGTTGGACCAGCGATAGTACCCAGAAGAGATCCATAATCTCATTCAAGTGCTTAAGCGGAGACACTGGATACTTGCCAGCAAGAGAGAAAACCGCACTCACGTTGTTGTGTGTTCATGGGTGAACTATAGCTGCTCACTTCCTGGATGCGAGTGACGCCAACATATAACAGAGTCGCCAAGGGCAGACGCTAGCCGCTGTTTCGATAGTTGGCGTGCGCGTCAGTGCGTATACAGTAGTGTCACATTGGATGATGATGTTGTATATACATACGTAGCATTTCCCCCCATTTTTCCGTAATGAAATTATTATTACCCACTTCTGAACCATTCTCGGAAGCTATGGACAATCGGCAAAACCGGACCGGTGCTCCCTCTTTTTTCCGTTAAATCAAGGGTCAAGTGTATAGTGTATTTTTAATGTGATAAATATCCGTATTTATGAAAGAGGTTGAAATGACATTCACATTCTCAGTGAGTTCTCACTAACTGTTACGTCACTCAAGTTTATGACTGGTCTGAACCAGTAATGCATGTGTGACTTTTCTATTTATTTATTTTTTTTAAATACAGTTTGCTTGTTTTTTTAACATAGCAACAAGCCAGCAGCTTAATTTTAACCACCATGACTCTTATCGGGCTGTTATTTAAGATGTGTGCTGTAAATTCATGCTAATAACCATGTTTATGTACCTTTAGTCTCATCTGGATCCTGTATCTGCCTTTATGACAAGCTCTTTTAGAAAAGTACTGCATGTTCATGTGTATCTGTATTTGTATCTGTTTGGAAAATATCTGTTTATTCTGAATAATGTGTTCGTATTATTCATATTACAGCCCCAATATATTTTCTGAATACAGAGTGACTTTGATTTTATTGCCTTTCTTGCTAGCGTCCATGCTGGATGCTGGAAGACACCGGATAATGCAGCATCTGAAGCAACTGAATGATGTGCTCAATTTTTAGACCACTTTAATACACGCGCATCTGGCTGCAGCCCAGCAGCACAGGAGGAACATATTCTGTTAGCTGGTGACTGCATGCTGGTAGACTGTTACATCACGTGGGGATTTTGTGCTGCAAGAAGACCAGATCTGTCAGCGTGCCTCTGAGTCATCGTGTCCTGTTCATTCTTTTTTTTTTTTTTTTTTTTTTAGGCCTCCGAATGAAAGCTTGTCGTCCGAGGTGCTAAATTAACTCTGGCTCTCCATGCATTTTCATCCGCCCTCTTGTGTTCGGTCTGCCTGTTTATTCTTGTTCTCGCCTTCAAACCACAGGTGGCATGTCCATCTATCCATTCTCACACTACTGTCACCTATCTTTTACTCTCTTTCCGTCTGTCATCATCGCTCTGTGTTCTGGTTTGCCCATAACAGAGAAACTGTGATCTGACTGGAGACTTTCTGCATGTGTGGGATTTTTCTTACAGTAGTTTGAGTTAGGTTTGTGTTAATATGACCGGTGTGTGTCCAAAGGCCCATGAGGCAGGCCTTGCGCGGAGCCTGATGTGACTCGGGCAATGAAGGCAATGAATGAAAACTGCATTTGTGTTTGGGTTTCCTCAGTATGTGCTCATTTTCCTTTTTCCTGACTTATTTTTCACTTCCTGGTTTTTATGTCCGAGGGTCTATATATAACAGAGTCAGGGAGATCACCCAGAGGTAACACAGAGGTCTCGGTCAGGTCGCCTTGACAACTGCTTCTAATGAGAGGATATTTACATAGAATGCACACTTCTCCCAGGGTGTGTGTGTGTTTGTGTGTTAACTGTTACAGGTTAACTATAATAATCTGGGTCCACACTTCTTCCCGTAGCTTGTTTTGTTGTGTATATAGGCCTTTGTGAATTTGTGTAACAGCAAGTGATTGTTCTAACTCCCATCTGGTCCATTTTGTATAACCTTCAGTGATGTATTATTAATGCTTCACCTCCATTTTGATAATGTCTTATCCCTCAAAGTGTCGTAGAGGGATGTTGTTGTGTCCAGGGATTTATTCTCATGTCCCCAGCATTTTCTTTCACTTATGAAACTTTCATATCCTTCACATTTCCCAGCTCTTTCTCTCCATTATGGCTCATGGGAGTGACCTTTCTCCAAAGCAAGGCAGTGCTTTACAAAAACAGGGAGATTTCATTTGCACACGTTGACATTTCTCTGTATAACTAGCTGACAGGTGAAGCAGGTTTATTGTACTCCTGAGTGCCAAGAAGCCTGCGGTAGGTAGTGTGTCTGGGTCTATGTCCCTACACTTGCACATTTGTTGGGAACAACACAACTCTGGCTACAATGTCCTATGCGCCTTGTAGGTTTTAAAGTGATGCCCTCTGACATGCTTCATGACTCTGTTCTGATTTTTTTGTTTGTTTGTTTATTTTTTTTTATGGGTGGCATGGTGGTTAGCATGTCTGCCTCACAGCACGAAGGTCCTGGGTTCTAGTCCTTGGGCTCGGGTGTTCCTGTGTAGGATTTGCATGTTCTCCCCGTGTTTGTGTGGGTGCTCCAGGTTCCTCCCACAGACCAAAGACATGCACATTAGGCTAATTGGCTGTTCCAAATTGCCCCTAGGTGTGAGTGTGCATGGTTGTGTGTTTTGCCCTGCAATGATCTGGCGAGCTTTTCAGGGTGTAGGGGTGCAGGGTTTCACTCTTTCCAAGTGACTCGATAAGTTGAAATTGAAAAATCTTTGTCTGCAAGACATTTTTTAATATATTCTCCTCAATACTATATCCCAACTAGTTGGGTACTCGGAGTGCAAGGTACCTCCACAACATAGCAAATAGTCCGTATATGGGTACTGGTTTTAATTACCCATGTGCTCGGCAGTATGTTCTATACTACATGGACGTGACTAAATTATTAACGAAAACCTCTAGTTTGAAGGTTTTAATATGGCTGGGGTTTGACCTTTGAAGGTCACTTAAGGTCAGAGATAACGGTCTCATTTGAAAGTCCACATATAGTTTCCTATTAGTGTTTCATAGTAAAAGCATGTCTATTAGCACTCATTTCAAAGTTATAAAAACTCTGTAACTTGATTGTCACCTATCAAGGTAATTCAAGCTCAAAGGGAGTTGTCCCATTTAAAGTCTATGAATGGTTTTCTGTTAATAACCTGTAGTATCGGCATGTCTATTGGCATTCATTTCAAAGTTATAAACTCTCAATTTCTCACAAAAAATTTTGTGAAAAAAAAGTAATCTCTGGTATTCAGGTAGGGTAGAGTCCCCACCAAGTTTGGTGAAAATTTGTGCGTGGGAGTGATCAGGAATTTGTTCACTGATAGACAAACAGACAGACTTCAAAAGCAATTGTCATCAATTGGCAATACCTTTGCCAAAACTCAGTTTTGGGTGAAGGTGGTGATAATCTTATAAAGTTTCCATGAGCACACTAGCCGACTGATAGTGATAGAGCAACCATAAGAGCCATGTGGGTTGAGCTGTAAAATAGCTGAATAGAATGTGGAAAATAACAACATGGACTGAAGCTCATTTAGTCATCTTCAGCTACTTTGTCATGCTCCGGTTTGCCGTTGGCCAGAAGTTCTAAAAAGAAAATCTCTTACTGTCGACAAGGTAGGATATTACTGTTTAAGTTTGCGCTTAGACGTTATCCAATACCGCTGTCTGCAGCGCACTTTGTATTGCCAGAATGGTGGATACAGGAAAAGTACTGAGCATATCTCATTCTTGCATCTCTGCCCACTGCTGTAATAATAGAACAAAGCAAAATCAAATTGCAAACAAGTTATCAAATAAAAAGTCTTTAAAAATATCCAGAGATGTGAATGGGGCTTATTTCCCAGAAATAGTGTTTTGGCTGGTTATAGATAGCACTTTGCCACTATTGACAGTAAAAAGAGTGGATGTAAACGCCCCTAGGGTTTGAGTCGCTCACTGACCGTTTGTCTACTGCCCAGTAAACATCTCAGTTTTGATGGCATGAGGCAATCTAATGTGATGTGTAGCTGCCATACTGTCTGTGGGACCTGAACCAGAAAAAAAATCTTCTGGTTCACTTTGAATGTTACTTTGGCACCTTTTTTAGCAGATAGCTAATAATATATATGTTTGTAACATTTTTAAGGATATACTTGATGTTTAATAATAAAGTGTTACTAGGTTTGCTTTACTTCATGCATAAATAGTTAGTAGTAATTAATTTGCTAGATAAAGTTTAGTCAAATATCTAGATCTGTTGCACCTAGTTATTTGTATTCAAACTATTTCCAAACAGTCTTCACAAGCTTTTTTTTTTCCACCTGTGAAGAATTTCCTCTAGTGGTTTATTTTGCCTGTATAGCACTGAGACTCTCTGTAGTAGAGCCTAGATCAGAATTCAGATTGTTATTGCTGAGTAGTTGAGACCTGAGCTCGAAAGCTTTTGCTTCAGGCCTAGCTAAGCTCTGTAGTTCCTTCTGATTCATTTAGTGCATTAAATGCAGTGTTTGTCTATTCCCTATGTGCACTTTAATGCTAATTTCTGCTAGTGCACCTGCATCTTATTTTGTATTGTCACGATTTTATTACTGTTCACTTCCCTTAACCCTCCTATAACTCCTGGACTAGCATGCCTACTACCCTAAAGCCACTAGCAGTTAGTGACATGTTTAGTCTTATAAAACAATTGCACCAGAAACATCACTGTAACACCTGCTAGAGTACAGGAACATGCATCCTACTATGTAACAATATAGTATTGTCAGTGGTAATTTTTTGTCATTGTGAGTAATATACATGTGTAACTTGTATGCAAATGAAAAGTTTATAGGGATATAGGAGATTTGAAACTAAACTGTATTTCTTTCAGATTAAAACGATGATGCACAGAAAAGTTAAAATACTTCCTAAGAGCGTGCCATTTTGTTATATGTCTTGGTGTGCCATTTGTAATGTGATTAGACAATATAAGCTTAGTCGATCAATTTTCAGTTTCTCTTACAGACATATTTTAGCAGAAAAGTAATGATAGAGTTAATAATCCACGTTGTTCACATTCGTTACACCTACAAGTCTGTAAAAAAGCAACCGGTAAGAGTTTTCTGTGTGTGTGTGCAGGATGAAACCACTACAGGGCAAAATATGCAGAATATGTCAACCCACTGGAGCTCAAACTAGCAACAAAGGCATTATTTTTCTTTTAACCTTAAAAGTCGGCCAGTGCTCAGCCCTCTTAACTTAATGATATGAGCTGCCCCTAAGAATTACACTGTTTTTAGTACTTGTTCAGCACTGACTAGAGTTTACAATGATTATCACAATTTACAGGCATATCCTTTAGTTCTAGTTTTCTGATGTTTACCATAAAAACCTTTACACAGAAGCTCAGCTGTTCACACACAAACACTAAAAGGAAGAAGATTCTAAAAGGTAAAGATATTAATAATAAAAGAGGCTTCTGAAAAAATGTGTTCTGTCCCATGACATGGACCAAGTGACAACAATCAGGGGAAATGGAATTTCACATCCCGGCCTGAATTATTGGACTCCATCATGCGAATTCATCTGAGGCTCTTCAGCTGTCACTCGTGCTTGGCCAGTAGTGCGTTTTATTCCTCGAAGAAGCAGCAAACAGCTGCATATACACTCACCCCTTAGGTAGATCAGACCGGCGAGATCGACATCCAACTAGCAAAAGAAAGATGGCAGAACTACGCAAAGAACCTAGCCTAGCGTCAGACGAACATACCAAACTGACCCGTACAGTCAGACTGAATAAGTCAGGGCTAATTAGAGTGAGGAATGTTTGCTGAGATTAGCAAAGCGATTGTAAAGGAAGAGGATGCAGTGGATGAGATTACAGCACAGGTCAGTGACTTACACTCTCGTCTGTATTGACTCAGTCGGAGTACAAACAGATTCAATGGTACTAGGGCAACAATGATGGACTTGCCTTTCAATCTCTGTTTTTCCTCTCTCACCATATCTTTCTTTCATTTCTTCCTCCTACTTACTTCATACCTTTCCCTTATAGATGTGTAGTACAGAGTCACAAAGTACTCGGGTTTGAATTTTAATTTACTTCACATTTAGATTTTGGCACAAAATGAATATCTTTGTTTAAAAAAAAAAAAAAAAAAAAAAGCATAGAATTACAATAAATGCAGTTAACCTATATGTTTGGATATGATTATATGATATATGATGATTACATATGATGTATGATAAAATGAAGCGGCCATCATCGAACATGGCAGTATTCATGGATAAAGAGAAAAACGTGTCCCCGATTTGCCATATTCTTCTTACTATACTGATTCTGTGTGTCTGTAGACTCCATTCAGGAACATTGTACCTGCACGACCTACCCAAAAAAAAGTTGCGCACACTAATATTTTGTTGACAAACTTGAGCAACATCACAACATTCATTTCCATCCAGAGTTGAGGTCATTTTTCACCAACATCTTGAATTGATGACAAAAAAATCCCAATGATTTTCACATCCTAAAGTCTTTCAATAGGGTCAAAGGTCATGTCTCTGTGGTGCAAGTTCATGTGTGAAAATTATTCCTTATTCCACAATTTGAGCTCCAATTTTATAGCGGTGCCATGAGGGACGAAAAACATTCATTGATGGGATAACCTGGTCATTCAGTTCATTAGCTGACTTCATTTTATTGAGCCTCGACCTGACCAAGTGAAGCAACAATGCCATGGTGCTTATGCCCTGTAATCAGGGCTTAAAGCGCTCCAACAAAATATTAGAGTGTGGAACTTTTTTGTCCGTGAAATGTATGTAGGCTCTCAGATTGTTTTTGCTGCCTAAAGTTTGTAGATTTGTATTTTATACATAGATTTGTACATAAGTGAGTTCTTCTTTGAACCTTTTTTGACTCTGTTTTAACTTTTAAGGGTTTCTTCAAACAACAATTTATATAATCCTTACAGCTTTAAAATGGAAGGTTTATTTATTTATTTATTTTAAAACATATACTGACAATACAGCATTTTTTTCATGATGGTCGCTGTGTCAGATCAGATTAGGCAATCATAGTTCCAAACATTCTTGTCCTGTTTTGATCAGGAGACTACCAACACTACAATTTGATCTTGACCAATCATCATTCATGTCCGTGCACGTTGTTCAGGAGGTGGGTCCAAGAATTGTTAGTCATGGCCATCAAGGAATGTGCAGTACGGGTTGCCAATCTAAGAGGGTAAACACCAAATATTTTGACATGCTAAATCTTTTAGTGGGGATTTATTGGCTGTTCTAAATGACATGTTGCTGTGCTTCAATTATATCACATTACAAGGCTTGTTCATCATTTCCAGCGTTCATATTCAGGCCCAATGCTGGAAATTTGTCAGCCAAGATTAAAGTTGTTCAAACGTCAGGCTGAATTCTCAATCCAACTCAGTCCTGCATGTCGCTGAGCTACTACACTCTAGAGATTTTAATGTAGACGGCTTGTTTTTGTTTTTGCTTGTTTTATTTTTGTATGCCTTTACTTTGAGTTCAGTCTCTCTCTCTTTTTTTTTGTTTAAGCACTCTGCACAGTGTTGAGTATAAACACACTTTACTTTATCTCTCAATTTCTCTGAACTATGTTTCTCATTTTTTAATCTCATCATTATTCACCGCACGTCTTTGCTCACTATTACAACCTGCCCTGTTTATGATGCCACAGCACAGGAGGCTTTTTTGCTGAGGAGCTGATAACTAAACACTTTGCTAATACATGGCACCTGTTTGTACTTTTCTGTAAGGTGTAGTCTCTGTTCAGCTTTTCTAATAATAGTTTTGTACGGTGAAAAAAAAAGAACACTGGAAATACCTTACCTTCAGTGTTTTATTGGAGAATTAGAGGGTTTTGTTTTGTTTTGTTTTCCCATGCTCCTTCAAGTCTTCAGCAAGGCTTCACCTGTGCACCTATCAATCCTCAAGTTAAAAGGAAGGTATGCATCAAGACTCTGTGTTTTGGCACCCTGGTGGTGGAATGAACGTCATCTTCTCTTGTCTGTTTATCAGCTGAGTCACTGTTTGTCTTCCCATATAGACTGATGACCCACCTCTGCGATAAACACAGTGGGAAAAGAAAACAGCAGCTTTACTTATAATGTTTGAATTTTCTTAGACTCTTATCATAGGGATATGTTTTGGACAGAGAGTGCAAAGTACCCTGGATAGCGCTGCGTTCTAACTTACTAAATATAGCAAAGGTAAATGCAAACTCGGGTTACTGTTTTAGCTGCGAGACTGCTCGCTTTCGAGTAAAAGGAATTTTGGGTAACGTGTCCGCTAAGGTAATTTAAAGGTAAGTCTGTTGGGTATTTCACACCAGAGCATAGTGGCTCATCAGAGTGTGCAGTGGTTAAGGCTCTGGATTACTGATCTGAAGGTTGGGGGTTCAAGCCCCAGTACCACCAGGCTGCCTCTGTTGGCTCCTTGAGCAAGGCCCGTAACCCTCAATTGCTCAGCTGTATAAAAATCAGGAATGTAAGTCACTCTGGATAAGGGGGTCTGCCAAATGCCATAAATGTAAATGAAAACCATTTACATTTACAGCATTTAGCAGACGTTCTTATCCAGAGTGACTTTCAGAATCAGAATACTTTATTGATCCCGGAGGAAATTGTGTACAGGAGTGCTTCAAAGTCACTATCAGTGAATATATTCTTATACTGGTTCATTTGGACACAGAGTAAGTATACCGTCAATCAAACTCAGTGGGTAGATGTGGTGTGTGCTAAACCAGATTGTGTAACGTGAAGCGACTAGGAGTTTGACTTCTCCTGGATGGTACGTTTGTCCATCACAGGTCACCTTCCCAGTATTTTTACTGGTATTTTTGCTGGGTGGACAGAGGCATACTTGTGGTTAAGACCCTGCCCAGGGGTCTTAGCATGGTGGGGGTCTAACGGTAATGTGTCTGCAAATAAGGAAGGTTTTGTTTTCGATTTTGTTGCTTTCACTATTTTCATCCGCCAGTCAACCAATTTGCTAGCTCTTCTGGGGTTAGTGCTGTTTGTCTAAATACTGATTCTCCCTCAATTTAACATTCATACACTGAACCAATCCAGGTATTATTATTTCACCGTCTGTTTCCCATCACACCCCCGGCATCTTCCAGACCCCAGAATCTTACAGATCAGAGCCATGTGTTCCTCCCACCTGCTGCACACCTTCTGTTGATTCTCAGTCCATGTCCTGAGGAGACGGGTTAATATGTGTCAGGGCATGGCTAAGTCAAGTTGGACACTGTACCCCTGTACCAGCCTTGGGAGGAGATTTTATAATGTTCAACATATGTGCATGCTTCCAAACAGATCAGATATACAAACTGAGGAATAATTTTAGTAGCCTGCAGTCTTATTTTTATTTATTTATTTGTTTATTTATTTAATAATTTATTTATTTATTTTTGGGACTACAGGATCAGGGCATATGAACATATATTACTCTCCAGCTCCTTATGCTGCCATTTTATTTTTAAGTAAACAGAGTTCATCTTTGGTAAACACCAAAATAAAATTTTAAAAAAGTAAAATATAATTATAATTCATTTTATTTTAAATGGGGTTTCTAGGTTGTCCTTCTTTTAAAGTGTGATCCCAATGAAGAGCGCAGCAGCGATTAGCCCTTGCTGCAGAGTAAATTGAAAGTGGCGCAAGCTTTAATTATGAACTTACTGTGAATGATAAGAGTAATTACATGGCTGCTTCTCATCTCAGGGATGTAGTCATGTGGAATGGAGTAACAGCCCCTGTTCCACAGTGCCGCTTTACACGTCCCCTGTGCTTTCTCTGTGTAAGTTGCTCAGGCTTCAGCAGTGCTGCCTGGCCCCCTGATGATCTTTACCACCGCTTCATGATGAGTCGTCTATTTATGCATCCTCAGAGCTTCCTCAGGCTGGACAAACGAATACTGACTTGTCAGACAAAGATCCCAATCAGCCGTTTGTAGTACAAGCTCAGGGTGAGGCCCTGTCTACATTACGCATCAGCTCTGTAGCTGCTCGTTTACACCGTGTTACAAATGCTGAAAGCTCCTTCGAGAAGACACCGGAAATCATTTTGTTAATGTATTTCATTTAGGAGCGAGTTTCTGGTTTCACTGCATCATGTGAAGGTAATGAGAGGTAAAGTAGTCCTAAATGTATGCACCTTATTCTGAAGTGGATGAATTCCCTTTGGAGTGTGGTTCATCTTTGGGTTTCTTTCTCATGTCGTCTCAGGAGGGTTTTTTTCTCGATACTGTCATCCTGACTTGCTCATTAGCGGTTTAAATCTACATCCACATTTATGTCACAAGCTGCTTTGTTGTGTCAAAAAGCAGAACACAAAAAAATCCAATAGTTTTATCACATTTTTTTCTCCGTCTTTCTGTTAAAAAAAACCCTGTTTTTGATTTTGACTCATTTTAATGACTCTCATTATATGTAGATGTGCTTCAGTGTATTTAACTGTGAATGTATTTCTGTGAATCCATTACTTCATCTTTACTGGTCAGCACCCATGTGTCTCTTTTGTGTGAATAAAAATGGAGAGAGGGATAGATTTTATACTTGTGCAATCTCATAATTGGTTACACCGAATTTCTGGAGACAACTTGAGGAAGAAATTGCAAGATAAAGGAAGAAAACAAATCAAACGCAGTATGGTTTGTCAGAGTCAGGCTAAAGACAGTCAGTTTTTTGTCATATTTTTCTCTTGATTCCAATTTAATATACTTTTTCTCAAAAATTCTGCTGAAGTCTCACTGGATTCTGTGTACAAACTGAAAATAATATTTATATACTGTGTGTGTGTGTGTATGTATGTGTGTATAT
>JBCNYH010000021.1:41380714-41396579 GCA_039654325.1 Tandanus tandanus
ATTCCTCCTTAAATTACTTTTACTATGTAAAGCTGCTTTGTGACAATGTCAATTGTAAAAAGCGCTATACAAATAAAGCTGAATTGAAATTGAATTGAGTGTGTATGTGTTGGCCCTGTCATCGTCTGGCGAGCTGTCCAAGGTGTACCCCCCTACGCCCAATGTCGGCTGAGACAGGCTCGAGCCTCCCCACAACCCTAGTAGGATAAAGTATTTCGCCAAGTGAATGAATGAAGGAATGAATGAATGGCTGATCTGTGTATAAATTAAATATTTATACACAGCTTAATGGAATGCTAGCAAGACCTCTCCATCAGCGGCCACTTAAATCACCCCATTAGGAGTGGCGTGAAATCAGATCCCATTTTTCTATTCAACATTTTAATGGGCAACAGTTAAACTGGTCAGTGCACCGGTGATACTTGTAATATTCTCCGGAAAGCAACCTGTGACTAAATTTATTGCAATTCTGATATTATATCATCACATGTCCTAGAGCTGATAGATTTTCAACTGTGTTCAGTGTTAATAAAGCTATTGGGGACCATCCATAATAGAATTTCTAGACGAAATGCAACCCGTTTTTCAGCAATGTTTGAAGTCATTTTTATTTTATTTTATTTTTTTTTTTTAAATACCAGCAATCATCTGTGTATTCAAATCGCAATGGGTTTGTCATTCTTACTATGTGGAAACATGTGGTTGAACACTGCACAGGTCATAAAGACCAAGTCTGTACCTTACTTTAACAAAGTCACTTTGCATTATTACCTTTAAGGTTACATTTCGCCTCAAGGCATGCGGTCAACATTACAATTCACTTTTAAAACATCGGACAGATCTTCCATAACTATGTAGCATTAAAATGAGCTAAACTCTCAACTAAATAAGCTTAAAATGACTTCCCCAACAAGCCAACAAACAAGGCTGTATGAGTTCTGTGTTACTGACTATATCATCAACTTGTAAGCTTTATTAATCAGGATGCCAAAACCCCTGTCAAGGGTGCTTATTTAGAGATGAAGGATGCCACTGAAGGAATGCAGCAGACATGACCTCCATGTCTCATTCAACTGGTGGGACATAAATGCACTAGAAATGCACTCCATAAAACTTGTCCGGCTATTATTTCACCATGATGATAAGAGTAATGATCAGAAAGACCCTTTAATCATGCCTAGGCAGAGCTATACAGATGTTTTATTCATTTGATGACCTTTATAAACAGCAGGCTGGAGCACATGAAAGCTTCATCTCCATACCCAAACTGGACCAGAACTGTCCCGAAGCATTGATATTAATCAGAATATGATGTGATTTTCATTAACAAATGGCATGTCTTTCGAATCCAGGCAGCTTTCTGAAACGGTCATGACAACACGCATTGCTGATCGGATGCCTTATGGGCATTAAATCGGGTTCCTTACCGGCGCATGGAGTTAGACGGTGTTTATGAAGCTTGCGTCCTTGGCATGAGTGCGTGTGCGGAATGCGGGAATGCGTAAAGCCGGGGAACGCCACTGCAGTCCGCATCGGTCGGGCAGCTTTCTGCTTCTCTCCCTCTCTCTCTCTCTTTCTGTGTGTATGTGTGTCTCCTCGCAGGCAGGTGGCTGACTCTGTCCTCCGTTATATCTGCGTTTCAAGCGCCGGTGTCAGCAGGACCGGCGGTGCTGAATCGGCGCAGCTGCATGCTTTATTTTTCACTCGTACCGGATCAGAATGAGGCTTCCTGTGTTACTCAGCCACTCCAGACAAACAGATAAACCACGCCGCAAAACACTCTCGCCCTACCCGGCCTGTAGCACCAGGAGCATGCGCAGTGCGCTCTCAGGGATTAGATGGAAACGTCTGCAGGTGGGACAAGTTTTGCAGGTGGCGTGTCAAAGTTCCTGTAAGGCATCCTGCCTAGCCCTACTGCTTAAGATCCTCCACCCTGTCAGCTTTACCTTGAACATACCTGCCTCTAATAGACTTTTCAGGTACTGAGTTGTAGAACTGTAAGTCCTTGATCCTTTAAAGGACTATGGAATAGGGATGGGTAATATTCAGGGATTCATTCATCTTCAGGAACTGCTTTATCCTGGAAAGGGTCCTGGTGTAGCCACAGTCTGTCTGGGGACACCAGCCCACTGCAGGGAAGCATGTACACAGTCTCTTTCACACCTCACAGACAGTAACCTAAGCTTGCAGTTGAACTAGGGACCCTGGAGCTATGAGGCAGCAATGCTCCTGCAGCACTGAGCCAAAAGTATCGCAAATAGACCTTACCTCAAAATAAAAATAGATATTACTACACTTACAAGAATACAGGGAAAATGACACATGACAATACGCCATTTTGTTCTCTATAGGACTCAAAAGAAGTGATTTGTTTAGGTCAAGCTTTTTTGTCATCCTAACTCTATACAACAAGCGAAAGAACCCCTAAATGTTCTAGATTAAGCTTTTCTTTCTGGTGAACCCTTGTTAGTTAGTTAACCAGCCCAAAAATACAATATTTTAAAAATAGCTTTACAATGGGCGTGACACAGCGGTGTAGTGCTTAGCATGTCCGCCTTACAGCAATAAGGTCCTGGGTTCGATTCCTGGGCTCAGCAAGGGCGTTTCTGTGCGGAGTTTGCATGTTCTCTCTGCATTTGCATGGGTTTCCTCTGGGTGTGCTGGTTTCCTCCCACAGTCCAAAGGCATGCACTAGGCTAATTGGTGTAGGTGTAACTGGTTGTGGGTCCATATGTGTGCGTATGTGTTGGCCCTGTGCTGGCCTGCCGAGCTGTCCAGTGTGTACTCCGCCCTCGCCCAGAGCTGTGACTCTAATTAGGTTTAATCGGTTCATAAAATATATGAATGAATTAATGACATGACATAATTTACAATGGAACAGGAGAAGAGAGTCAACTAAGTGGTTAAATATAAATCATTGTTATTGTACAGTAATTGCCTTTGAGAATGTGATACTAGAGTTTGTTGACAAGCTTTATGAATAGAACATTATATAAATAGTAGGTAGAAGCATGAATAAAATGCACAGTATGCTGAAACAAACAAACAACCCACATGGTCCATATACTGTCTCCTTCTACGCTGTTTATAGACATAACTATTACTCAGCAATAATGCTAAATATAAAACCAAAGCTGACACACCTGATCCAGTTGATCTAGATCTTAAATCGGTGGATAAGGTGTGCTACATCACTTCACTGTCTAATTCTGGTCTTGAAGATCTAAGAAAGCTGGTTGTGAAGTTTGTCATTGCTGTTTAATGCAAATTAAACCTACGCACTCAGATGCACCCATAACTCACAGAAAGGGCAATCATTTAGATTTTACTTATAAAGTAAACCTTTAAAATTTTAATACTGCTCACAGGTTACTCCAGATTAAGCCAATTTCTGGTGAACGCATTATTATTTATAAAGGAAAGTCACAGCACTGACTGTAGGGTTAGTAAAATTATGGTTAAAGAATTGTGAGGTGTCATCATGACATTTTTTTGAGATCAGCTGACTCTCCACTCTCAGTTCTTAGCGGTGCAAAACATGCTGTCCAGGTAATTCAGATGCTCAGACAACATATATAAAATGCACAATTTTCACATGACACTGGTATTTTGGTACATCTGCTATGAAGCAGTTTGAGCAGCCCAAGCAGTTTAAAAAGACAAGCATATTGTGTGTGTGTGTGTGAGAAAGTGAGAGAAGGAAAGTGAGAGAAGGGCTGAATTCCAAATGGCTCCCTATTGAACCTAATATAATGCTGAAATGCTGATCAGCAGAAAAAGTGACAAAAATAGCACAGATGCCATAAGTTCAGTAAGCAGTAACTACAGCTTCGACTGACCTCTAGTGGTCACATGGTTGTACTGCGTTCTAGCCCTACTCGTATTTACACTACGTTTTACAAACTGTCTTTGTATAATAAAATGTTAACGATATTCATATACACATTTCTTGTGTATTTCCCCAGTATTTCTTAAAGGTTTAGCCATGTTATTATTATTATTATTTTCATATTTAGTATTAAAGGGAGGCACAGTGGCTATCCCAACCACCTTACAGCAAGACTGCGTTTGATCCCTGGGCTCAGGTGTTTCTGTGTGGAGTTTGCATGTTCTCCCAGTGCTTGTGTGGGTTTTCTCCAGTTTCCTCCCACAGTCGAAAGTCATGCACATTGGGCTTACTGGCTGTTCCAAATTGCCCTATGTGTGTGTGTGTGCTGGCCTGGAATGGTGTTGCGAGCTGTTTGGGGGTGGGGGGTCCCTACCCTACCCTTGTCTGGTGTCAGTTGAGATGGGCACAGCCTCCTGCAACCCTAGTAAGATTAAGCTCTTGAGCAAATGAGTGAATGAGTAAGTAAATGTATTAAATGTATAATAAATAAAATAAAACTCATTTTTTGTGCAACTTTAATTTCTACTGAATGATTTCAGCGCAGAGAAAATGCTGTTCATGTGCATGGACATCTAAGTTTTAGAAACATTTAAAAATGCAAAATTTGTCTCAGACATTTACTAAAAAGCAAAAGTCTCACAATTAAATAGATGCAGTAGACCAAGTTAAATCAGATTTGATATGACAGTGTACATGGTTGCAGTGCACTTCCCATAACTGCACATGAGTATAAAAAGTGCTTCTGTATATATTACATTCCAATTATTGTATTTTTTGACAGAAACAAAAAACCAAAAAAAAAAATCTTCACTAAATCCGGAATTATATATAATTATTATATATCTCTTTACGACAATTACATTTTTTCACCATATGTCCAAGGTGTTATATGATGACTCAGTGGTTAAGGCTCTAGCTTACTGATCCAAAGGTTGGGGGATCAAGCCCCGGTACCAAGCTGCCACTGTTGGGACCTTGAGCAAGGCCCATAACCCTCAATAGAAAAGTTGTATTAAAATGATAAAGGTAAGTCGCTCTGTGTAAGGGTGTCTTCCAAATGCCATACATGTAAATGTTCTCTGCTTTAAAAGTACAATGTGTAAGAGTTAGCGTTATCCAGCGGCTTCTATTTCTGAGCTTCCATTTTGCAACCAACTGAAATTTCATGCCCGACCCCTCCCCTTTGAAACTGGTATGGATCTAGGCTACTGTAGAAACACGACGGTGCAAGATGGCGGCCCCATGAAGATATAAACAGTGTATTCTAAGGTTACGAACTGCAACTTTTTAAAATGGTTATAGATTAATGAAAATATTTATTGATCATACACCCATTTTTTGCTAACAGATTCTCTAAAATATCATCAATGTGTTCCTTTAAAGATAATCAGGTATGCTGAGGTTGTACGGTAGCAGTTTTAAATGGTGCCACTAGAAATAAGAAATGCTTTGGGTGTTTGGAGACATTTGTAAAAGAAACTATAGAAGGTCCATGTATCCACTAACACTGGGACACAAAATCGAACTTTCTCAGTAAATTACACCATAAAATCAACAGGTCTCTAAACAGTTCCTTTGAAAGAATGTAATTGTTTCCTTCAGTCTTTCCAAAAGTGCGAAATTATATGAAGCTTTTTTTTTTTCAGCATATTAAAAATAATAATAAATAAAAACATTAAACTGTACATTTCCCACAATTACTTATGAAAGGATGTTCGATCCCAATTCATGCATTCGTAATCAAACCAAGTGCTCAGAGTGGAACCAGAAATATAACACAGCATATCTGAAGAGCTAAAAGGATATCAGCAAATTGCATTCAAATCTCAAGTATAACAGATCCACTAAATATCACACGTTGTTTGAGAGGTAAACGTCGTAAATATCGCTCTCTAATCAGTCCTTCGTGGGCTGCAAAAGCAGCTGGAAGAGTTTGGATGTCTTTGTGTTAATGCACCTTTGTATTAATGCTGTATACAGATAATAATCATCATGAGACAGGGCTGGTGGAACCCCTGTTAGAGCAGAACTACTCAGTCCCATAACTGAAATAGAGATTTCATACAAGTACATAGTCCATGTTATTGCAGTGTGCCAGCACAGGGAGTCACTCCACACACATTAAGAGTGAAGCCAGGAAGTCCTGAAAGAGAAACAGGATATCAATGTACTGTTCTTAAGATCAGTTAATATCAATGCTACCCTGGTCCGGAAAGACCTAGTAAGTCAAATTTTCATCAAAATTGAGCAAGGATCATTTTTGGACTTACTAAGTTTTCATAAACTACATTCACAATTGTTAAAATATTCACAAACTTCCTAGATATTGATGAGGAAGAACCAAGTGAGTCTCACATTTGCGTACTCATGGTGGCATAGCGGTTACCACGTCTGCCTCACAGCAAGAAGGTCCTGGGTTCGAGTTCCAGGCTCGGAGAGGGCGTTTCTGTGTGGAGTTGCCATGTTCTCTTCGTGCTTGCATGGGTTTCCTCCGGGTACTCCGGTTTCCTCCCACAGTCCAAGTCATGCAATGGCTGTTCCAAGTTGCCCCTTGGTGTGAGTGTAAGTGTGAATGGTTGGCTGTGTGTGTTGCCCTGCAATGGTCTGGTGAAGCTGTTCAAGGAGTACCCTGCCTATGCCCAGTGTCGGCTGAGATAAGCTCCAGCCTCGCTGCGACCTAGTAAGTCGTGAGTCACCAAAAAAAGCTCTGTAAATGTAATCAGGTAAAACTAAGTAAGCCTCAATGTAAAAAAAAATGAACAATGGAAATCATATAATAAAATATCTCCCATACAATCAGTAATTATGCTTGAAGATATACTATATATATATATATATATATATATATATACACACACATATATTTGGTTTTTTTTACTGTATTGATCCTGCAACGGAAATTATTGCCTCTGTATTTTACTTATCCAAAGTGAGCGCACACACACTCGGAGCAGTGGGCTGCCACACACTGATGGTGCCCGGAGAGCAGTTGGGGGTTAGGTGCCTTGCTCAAGGGCACTTCAGCCATGAAGGTGGAGGAAAGGAAGGTGCAGCTCACCTCCGCCACACATTTTTCCTGCTGGTTCGGGAATTGAACCAGCAACCTTTAGGTCCCAAACCCACTTCTCTAACCATTAGGCTACGACTGCACCCAAGATCACCATTTAAATAACTGAGGCCTAAATCCCACAGCTATGACTTACTAAGTTTTTCCAGATCAAGGCACAACACAACAGGTAAGTATTAGTTAAATCATATTAGGGTTTATTTACTCCATAATGAACCCTCTTTGTGTTCACAGGGAAACATTCTGTTGTTGACTTGTGATTTTTCCACATTTTCCTCCTTAATATTGTTACCTGCCAATCCTCACCCACCAACTACCACTTCCTGTCACATGATAGCTATCAGTTGGCAAAGGTTAAGGGTGACATGTGCTTACTTCAAGACACAAGAAGTCGGCCTACGGCATCATTTTAATCTGCTTCAATCTGCTCCCACAATTCACTAGCATGCGCATTAGGCTAATTGGCTGTTCCAAATTGCCCCTAGGTGTGAGTGTGAGCATGTGTGTTGGCCCTGCGATGGTCTGGCGAGGTGTTCAGGGTGTATCCTGCCTTTGCCCAGTGTCGGCTGTGACCCTAGTAGGGTAGTTAATCAGTTCAGCAATTGAGTGAGTGAATAATATATATAAATAAATAAATAAAGATAAAATAACAAAAATGTTAATATTCTATCTATATTTTTAATAATAAAATATTTTAATAATTTATTTGCTTTGGTTCTTGTCTCTAAACAGGATATGGGACACTTTAGATGGGGTACCCCTCACTCACCTGATTTCCTCGAGGCTGGTCTTGGGGTCATATGTACCACACCTCTCAGAAAAACACACCTGATTACTGAGTGTGATGTTGACTGAGAGACACGGAGCAGCATTCTTCTTCTGAGACGTATGATACACATGGACCCAGGCATGTAGGTATTGTTATATCTGCAGGTTGATGAAGGGAGCGAAGCCCACCACGTTCTGCAGGAGCACCAGCGCCCTCTGGAGGGGAGGTTCAACATCGATCTCTACATTTCTCCTTCGTAGTGCACCCAGACTGGACTCACTAACGTTATGACAGTGATTCACCTTCAGAGACTGCAGTTTCGGGCAGTATTCAGCCACAGTCCTACACACACACACACACACACACACACGCGCACACACAGAGATACCAGTAACTCATGAAAATTTGTTTATATTTACACATACACACACACACACACACACACACACACACACTTCCTGACTCACCTGATGGCCTCATTATGAACCCTCAGACAGCCAGTCAGGTCGAGATGCTCAAGCTCTCTGCAGCGCTTGGCCACCTCCTCCACAGTTATATCAGTGATGTTGGCATTGATGGCCACAGAGAGCGAGCGCAGTGTGGGCCATCGCGTCGCTCCATAACACACAGCCTCATCCCTTAGCTGCCTGCAGGCGGTGAGGTCGAGCGTACGCAACTCGGTGCAGTGATCCGCTAGGCTGTGCAGAGCCAGGTTATCCACCCACTCGCAGTGCGCCAGGCCCAGGTGCTGCAGGCGGGGACAGCCCAGGGCTACAGCTACCAGAGCATGCCGAGTGAGGTGGGCACAGCCGTGTAGGTCCACGCGCTGCAGCTGCTGGTTCTGACCGATTACAGGAAGCAGCTCCTCATCAGTGATCCAGTCATAGCAGCCGTGTACAGAGAGACTCTGGAGGACTTTATTATCATGCAGCATCAAACAAAACGCTTCCTTAGGAACGTTAGGACCCGTCTACAATGAGACCGAGACAGGGTGAAGAGCATTTGAGAATATGTCTGCATGCAAACCATCTTCAGCTGTTAAACGTCAAATTCAGAATTCGTATTTGCACCCTTCATGAAATAAGTGATACTTTCAGAGAAAAGACTGTGTACAATGGGTGGTGTTGTAGTGGGTAGTACATCCGCCTCACAGCAAGAAGGTTCTAGGTTTGAGTCCCGGGCTCGGGGCATTTCTGTGTGGAGTTTGCATGTTTTCCCTGTGCTTGTGTGGGTTTCCTCTGGGTACTCCGGTTTCCTCCCACAGTCTAAATCATGCACATTAGGATATCTGTCTGTTTCAAATTGCATGCAAGTGCAAGAATGAGTAGTTGTATGTGTGTTGGCCCTGCAACGGTCTGGTGAGATGTTCAGGGTGTACCCCGCTTTTGCCCAGTGTCGGCTGAGATAGGCTCCATCCTCCCTGCGAGCCTAATAAAATGAAGTGCTTCTTCAAATGAGTGTGTGAGAGTGAGACTGTGTACAGTGAGACCATGCATAGTTTTATTTTAATATTGCAATTTTTTATTAAAACATATAAAACAGGATATTGTTGAAGGCATCAGACTTTTTAAATATGGTGATGGGTGCCAAAAATTTGGTCACACATTCATTCCCACCGGTCAAGTATTGCTTTTCCTATCACACGACCACCATCAACAAGGGAGGGGTGTAAGCATGCACATGCCCCCTCCGTGACATGCAATGCTGCCACCCGCCTCTTTTTGAACTGCTGCGCATGCGTATTTGGGGGCGGCCTAACACACTCGGAGGGAAAGCGCTATCCGCCCCCTCGTACGAATGAGCTCATTGGCTAGTGATTGCTGTGAGTGACTCCCGGTCACGGATGGTTCATGGCATCAACCCGGATTCGAACCTGCGATCTCCGGGTTGATAGTCACGCACCTTTTACATTTTGAAGATACCGTCTCAGCTCCAGGTATGTGTGTTGTTAGCCCTGTATGTACAGGTGCCTTAAACACATCAACACGTATTCGTCTAAAGTGAATCCATCAGGACATTACACATCTTTAGAAGACAGAATGAACCCAGCTCACCTGTGCAGGGTCGAAGGAGCGGCAGTTGGCCAGATGAACCTGAATTAGAGAGCGGAAGCTCTTGCTTACTCGCTGTAGACTGACCAGGTGTCGTAAAGGCAAGTAGCACAGTACATGTGTTACAAGGACATCCTCCCAGGGTAGGTCCAACAGCTGAAACCTGCAACAATATGCTAGAAATTTACAACCAAAATGACTAGAGAGCAGCACCAAATGGAGGAAAAGAAAGAGCAAGACAGAGGGTACTGTACTGTACCCACTCCAAAATAAATACTTTCTGGCTAAAGATAATTTATCATAATTTTTACTGGTATAAATGAGATAATATCACAAATTCCTAACATGCGAAACGATTCTTATAATTTTTCCCATTACTTACTGATTTTTGTACAATAAACTCATATGGTGTAATAATTGGCTGATTTTATAATAATATATAAAAGGTTATGAAGACAAAAAAAAAGAAGAAATGGAGAGACAAAAGATCCTGTTCAGGGTGTACCCCAAATACACTCCAATATGTTGGATGAGGTAGGCTCCAGCCTTGCCGCGACCCTAGCAGGATTAAGCGGTTCAGGAAATGCACAAGCGAGAAACAAAAGATGCATCCTTCAATCACGTGATGACTCATGACCGTTGTTGTTGTGCAGTTTGTCCACCTGAGGGCACACTGTAACTGTTGGAAACGTTTGGAAAGCCAGGAACGCACAACAACCAGCAAAGTCAAGCAGAGCAGATATATATCCATCCATCCATCCATCCATTTGCTGAACTGCTTAATTCTATTAGGGCCACAGGGAGGCTGGAGCCCATCTCAGCCAACACTGGGAAAAGGTGGGTTACACCCTGAACAGCTCACCAGACCACTACAAGGCCAACACACACCTAGGCGCGATTTGGAACAATCAATTAGCATAATGTGCATGTCTTTGGACTGTTGGAGAAAACTGGAGTTCCTGGAGGAAACCCATGCAGGCACAGGGAGAAGATTCAAACTCCACACAGAAACACCCGAACCCAGGACCTCCATGCTGTGAAGCGCACGTGCTAACCACTACACCCCCACGCCGTCCCAGAGCAGATGCGATATAGAAAAAAGAAAATATATATATTAAATATGTGACTCATATTTATCAAAAAATACATATTTTTTGTTTGCCTCACAGCAAAAAGGGCCTGGGTTCAAGTCCCGTGCCTGGCATGTTCTCCTTGTGCTTCAGTGGATTTCCTCTGGGTATTCCAGTTTCCTCCCTCAGTCCATATCAGGCTAACTGGCTGTTCCAAATTGCCCTGTGTGAGTGTGAGTGATTGTATGTGTGTTGCCCTGAGATGGTCTGGCCAACTGTTCAGGGTGTACCCCACCTTGGTCCAGTGTCGGCTGAGATAGGCTCCAGCCTCCCCGCGACCCTAGGAGGATTAAATGGTTTGGCAGATGAGTGAGTGAGAGAGTGATGAGTGGAATAAATGTTCTTGTGGCTGAATGAGGACAAGTCCCGAAAACTATTCTCCAGAATTTAGAGGAAAGGGTTTAAATCTGGAATGGGATGGGAGTCATGGCCAGGAGTCCAGTCTGGACCATAGAGAGGATTACTGTATCACCTACTGCCATGCCCATTATAACCACTCTTATTATTATTATTATTATTATTATTATTATTAAATATAACACTAAATACAAATAAATAAATAAACAAATAAAAGCATGCATGACTGTTGTTATTTTTTTGCACCATCAGACTGTCAGAGTAACATGACAGCTCCACCCACTCACTAAAGCAATCTTATCATTATTATAATTAATAAAACATTTTAAATGTTAAAAAATTAAAACATTTCTGTACTTGGACCGTCCGGCTGATTCCTCCAGCTGTGCATCCAGTGCAGTAGAAACCCCAGCCGAGTGCTGATTGTTGTTTGTCATGTTTAGGTGCTCCTGACCGGGTGATGCGTTAATGGACATCTCCCTTCACAGCGGGCCCTCTCAGGACCCCATAGTAGCTCTGATATCCGCCTGATGTAAATTCACACATTAGCATGATATTTTCTAACTAGAAAATTCCTGCCAAAATGTTTAATGTTTGCCTGCAGCTCGCAGCAAACACAACTAGTATCGTTTTATTTATTTTTAATTCTAAGTTTAAACAACATACGTATTTCAGAAAGTGTTTAAAATGTGATGTTTTCTAATACAACACATATCGATGATATCAAGTTATCTAAATCGATAACTGTATTTCTTGGTTTTGTTTTTTATTTTGAAACAAAATCCCAAGTAAATCAGGCACAAGATCATTCTTCTAAATAGTGTCTTCACAGGCGACTTGTTTCATCCAATCAGATTACACAGAAAAAGGGGCTTCAGGAATTACCAAGCAGCGTTATATGACAGCACACTGCTTTCTTCTTCGTTCATCACATACCTGGAGTTGAACTTGTTCAATTATATACCGCCATCTAGTGTTCGGTTTACACGTCACACGCTTTTTGGTCCAATAATAAACGAAACTAAACAAAACAGAAGCTGTTGTGTGGTTATTTTCTTGCTTGATTAGTTACACACACTGTAATCCAATGTGTGTGTGTGTGTGTGTGTGTGTGTGTTGGATGCTAGCTAGCTAATGAATTTACATTTGGCAAGCATCATGCTACAATGGAATCACAAAACATGGGTGACTGGACTGTGTTTGGAGTCTACATGTTCTCCCTGTGCTTGCATGGGTTTCCTCCGGGTACTCCAGTTTTCTCCCACAATACAGAGATATGCACATTAGGCCATTTGTCTGTTTCAAATAGCCCCTAGATGTGGATGTGCGTGTGAATGGTTATGTGTGTTGCCCTGTGATTGTCTGGGAGCTGTTAAGGGTGTATCCTGCCTTCACCCAGAGTCGGCTGATATAGGCTCCGGCCTCTCCGCGATTCTAGTAGTAGGTTTAACAGTTTGGCAAATAAGTGTGTGAGTGATGGGTTTTGTTTTTTTTTTTTTTTGTTTTTTTTTTTGCTATACTGTATTAATCCCGCAAGGGAAATTATTACCTCTGCATATAACCCACCCAAAGTGAGCACACACACGTAAACAGTGAGCATACACACACTCTCGGAGCAGTCGGCTGCCACACACATTTGGGGCGCCCGGAGAGCAGTTGGGGGTTAGGTGCCTGGCTTAAGGGCACTTCAGCCATGAAGGTGGAGGAAGGGAAGGTGTAGCTCGGGAATCGAACCAGCGTCCTTTCCCGAGCCGCTTCTATAACCATTAGGCGACGGCTGCCCCGAAAGAATGATTGTAATATAAGGGTGGCACGATGATGTAGTGGTTAGTACATCTGCCTCACAGCAAGAAGGTCCTGGGTTCAAGTTCTGCGTTCAGTGAGGGAGTTTTATGTGTGGGTTTCATCTGGGAACTGTGGTTTCCTACCACAGTCCAAAGACATGCACATTAGGCTAATTGGTTGTTCCAAATTGCCCCTTGGTGTGTGTGTGTGTGTGTGTGTGTGTTGGCCCTGCAATGGGCAGCCGAACTGTTCAGGGTATATTCCACCTTCACCCAGAGTTGGCTGAGATAGGCTCTAGCTTCCCCGCGACCTTAGTAGAATTAAGCTGTTCGGCAAATGAATGAAAGAGTGAATGAATGACTGATTGTACTGAGCGGTTATAGGAAAACAATCAAGGACAGGGTGGTGTGATGTAGTCGGATGCAAAGTGGAGTTACTGGTGCACCCTGAAGTTGATTCTTTTCCTGAAGCAGCATGTACTGAATGGTTTTATTCCTCTAATAATTCAGAGACATGAAAATAATGATCAATTTTAATCCATATTACATGTTGTGATCTCGTCTTTCATCCAATGTCAACTGGGATTGGTTCCAACTCCCCCCTCAACCCTGACGGATAAATGGTACAGATAATGGTTGGATGGACGGAGTGATAGATGGATGGATGGATGACCATGTTGTGTTTTTACCCACAGAAGAAGGTATTTCATTTCAGCCTCCAGCAGCTTGGAACTCAGAGTCCAAATAAAATATATCATGACCAAAATCATAGCATGTTAATATATTAACCATATACTGTATATGTAGGTTTTTGGAGCCCGGCAAGATAGAAATGAACAATACTTGTCCATTCTCTGATTAATACTCGCATCACAACCCAACCAGGAAATATGTGTACCCCTGCAAACATGAACACATTCACACACACAAAACACATAACAATATCAGCACATCAGTTCTCAAATGGTTAAACTACAATAGATGCACCCGAGTGGAACAACTGCTGAGCCATGAGTTTGTTGGGTTGTGAATGAAGCTGAAGCTGAACTGGTGGCCTTGCAGAAGGTTTAGTTCAAAGCTGCACAGGGTACCAGGTCCACATGTGGACAGTATGGCAGGCAATTCAGTTTACAGCTTCACCATGAACCCCCTGGAAGGAAAACCTGTTGCTCTTAAGGTTTACAGAGGGAAAGTGCTTCTCATCGTCAACGTGGCCACCTTCTGAGGCTCCACTGTCAAGGAGGTATCTGGATCTCATGAATATACTACAAATCTTTCACTCTATTTCTGATATACATAGAACAAGGGATATGTAATATCAATTGTATTCAGGAATTATGAACGTATTTCTGAATAAACAGTGAAGGCATTGAGGTGATAAATGGTTTAGATACGATGTCAAAGTTTATTTGTACAGGAATAAATCAGGGTACAGTGTTTCTAAGATTGGTCATCTATGATACAATTAAAAATCATAAATCACAAATGATAAAAAAGTACTTGGTTAATAGTAAGGCATTCATCAGCCGAAACCACCATAAAGAGCAGAGTGTGTTTGTGTGATTTTAGTACCACAGGATGAATGCACTCATGGACAGGTTCGGTGGTGAGAACTTCAGCATTCTGGGATTCTCTTGCAATCAGTTTGGACTACAGGCACCAGGTAAAAACAACAACAACCTTCACTGTGGTTCAACAGGCGCCATGAAATTTTAAAAGATCACAGATAAAACAAGAGCACTCCAAGAGTGCAAACCTCTGTCAAGCCCAGCAATGCACCGAAATATTTAATATAATTCCTGGATTTAGTATTTATTCTGGATCATCGCCGAGCTCTAATGGAGTCTTCTTTGTTCAAAGCTACACCTCTGGCAAAAATTTCAGGAAAATCCGTATATAACTTTTTACAAATAACAGAAAGTACACAGCACCCCCTGCTGGGCCTGCTGTAATACAACACTTCCAAAAAATTGTCCTATCTCACAATGTTAATTTCTGGATCTGAAATTTGTTCTGGATCATCTCTAAAATCAAATTGAGTATTCCTTGTCCAAAATCCCACTTTTGGAAGAAATTTCATGAAAATCTGCACAAAAAGTTTTGCTTTCGCATCATGCTGAAGATGTCTGGGTTTGAGATTGAAAAACGAAGATGAGATGACAGATCAGAATTTCAACTTTTGTGCAGGCTAATTAGCTGTTCCAAATTGCCCTTAGGTGTGAGTGTGAGTGTGAACGAGTGAGTGTCCAAGGTGTCCCCTGCCCTCGGCTAGAGTCAGCTGAGATGGGCACCAGCCTCCCTGCGACCCTAATTAGGATTAAGTGGTTTAGAAAATGAATGAACGAATGAGATTTCCATCAGGAGATTAATAAAGTCATCTATCTATCTATCTTTCTATCTTTCTATCTATTAAAGTAATGAGTGAAGACGTCATAAAACTGAACTGGATTATCAAAACAGGAGACGCTAAAGACTATCTGTTGAGAGTCGGAAGTAACTGTACTGTATATGACTATGTACATGACTATAATCAGTACGTTGACCAACACTATGATAAGTAAATGGTGACACGTAAAGTACACCATATTTAGGATATTGGCTCTGATTTGGGACACAGAAATAGCACGAGAGAACATTTATGGTATACTGCTATATGATGAGCAGGAAACAAGCTGCAGGTGTCAATACTTTGGTGTGCATGCTGCTGGGGAAAGAAAACGTTTAAAAGGAGCTACAGATTGTGTTGGTGTAGATTCTCAATCATCCAGGTCATAATGATCCTAAAAAGCTTGAGTCGAGGCAACTGGACTTCTTTTTT
>JBCNYH010000021.1:41445305-41469813 GCA_039654325.1 Tandanus tandanus
TGTGTGTGTGTGTGTGTGTGTGTGTGTGTGTGTGTGTGTGTGTGTGTGTGTGTGTCTGTGTGTGTGTGTGTGTGTATGTGAGAGTGAGTGGAAGTGCAAAAAATAAGGCAGGAGCATTCAAGGACATACTCAAGAAGTAAAAAAAGAAGAATGAAGATGCTTTAACTCATATGTGTGCAAGACAAACATAATGTGTGCAGTTTATTCAAATATGTGTGTGTGTGTGTGTGTGTGTGTGTGTGTGTGTGTGTGTGAGGTCTTTTCTAGTCACACTGCTGTCAGTGCAGCTGTAGCTGGTTAGTGGGAATTGAGCTCTGATGGTGCTAGATGGAATGAGGGTCAATGAGAGGCCAAGCTCTGTGACACTGCATCATGACCACACAAGCTGGTCTTCTTTTGTTTCGAGGCGCATGTGTGTGTGTGTGTGTGTGTGTGTGTGTGTGTGTTTGGTGCTTATTCATCAGTCTCTGTGTGTATACACAGATCAGCCATAACATTAACACTAGCTGACTGAAATGCAGCCCCATACACATTGAGCTGTAATGCACTGTGTGTTCTGGCTTTCTATCATAGCCAGCATTTACAGCTTCAGCAGTTTGTGCTACAATCACTCTTCCATGGGATCAGACCTGGCGTACTATCCTTCGATCCCCAAGTGCAGCAGTGAGTCTTGTGCTCCCATGACACTTGTTGTCCCTGGTGTGAGTGTGACCTCAGTGTGAGTGTAAGTATGACTGTCTGATGAGCTGTTAAGGGGAGGATGGAGCCTATCTCAGTTGACACTGGGTGAAGGCGGGCTACACCTTGAACAGCTTGCCAGACCATTGCAGGCCAACACACACGCAACTATCCACACTCATGCCTAGGGGCAATCTGGAACAGCCAGGTAGCCTAATGTGCATGTCTTTGGGTTGTTTGAGGAAACTAGAGTACCTGGAGGAAACCCACACAAGCACAGGGAGTTTCCACACATACAAACTCGACACAGAAACTCCTAAACCTAGGACTTGAACCCAGGATCTTCTTGCTCTAAGGCTGACATGCTAACCACTATGCTACCATGCCACCCTAGCTCCTGTATCCTGCAATAAAATCCAATACCAATACTGATGTAGAGTTTTTTTTATTTATCTACAGAAAATCATCGACCTGTGAGACTTTAAGGCATCTTTCTCACTGGAATTTATTGAAATCTTACCTTGGGTTTACACTGGGGCACGATGTCCACGATCTCCACGATTTGGGAGAATCGTGATGAACATGGGGGTCGTGGGATCGAATCGTGATGCAATGGAGTGGTGATGATCTTGAGGGAACTTGGTAGAATCATGATAATCTTGAGGGAACTTGGTGGAATTATGATGATCTTGAGGGAACTTGGTGGAATGGTGATGATCTTGAGGGAACCTGGTGGATTCATGATGATCTTGAGGGAAGCTGGTGGAATCATGATGATCTTGAGGGAACCTGGTGGATTCGTGATGATCTTGAGGGAAGCTGGTGGAATCATGATGATCTTGAGGGAAGCTGGTGGATTCGTGATGATCTTGAGGGAAGCTGGTGGAATCATGATGATCTTGAGGGAACCTGGTGGATCCGTGATGATCTTGAGGGAACTTGGTGGAGTCATGATGATCTTGAGGGAACCTGGTGGATTTGTGATGATCTTGAGGGAACCTGGTGGAATCATGATGATCTTGAGGGAACTTGCTAAAATCATGATAATTTTGAGGGAACTTGGTGGATTCATGATAATTGTGCTGATCGTGGCAGAATTTTTGACTGTCAAAATTTTGCCACAATTATTACAATGTATTACGACTTATAGATTGATAGAACGTGGGAATTGCGGAAGAGCGCAGTAGAGCTTAACAGACATTAATGGACCTTAACAGAGCGTAACAGAGCTTGATGCACCATCGTAAGGGATCTTGATGAACTTGACAACACAATTGCTTCAGGTTTCATCACCTGGATGCGAGCTGTCTCCTTTTTATACCCCGATCATGCTCCAAGCGTGCTCATAAATCATGGAGCTCTGCGCTTTTTTTTGAATTGTGGAGATCATGGACATTGTGCCCCAGTGTAAGCCCAGGGTTAACGATCAAGACTGTTTGACTTCCAAACAGTTTTTATGCAATTTGTCAATGAAAAATCCACAGAACTATCATGTTCTACCCAAGAGCTGCTGACACATTTTCTTATGCAGCAGGAGGAATTATTCACATGCTCAGCATTATATTTTTAATTAAAGAAATATTTCAGGAAATATTTCAACAGCTTTTTCATTAGTTGAGCACTCTAGATGAAAGATTTGAGATGCGTCAGTGTCTAAGTGCATAATTAACGTTTCCATCTGTATAACATTCCTCGCAAACTCCTGCTTTACAGTATCATACTCATATCTAATAGTGAAGCGTAACAACATTAGATTAAAGTAGCAAAGATGAAATGTTCGCATTTTATTGGTTATCTGCATTTTCTGGGTTTTCTGCACATTACGCTAATTGGCTGTTCCAAATTGCCCCTAGGTGTGAGTGTGAGCGAGAATGGTTGTATGTGTAGGACCTGTGATGGCCTGGCGAGCTGTCCTGGGTGTCCCGCCCCTTCGACCAGAGTCGGGAGAGATGGGCGCCAGCCTCTCCATGACTCTAATTAGGATTAAGCGGCTTAGAAAATGAATGAATGAATGATATTTTTTTGGTACACTGTATTAATCCCATTAGGGAAATTAGGTTCTGCAGTTAACCCATTCAAAAAGATCACACACACTAAGAGCAGTGGGCAGCCACACTGTAGTACCTGTGAGCAGTTAGGGGTTAGGTGTTGTGCTCAAGGGCACTTCAGCCATGACGGTGGAGAAATGGGAGCGGGCTGCTCACTCCCACATTGCCTCGCATTTTTCCTGTTGGTTTGGTAATTGTACCAGCAACCTTTCGGTCCCGAACCTGCTTCTCTAACCATTAGGCCACGACTGCCCCCAAAATAGGGGAGGTCTATATTAGTACAGGACCTCGCTTAACAAATACTAAAAGACCACGTTTTAAATTTAAAGGTGCAATAAGTCATTTTTTGAGTCTTCTGTTGAATATTTGATGAATTGTTATTGCACTGAAATAATTGGCAGGCTTTGTCTCTTCCCAGACCTCTCCCCTTCCATGTTGTTTGCCTTCGGGCTGCTTTTTAGGCTGCTCTTGTTATGGGTAAGGTTTATTTCGGAGCTAAAAATATGTAGACCTCAGCAAAAAAGGGGAAAAAACAAACCCTCACTTCACTGCAAAATTGGTGAATGCTATATTTTTCCAAGCTTTTTTTGAAGTAATAAAATTATTGAGAATGGAAGGAATACATTTAAAATTACAGATGGTACCTTTACATTTAGTTTTGACTCCCAAATATAAATAGGTATATTAATAAAAACAAGAAGTATATATAAATAAATACGTCACTATCCATGTTAGTAGTCCTGCATGTGTGTGTGTGTGTGTGTGTGTGTGTGTGTGTGTGTGTGTGTGTCTGAGTGCACAGTTGTATATACCTCATTTCAAGCACAATTAACTTGAAATGGAGTGCTGTAGGATCAATAGTCCCCAGTTGAGCCCCAACCCTTTCCATGTCTCTAGAAATGACACACATATGGTAATAGAGGCAACCTAACAGCCACACACACGATTTAGCATCTCCGTTCTGAGATCTGCCTGAATAACAAACAGTAGGACACCTCTACAAGGAGCCATATTCTTTTATTCAGACCTCAGTTAATCTACAGGGGAGCACGCTACAGTATTTAAAGATAATGAAAGACGGGGAATTACAATGGCTTTTGTTTGTGTTCAGCCTCTGCTTTCACTCCTCTTTGTATAGGGTATTCCCTCTTGGATAAATTAGCACACAACATAAGCATTTAAACAGCCATGATGAACTTGATGAAGAACAGGGTAACACATATATTCAATTTCTTTCAGCCTGGCTCTAAACGGGCAGATAAGAGTTGTGTGTATACCTATTCCCTATGTGCTCATCCTACAAATTGCAGCTTCCTACTCTCTCCGACTTATTGGGGATTCATTCCGGTTCAAATTGAATGAAAAAGAAAGAGCAGTTTTGGAGGAGGCACTTGGGAATGTGTTTTATTTCAGGTCTTGTAATGGCTCTTGAGCACTACCTTCTCTCGAAAACACATCACCCTTCCCAACGTTCCAGGATTAAATGTCGGCAAGCTTCACAAAAAGCACTTTTTTGTGTGTCCTTAGAGCATGCATTTGGCTGGGTTGGGTGTGTGGTGCAGTTATTGTATGTGTGTGTGTGTGTGTGTGTGTGTGTGTGTGTGTGTGTGTGTTTTGGTTGGTGAGCAGCTCACAGACTCGAAGAGCTGAAATCTTGACTAGTGAAGCACTTAGCGCTACCCCAAAATGTGACAGCTGCTACTGTGGTTGAATAAACTTACCCATCTGGCTTCAGCAACACAACTAAAGGTATTTATTTGCCCACTCTTTGCTGATGATATTGTCACTGATAACACACACACACACACACACACACACACACACACACACACACATACACACACACACACACACACACACACCACTTTGACAGTGCTGAATGAGCAACAATTGCGCAGCACAACCTAAAAAGAAATCTAACTCGTGTGAAAGAACCTGAAAATGTTTTTATAGCTGCAAGTGCTCATGGTAGTTGCACTAATTTTAAACATTACAGCCTCCTAAATTCTATTTAAGAGTATAATATTTGATCATAAATTAATAATAAATTAATGCAAACATTTCTTTGTAAACCTGAAAATGTTTTTTTTTAACTATTTTAATATTTAATTCTCACTCACTCTCTCATTTGCTGAACCATTTAATCCTACTAGGTCTATGTCAGCCAACACTGAACACAAGAATGTGGTGTGATCTGATTGGTCAGAGTAAGAACTGGATGTGGTACACATGTGATCATGTACGTGGTTAAGCTGTGTTCATTGAAATGTTCAGCTCACAGTGTGGTCTTCATGGTCTTCGTCTGAGTGAGGCGGGGACTAAACAAAAAACTTGAACACAGAACTTGAAGAACTAATACAGCGTGTTTATGTTCATTGAATCTATTTAACATGCACTTTCTCATCATCACTAAAGATGATTTATAGATGTGATAGGAATACAGGCTCAAATCAGGCCTCAGTGCACACATATTCTAGGGCAATTCACTAAGTTTAATCACTACACATGACTGAAATTGATAGGCTGCACGGACTATACAGTATGGACTCCAAAGGAATCAGCCCCAGTCTTGCGTCTTTATATCAATTAAATTCAATTTATTTTTATTTGTATATTGCTTTTTACAATTGACATTGTCTCAGCTTTACATAGTAGAAACAAATTTGATGAAGAATTTAAACATTTCTCTATAAATCCTACACATCCCCAATGAGTAAGCTCACAGCGACAGTGTCAAGGAAAAACTCCCTCAGACAACATGAGGAAGAAACCTTGAGAGGAACCAGACTCAAAATGGAAACCCATCCTCATTTGGGTGAAAACAGAAATACAAATACAAACCATACAGCAGAAACTTCACTATAGTTTAACACGAAGTATAATTGGTTATCTTATAAATGTAATGGTAATTGTAGTCCTAAATTATTTTAGTAAAAGAGTTTACATCACCAGCAGTGAAAAGTCATCTTCACAGTTTCTGAGTGTGGATTTAGGTCCATATGGATCATCATTAGCAGAAGTGAGAGGCTTTTAAGATGAGAACGCCAACCAGTAGTAGCACATCAGGGCGGATCAGAGGATTCAGAGAGCAGAAAGAACAGGATCACTGGAGTCTCAGAAGTAGCATGTGTACCTCAGCAAAAACACACACACACACACACACGCACAGAGAGAGAGAGAGAGAGAGAGAGAGAGAGAGAGAGAGAGAGAGAGATAGAGAGATGATGATGATGTATGCTCATAACAGTGTAATGGTAAAAGAGGAGTCTATTAGTGCTGAGTGCAAGCAGGGACTCTGGCATGGCTGACTATGGCAGCATAACTAAAAAGAGAGAACCAGAAGGAAGACAGACATGAGGGCAATCATTTACTCCACTGTCGACAGGCCTGGGTGAGCATGTAAGGCATCCAAACATCACAGTTTACTGGAACTCTTTATGCCTGAGAACCCCCAGATCTGCTCCTTTACCTAATAAAAAGCTATTAACAAAATGCTTGACTAAACAAGTAAGCTTTTAACCTAGTCTTAAATAAACATATCATTCTGTGGAATTTTTCCTGTTGACTGTTAGTGCTGTTCTTGTTTCTAAGAATTTTTTAAAATTCACTTTAAGCCATTTTATTAACAGCAAAACAAGATAAAAACCCAGCTAACAATTTATGTTCTAACGATATTGCTACAATGCTGGTGGCACAGTGGTGTAAAGGTTAGCATGTCCACCTCAGAGCAAGAAGGTCCTGGGTTCAAGTCCCGGGCTCAGCCTTTTCTGTGTGGAGTTTGCATGTTCTCCCCATGCATGCATGGGTTTCCTCTAGGTACTCGGGTTTCCCCCCACAGTCCAAAGACATGCACGTTAGGCTAATTGGCTGTTCAAAATTGCCCCTAGGTGTGGATGTGTGTGTTGTGAGCAGTGCCCGATTAACCATGGGACCGGTGTGGCACGTACCCCGGGCCCCCCACAAAAATCGACAACGTTTTCGGAATTTGGTGTTTCTATTTGAATAACTTGAAAATCACCATCTTCATGCATAAATGGCACTATAATACAGTTTTGCAATTTTGCATCTGTTGCCATTGTCCAATGGAGATATCCTAGAAGCCATGTGTGCATGATTTTCTTTGTGGACACGGTTAAAGCAAATACCGAGCGGGGCGAGACCTCACGGGGGCTGCGTGTGATGTCAGCGATGTCGAGACCTGCGACATTAAGAAAGCGAAACTAATTTAACTATTGCTGTCAGTTCGTTTGGAGGTCAGTTCAGGTTTGTTTGTGTCCGCTTCTTCTTTCTTGATTTTACCAGTTGTTCAAAATGTGTTTACCAACAGATATTGAGTGCGTAAGTACAAGTGTCCTTCAGATGCTCAGAAAACTAAAATAGCCAAAGAAAAAAAGAATCAATTGCTTGCGTAGCAGCGTTACAGATCTACGATGTCCCAAAGGCGCCTGATCGACCTGACGATTCTGTCGTCAGAGTCAGACATCATGCGAAGCGCAGATGTTGACGCTCTTGTGTGGAGTTTCGCGTCTTTAAAAGCCCGAAAAGTTCATGTGTCATAATTTCTGGATCACCTCCAGAATTGATTGGGATCCATATATCTAAACAATATTAATCACAGATTTTTACCTGCATGACAAAAGCCTTTTATGAATAATAACACTAATTGTTTGTCCCAGGCCCCCCACTTCATTAATCTGGCACCGTGTGAGAGTTACCCTACGATGGTCTGTCGAGCTGCTCAGAATGTATCCCACCTTCACCTTTTTCTAACACCACTGGCACCTGTGCAAAAGTAATATTAAACTAAAAAGACTATAGAAACCATTTACACTTTCAGTTAAATTGTGAGAATGATTATTTTTATTATTTATGTTGCACTTTTGGCATTCTCTTGGTTATTCAGTTGGCACTACACTCCGATGTGTTTTAGTATTTAATGTGTATCTGTCAGAAGGGTTGTCACCTCCAGCTTAACTTACTGCCTGAGAGGTTCTGTGCAGGTTTTTCCTTTTTTTTTAAAAAAAAAACAACAACAAAAAAACAAAAACACTGGTTTCCTCTGGGTTCTCTGGGTTTTTTCCTCCGGGTTTTTGACTAGCATCCCATTTAGGATTTATTTCAATCCTGCACGCAGAGTTGCTGGAATAGGCTTTGTATCCAGCGTGGCTTCTAATGATGAATGATGAATTCACCTGTTGGTGTTGTACACACAGACCATATTTACTATTAATTTGATCTAATCCTGAGAGTGATTTGGAGGGCAGTGATGTAAATGTCACTAAAACAAAAGGCCTAATGCTGTTGGGAGCAGGGATATCCTCTGGAGAGGTGACTTCTCCTATTTAACAGACCTCCTATGGGTCTATATCAAGAAGAAGGAAAAGATGGTTAATAATTGTCATATTTTGAGTGACAGAACAGCAGAATAGCAACAGCAGGAGACGCCAGTTTGAGACAAACGAGACACATGGGAGGCATTTATGGACAGTTAAGGGTGAGAATCGTCAAGGTTTGAGCTTAAATTTGTTGCAATCTGACACTCACTCGCCCATTTGCAGACCAGCTTAATCCAACCAGAGTCACAGTGAGGCTGGAGCTTATCTCAGCCAACAATGGGCGGACACTGTGAACAGCTTGCCAGACCATTGCAGGGCCAATGAAAACACACAACCATTCACACACATTCACACCTAGGGGCAATTTGGAACAGCCAGTTAGCACAACGTGCATGTCTTTAGACTGTGGGAGGAAACTGGAGTACCCAGAGGAAACCCACACAAAACATGCAAACTCCACACACAAACGTCCGAGCCTGGGACTCGAACCCAGAACCTTCTTGCTGTGCAATGGGTGAGCTAAGCACTATGCTACAGTTCTGCCTGAAATTAGCCAACGTGAGCAATTTAGGCATGGAATATAAAATAAAAATCTGATCATGTATAAATTGCACTGAAGCATCATTTTAATTTTTAAGGTCATAATATTACTGCATTAAATGTTTTGATACAGGAAACATCAATCAATCATGGGAGAATTTATATAAAGGTGGTAAACTACAGCAGGCCTGTCATTTGCCAAATTTTACCTCCGGGGTAGAAGCATATGGGTGGCTACTGCCCAAAGGGTTAACGCTGATGAAATGCACAAAGACTTGACTATAAATAGGTGAGCACACATGGAACCCAGGCCTTTTTCTGCCAGTGGCTCATTTCAGATTCAGCTAAATGTTTCACAAAATGGCGTAACACACAGCCGGCCTAGCAGGGGGTAAATTAGACCTCCGAGTTGAACGATCAAACAATTACAAAGTCAAGAATGGCGCTGGAAAAAAGAAGCCTCAACAGCATGGAATTTCCAAATGCACAGCACATTACAAGTTTCCTTGAATCTTTTTGTGAGAGTCTATGTATGCAAATTAAATTCAGAATTACTCGAAAAATTGAAAACTTTTAAATTGAACTCGTACCAGATTGGAACTTCAGATAAAAAGAGCTTCAGTTAGCTTTTTGATACCATATGGAATTGGTCCTTAAGTCATCAATGAACACAATGTGGGTGCCGTTCTGGGAGCTGCCACTGACTTTACAATTTTCAGCTATTTGTTGCCATCTGCCTCAGTGACCGAACATCGGCTCCCTTTCTCAATCTTCCGGGCCCGTTTCTCCTGCTGGTATTTCTTTTCCTTTCAATTAGAGAGTTTGAATGTGCAATAGTGAAATTGCTTTCCTTTTAATTAGCTCTTTTAGTATGCCACTTTCTCAATGCAATTGTTACTTTCCAGTATTTCTTTCTTTCTTTCTTTTTTTTTTCATTTTGATAAAGTACCGATCCCATTTCAGTGTCATGATTGAATGTGGTCTGACAAATTTTTTCTTTGGCCTGATAATTTTTCTCCCCTTTCATAATGATGGAATGATATTGATTCTTCGCCTCCCTCTTTTCCTTTCATTCATGATCTTTTTTTTTGATACACTGAGTGTGTAAGTTTCTATTATATAATTTTCTGTTATTGAATTAAATGTCATTCACCGGCGAGAGAAAAGTACTTTCAAATAGTCAATCACGTAATATATTATATCTCTCAATAGCCCAAATGAACATTTCCAAATGTTAGATTTAGGTCTGGGTGGCACAGTGACACAGTGTTTAACACATCCACCTCACAGCAAGAAAGTCCTGGGTCTGTGCTCCGGTTTCCAGGTACTCCGGTTTCCTCCCAAAGTCCACATGAAGACATGCACGTTATGCTAACTGGCTGTCCCTACTTGCCCCAAGGTGTGAGTGTGAGTGTGAATGGTTGTGTGTGTGTTTGCCCTGCGATGGTCTGGCAAACTGTTCAGGGTGTAGCCCACCTTTGGCCAGTGTCAGCTGAGATGGGCTCCAGGCTCCCTGTAACCCTAGTAGAATTAAGCGGTTCAGCAAATGAATGAGAGAGTGAGTAAGATTTAGGTTTGGTGATTGTACCTTTTCTTCCTTAAATTATTTTATTTTGTTCTATTTTTTAATCCGTGCTATCAGTGCTTTTATTTTATTTTTTTTCTTTAATGTTTTTAATAATTGTATTCATTTATTGCTTCATTTTATTCCATTGCTGTCTGGATTTACAAATTCTAAAGCATTTTCCCAACACTTATCTTTTTATATGTGTTATATACATGAAGTTTATTCATTCATTCATTTGCTGAACTGCTTTATCATATTAGGGTCACTGGGAGACTGGGCTTTTTACACCTAAGCCTACTGGCTCATCAGGCTGGAGCTTATCCCCGGTTTCTGTAGCGTGAAGCGACTAGGAGTTCATTTTCTCCTGGATGGGACGCTAGTCCATCGCAGGTTTCCTTCCCAGTATTTTTTACTGGTACTGCTGGGTGGACAGAGGCACACTTGTGGTTAAGACCATACCCAGGAGTGAACTATATATAAGAAAACCCTAAAATGTCCAGTGAAAGTTCATTAAATGCAATGAGTATTTTGGTTAGACGAAATCACTTAAGAGAAAAATCTCCCTAGAAAGAACGAAAAGAAGGAAAAAAAAAGTTTAGTTAATTTAGGTTAAATGAATGTATTAAATGATACTGAAGAACTGTCATTAAACATAAAAGCATGTATATCTGCATCGTAAAACCCTGGTCAGACCAAAGCTTTAAGGAAACAGTTCATTATAAAATAAGAAAGGAATCTGAAAGAAATCAGTCCTATATTGATGGAAGCACAGCTTTAAAGGGCAGGTATGTGAATTTCAAACACCTATCGGCTATTTTAAATTATACCTCTGTATAACTCTGTAAGGTCACCTCTGTGGTTGATGGACAAATGAGTGCAAAGGTTTGCATACCCTTAAGATGACATTAATAAAAAACATTAATTTACATCAGAACATTTAGTATCTGAGGTGTTATTATTCTGGCTTTATTGCCAGAAGCACAGTCATGGTAAAATCATATATCATAAAACATTGATAGTGAATAAAGCTCAAGATTTTCTAAAGCAATGTTTATTCATTGCAAAAATTCTGGCTTTAATCCTATCAACCATTTCCTTATCCTGTTGGTGTTGGTATTTTTTTCACCTTACAATCTGCAGCTTGGATAGACTTATAGGAATCTATATATTATTATTTTAGCCACACTAAATATATAATCTAAAATGCAAGTTATTTTTTTATAGTACATATCTATGAAGGACAAGAAATAATTGAAAAAAACACCACAGAATTTATTGATAACATTTAATTTACATTTAAAAATCTATATGATGGGTTATAATACATGAGAAATGTTAAAGCAAGCACTGTGTTAAAGCTTGTTGCTAATGTGTAGGCTGTGTTTACTATTCTGATAAAACACTAGCAAAGGGTACTCATTGTAGTGACTGCTGCCTTGAGGTCATTTTTTAACACGTATGTATTGTGAAAGGGTTTAATCTCTGCTATTGTCTGATTTCTATAATCATCTGTAAATGTCTGATCTCCTTTCAGCCCTTTCCGCTGAGGCCTCGCATCAGGCTGCGAGGACCATAAGGAAAATTAGCCGCACCTGAATGACAAGGCAGAGGCTCCCAGCGGGTCTGTGATTGGGACACAAACTCCCTTTTAATAGACTTACACCTCATTTGGCCCCTAAAGCTGACTGAAAGGTCCCTGGGGTGGAGGTTGGGTTCAGTTCCCTCCCTCTGCTCGCAGTGAAAGACGGCCGCTTGATTAGACGGCCCTTCCCGTCCAGAAGGGTTCCAGCGAGGACAATGCGCTGTTCTCCTTTTCAAAAACAGTGGCTTTTTGTCCGAGCTGTCAGAAACAATGTGTGTCACAGTGAAGCTTGTGTTTACAAAAGAGAGTCGCTGCCATCTCACTCTTCCAAAACTGCTGTTTTACAGAGTTACAAAATATTGATGTAGAGTTAAAATTGTCCGATAGCCCAAAAAAACGTAACTATATTATCTGTTAATGGTGATAGAAAGTAGAGCGTTCTTATTTTATTTTTCTATACAAATATCACACCAGATTAAAGAGATCAACTGTTATATTTCAAACTAATTTTAATAATAAGAGTCAGTGTGCAGAGCCTGTACTCTTCAGTTAATTCGGGAGCATGACTGGTCCTCCCCCCCTGGGTGTACAGTTTGCATTTTAAGTGGGGCTGCAGCACAGAATTTCAACAGCCGCTGAACTTCCTGAGTTGAAACACTGTTGAGGTTAAGTGGTCCCTGAGCTCACACCACCTATCTATGCTCAAATGGGACAGCTGGGGACCCTGCTGCTGCTATAGAAATCATCTCCACCACCACCCCATCCAGTCCCTGAGCCTACAGTGTGAAAATAACACAGGCTGCTCATTTGTGGATGTGGAACAGTAAACTTCCGACCCTTTTATTCTTAAGAACTGTACCTGGATCTTTTTGCTAGTTTTGTAGCCAGGAAAGTTTAGGTGGAAACAATTATGAGATGTTGAAAACTTTGACACTGATATTTTGTGTGTGTGTGTGTGTGTGTGTGTGTGTGTGTGTGTGTCTAAAATCAAACTGTACATGAACAGGAAAGGAAGCGATAACTTAACAAAGAAAAATGCAGCATTCACTATATCACTCACTCACTCCCTCCCTCACTCACTCACTCATTTGCCAAACCTCAATACTAACAGGGTCATAGGGAAGCTGAAGTCTATCTCAGCCAACACTAGGTGAAGGTGGGGTACATCATAAACAACAGGTCAGACCATTGCAGCACCACTATATCACTGACTTACTCATTTGCAGAACTGCTTCCTCCTACTAAGGTGCCTATCTCAGCCGACACTGGGTGAAGACGGGGTACACCACGAGCGGCTCGTCAGACCATTTCAGCACACACACACAACCATTCACACTCACACTCACATCTAGGGTCAATTTAGTACAGCTGGTTAGCCTAACATACATGTCTTTGGACTGCAGGATGAAACTGGAGCTTGAGAATCGAACCCAGGCCTTCTTGTTGTGGGGTAGCCGTGCTAACCACTACACCACAGTGCCACTATCATATACGAGCAAAAACACAGAAAGCTTCTGGTTCCATCATTGCCAACATGAGCAAATATTATGATTATTTAACACTTTTTAGCTTCAGTTTCTAGATTTCTCCAAGTACTTTATTAGTTCTAATTCTAGCTGTGAAATGACATACCTAAAGTCTGAGAAGTTGAAGGGGTGGTGTCATGGTAATTTGAAGAAACTAGCTTAAATACATTAAATGGTGTTATCAAACAAGACATAATCACTCATATGCAATAGAAATTTAGTTTATGAAGGATATTAGACATAAATCGGGCTCATACATTAGATTTGTTAGAAGTAAAGTAATCCCAGCTGTGAACCACAAACCACGACAAATACCAATGGAGATTCATGGGATTCAAGTTGCCTGTTAGTGGAAGTTAAAACTGTTACTGATCTCAAGGGTAGAGAAGGTCACTATGACATTCTGTTGGACAGGTAAGACCTAACATGTTGTTTACACAGCAGGTGCTAGACTGCATCTGTAGGTAGTGTAGCGGTTTAATTCGAACTCTGTCATGAGTGGAGGTTTGGCAACCTTGCTGAAATGATGCAGCGCAGGAGCTTTGACCCTGATCTGCTGAAAATCTTCCATATCTATTCTGTCAGGTGACTGTGAATGTTGCTTCAAGGGAGAGTGTGCGTGTGTGTGTGTGTGTGTGTGTGTGTGTGTGTGTTCTCAGAATAGCATGGAAGAGCCCACCTTACCTTCCCGAGTCCCAGCCCAGCAGGTTCACATTAGGGGAAATTTGTTCCACAATATTGCCGCCTCCTGCTTCTTTCCCATGCTGGAGGCCTGCACAGAAGGTGGAAGCAGAGATTTGGGTGATGGCCAAACGCTGTGCACCCGTCACTCGTTCCTCGCCGTGCGTCGAGGACAGAATCCCCGCTGGTCCTTTTTGCTACCGTGCAGACTCCCTGCCTGTCAGAACAAATGCTGGATCGTGGAAAATAAACTTATCTCATTCGCATGACAACACGTTCCCTCAGGTTATGATGCGATGCCAGTTTTGGAGAATCAGGCAGGGTCAATTGCTCATTTCTAGCGCAGGGAGGATGTCTATCAATAGTAATAGCTGCCTCAGCGTGCATGGAAGTAGCATACTGGAAAGGATAATGTGGGTGCATTTCAACTTGCAGGCCTTTGTGCATACGTCTATACCATATGCCTACATGTATTTGCTGGGTCTTTTAGAAAGCAGCAGTTGCACATATTCATTTATTCATCCCCTCTCACATCCATGATGCACTGGGACACTTTCATTGTTTCGGTTGCAATGTATGTTTTTTTTCTTTTCATATTTTTTTAATTATTACTACCAGAAAGAGTTACAAGCCCCCTGCAGAACCTGTACACACTCACATCTAGGGGCAACTGAGAATAGCCAATTAGCCTGTGGGAGGAAACCCAAGCATGGAGGAAACCCACACAAGTACAGGGAAAATATGTAAACTCCACAGATAGACCTTGCTAGCTGGCAGATATCATTTTCTGAACTGATTTATCCTTTATTAGGGTCACAGGAAGGCTGTAGCCCAGCCTTGCCGACTGTGGCACTCTGAACAGCTCACCAGACTGACGCAGGGCCAACACACACACACACACACACACACACACACACACACACACACACACACACTATTCACACTTACATTTACATCTAGTAGCAATTAAGAATATAAAATTAGCTTAATGTGCATGTTTTTGGACTATTGAAGGAAATACCCAGAGGAAAACCACACATGCACAAGGAGAACATTCAAACTCCATACAGAAATGCCCTCGCTGGACACAATGCTCAAACCCAGGACCTCCTTGCTGTGAGGTTTGAGTGCTAACCACTACGCCACTGTGCTGCCCTGGGGTTTAATTCTGTAAATTCAACTTATTTGTGGTATTTATTGTGGTCTATGGATGTGTACTCAATGTGTAACCATGGAGATTGGGCAAAAAAGTTTGTTAAACACACCACGGTTAAATCAAATTTATTTTAATTACTAGTGAACTAAATCAAGAAAATCAAGATTGAAATGTGAATTAAATTGCAAGTGTTGGGATAATACCAAACTAATGAAAATCTTATCTAAGCTAAAAGGTAAAATGACTTTTGTTATGCTGCACAATACATTTAAAAATACTAAAATGCATTTTAAAATACTGTTTTATTTATGTGAAAATGTATTTATTCACCAACATAATTCTTTTGCAAGCTTTATATGTGATTCAATGAGTTTTTCCTCAAAATTCTTAATCCTTATCAATTCAGTTCAGTCACTCTATTCAAGCAAAAGATAATGACTGGATAAAATTCCTGATTTTCTCCGTGCTCTAGATTTCCGAATGAGGTCTTTAAACAAATAGATATTATTATTCAAAACAAACAGAAGTTTTTACTTAGTTATTTAATGAATATGGCTATCTTACATTAATTAGCCCTATGTGGAGAAGTTAATTGTTTCCTAGTTAAATTTGGGACTGATTTAAGACATGATTAGAGTCAGCTGATTGAACACGGTTAGACTTGATTACATCAAACCCTGTTCAATATAAAGCTCACTCATTTTAACCCTTATGATCAGAAGGAAGTTACCAGCATGAAGCTTTGTACATGCTGAGATTAAAATTAATTCATAAGGAGATTAGAATGTTCTAAAAGGATGTGGGACACTACTGAGTATTAAAGAAGAGCAGGAAAGCCTATAGAGTAATTTAGAGCAAATGTAGAATTTATCAGCAGTGTTTTGGTTGTGTTGTGATAAATTATCCAGTAACGAGACTGTTAGCAGAAAAAAAACCCATAAATCCTGTTCAAAATCATGTGGATGAACAAGATGTTTGGTCAAATATTTTCCAGATATATTAAGAGGAACTTTTTGAAGATATTTTGTGTATAGGAAATGTAGTTTTAGGAGGAAATTGTTGTGATAATCTATAAGCCCTGAGATGTATTGTTACGTTTGGACTTAAAATAAAAATAAATTACAACTGTATGACCCTTTCCTGTTTATTTTTACGTCATTTAAATGTTCTGAAGTTTAAAGTTTCCTACAACTTTTTTTTCATATAAAATTCAACAACACTCAGTTCAACTCAATGTAGTTTTATTTGTATAGCGCATTTGACTTTACTGACGTTGTTACAAAGCAGCTTTACACAGTAGAAACAAATTAAGTAAAGAATTTACACATTTCTCTATAAACCCTACACGTCACTCCAGTTCCTTCAAACACTTGAATGCGTTATGAGCTCAGGTTAATGACACATGCAGCAATAAAGACAATTACGAAGGAACCAGACATTTTTATCACCCATGTAATGCTGGTCATTCAAGAAAAAATAAAAAGTAAAAAAAAACCTTTGATTTGTGTCATTAGAAATAAAAACAGAGTATTTAAGTATTTTCCAGAGATAGCAGTGATTGAACATTAAAATCTTACAGACAAGTATTATTGCAGTAGTTTGACATTTTAAAACAGATATTTAAAATTTCATAGCATTGTTGATAGTGCATTGCACATTGTGGCCCCTTGCAGTGCTAATTGAATTGCATTATCCTAATCTTAGTGTGTGTAGAAAAGAGTGAGAAACACAGCTGGCTGGTCTTTAAGCTAATTTGCCCTCTGAACAGCCTCTAACCTCTGCACTGCACCTGCGAAAATAACCCCTTCACCCTACCCAAAGAACAATTAACCAGTGCGGTCCCATTGATAACATTTCGAGTTTGTGAGTTTACGCTTGAGTTCTTGTCAAACGTAACATAAATTTATTATGATGTACCAGCAACAGCTAACAGAAATATGACAATAAAGTGTCAAGTGTGTTTTCCCCTCCATGTTATTTGAAAAATTCATTCATTTGACCAGATCATAAGATGCTCATATTCAGACATTATGTCTTTGTGAATGACATCCCTCCTAAGAGCTTTTAGTATGAGATTCACTTTCCCACTGTCCATAATGAGACAGGACAGAGCTTATAACTGCTCAATACAGGCATAACCAGTCTTTGATTCAAACACTTATGCAGCACAGCCTGGTTAAATCCTCAGAAAATGTGCTGTCAGGACTTCTGGATTTAAATTAAACCATGTTAACCCACAGAAAAAGACTCCTCATGCACACACTCGAAGACAGGAAAGAGTCAGGATGTGATGTTTTTATTTGACATTAAAAAAGAGTCTCCATAAAATAGTGAACTATGGGAATCAATTTTCTGTGAATTCATGTGAATTTGTAAAGGCTTATGTTTTAATATGTCGTATGTAGTAATATGCAGTAGTGAGTGGAAAAAATTGAATTGTATGGGTGTTCATTGTATTAGGTTCATTGTAATTGTACCAATATGGTGGCGTATTGGTTAGCATGTCTGCCTCCCAGCAAGAAGGTCCTGGGTTTGAGTCCCGGGCTCGGGAATTTCTGTGTGATGTTTGCATGTTCTCCCCATGCTTGTGGGGATTTTATACGGGTACTCCAGTTTCCTACCACAGTCCAAAGATATGCACATTAGGCTAAACTACCCCTAGGTGTCGATGTGAGTATTAATGGGTGTGTTTTGGCCCTGCTATGGTTTAGTGAGCTGTTCAGGGTGAACTCTGCCTTCACCCAGTGTCAGCTGAGATAGGCTCCAGCCTCACAGCAAGCCTAGTAGTATTAAATGGTTTGGCAAATGACTGAGTGAGTGACTAAGTTTACAAGAACAAACATAAGATTTTAAATGATTTCAGATGATCCAGAACCAGTAATATTCACCCCATTTTCATGTGATTATTATAATATTCTGTTTTTATATTAAAGGAGAACACAGCACTTGTTGAAAGTTAATCTAAAAAAACCTCTATCCTATAATCTGTCTGTGTGCAAAGTCTTAAACGGACAGGTGCAATTTTAAAGATTTTATGGGTGGATATTTAAAAACTAAGTCTCAGAATGATGACATCATCAAGGCCCAAGTTATCATGGAGGAATTTGGAGTCAAACATAATTTCTTTTAGTATTTCAGGAGTTTGTGCTTAAATATATGAATCCGGGTGTATATATAGTTTTTCACTGCAGAGGTAATGATTTTAATCTAAACCTTTTCACACCTCCAACACAAATCTGTCAATAAATGACATGAATATATCAAAATCCCATACTTGTACGTGTTAACTTGGGCCTCAATGTCATCATCATTCTGAGACTCAGTTTTCAAATAACTGCCCATAAAATCATTAAAACAGACGCTCTCGGCCTCAGATTTTGCACACAGAAAGAAATTAATCTTGATATTTGAATGAGATTAACTTTTAACAAGTGCTGTCTTCTCCTTCAATTAATACTAATGTGTTAATTCATTGCTCAGACTTTTACACTTCTCAAAATTGTGTGTGAGACGGTCGATATACCTTCAACTCAGGATTTTTTTGAAAAGCGTAGATGCAAAGTATTGCGGTAACACATGCTTCTGCTTCAAGTAAAGTTAATTATAGTCAACACTGCAGCATTTCCCTACAGAATACACCGTGTTAAACAAACCTCAGCACCACAAAAGCTGTTTCTTTTCCCATAATGAAGTAACACGCCTCTAATTAATAAATATCTTATAGTCCTGATTATGCTTTTAAAAATGCATGTGCCCTTTGTCCTCTCATTATAGAAATTGTTGATTGATCACAAACACAGTGATTGCCTGTAAATCCCTGGGCTCTATTAAGGTCAAAAGTAGAACAATGTGGCATTGAAAATGTACAGCTTTCGGAAAAAAAAAAAACACCTCAGGGACAAAATTAAGTTCTCAATCATAGGCTTTACTTATTAAGTTGTGTTTCCCTTTAAACATTTTTCCTTTGTCTCTGCTTCAGGTCCATTGGAATGTCTTGGTGGCATTGGCTAATTGTGTGTGCATGTGGTGTGTTGGCATACATGTGGGGATCCATGGAGACGTCAAGTTCTTCCTCGTCTTGGGGCACTTAAATTAAATAAAGTAATCCCACTTCTTGAAAACCTCAGGGGCAAGTGATAAGACAATTAAAGCACTGTGATGGTTTACCCACAGAAAGGGGCAGCTGAAACCCAAGAGGCAATTAACTCTGGTTTAATGAACTCCCTTTTGTTACCTTTCTGTTTCAAATTCCCATCCTAGTCTCACTGGCTTTTTTTTTTTATTTTTATAGTAGCTTTCACTTGTTCTCCACCCTGCTCGTTTCTCACAGTGTCTCTGAAATGAAAACAGATCATTAGTTAATAGACCCTCTGTGAGCTGATAGGTCTATTTAAATGCTTTTGTGAAAGTGAATATGATGAGAAAGGGTCTGTACAATGGGTAGTTTAGGATCAGATCTTGTACATATCATATCAGGACAATTATCATACTTCTGAATATCCATTCGAGCTGAATGCACTGCAGGGAAATATCTACAGTAGATTGATATACTGTATTGTTTATTGAGTATACTGCATAATCTTTAAAAGTGTACTGGATATCATTTAGGCTATAACCATTACATATCATTGATTCGAATACCTCATTTCCTCTCTATGTCCAATTTCCAGAGTATGGCTGGACAACAAACATTAAGCATTTTAGTTGTTTATTTCTGTAGATTGCTAGCTAGCATTATTTATTCTCATTTTATTTGGCCAGTTGTGACAAAGTAAAATTAAACATGCAGCTACATTAACAAATTGTTTTGTCAGAAAAAAAGCAAGAATGAAAGAAAGAAAAAAGAAAGGCGCCATCTCCAATCATGCAAGTTTAATGCAGAATTCATCTCCAACCAAAATCTAACACACCTCTTTCAGCTGAACTTCTTAAAGCAATAATCAGATGGTCAGGTGTGCATGATCTTCAAAATCTTCAGGAAAGTAGCTCTCCAGTTTCAATCACATGATTGGAAACCCCTGCTGTAAATCATGAAATCATCAGGAATTTACCAGTTTGTTATAATAGTCGTCGTCATCATCATCATCATCATCATGAAATCAATTGTTCAGCACAAATCTACCTAATTTAGTGTCCACCCTCATCCCCTTCTTAGTCCCACATTTACAGTACTGTGCAAATGTATTAGGCACATGCAACGAAATTTTGTAGAGTAAAAATGCTATCAAATAATAGCATACAAGTAATTAAATAAAACCATGGCGGCATGGTGGTGCAGTGGTTAATACGTCTGCCTCACAGCAAGAAGGCCCGTGTTTGATTCTCGGGCTCAGGCATTTCTGTGTGGAGTTTGCATGTTCTCCCCATGCTTGCGTGGGTTTCCTCTGGGTACTCCAGTTTCCTTCCACAGTACAAAAACATGCACAGTAGTCTAAATGGCTGTTCCAAATTGCCCCTGGGTGTGAGAGTTAGTGTGAGTTGTTTTATGTGTGTTGGCCCTGCAATGGTCTGGTGAACTGTTCAAGGTGTACTCCACCCTGGCTTAGAGTCGGCTGAGAGCGTCACCAGCCTCCACCGCAATTAGGATTAAGCGGCTTAGAAAATGATTGAATGGATAAATAAATAAAACATTTCTACATAAAAAAAAAAATTATATAAAGCACAGTAAACAGTAATAAACAAAAGAAATATTTTTTTGTTTTTTTGCTAGAGTTTCTAAATTCCTGATAAAAATTGTTGATGTTTTGCATAGCACTACCTTGAATAATGCAAAAAACAAACAAACAAACAAAAAAAAAAACCCTCTCACTCATTTACAGAACTGCATAATCCTTACTTTTAGGGTAGTGGGGAAGCTGGGGATACACCTTGGACAGCTCACCACACCATTGCAGGACAACACATACACAGCCATTCATACTCACACCTAGGGGCAATTTAGAACAACCAATTAGCCAAATGTGAATGTCTTTGGACTGTGGTAGGAAACCGGAGTCCCCAGATAAAACCCGCGCAAGCACGGTGAGAACATGTAAACTCCGCACAGAAACGCCGGAGCCTTGAGACTCAAACCCAGGACCTTCTTGCTGTGAAGCAGACGTGCCAACGACTATGCCACCTAAAAAACAAACAAACAATCAAACAAACAAACACAAAAACAACTACAGTTCAGCTTTTCTCATGATTGAAATGGATGAATTAAGAAAAAAGGTGTTCAAATTGAACACAGCTCTCCTGAGTTGCACCTCTTGCCTGCTAATTGTGCCATTTAGTTCAGGCACGACCACTCACTGCCACTGTTTAGTCTGGCTAATGATGATTCACAACCTCAACCATCCCCTTGATAATTTAAAAAACCCTCATCCACTGCCTGCACGTCCATGATGGCTGTAATTGACAGATTCCCACGCTGAGAAAATATCGAGCTGTCTGTCTTCAAGACTTTTCGGGCAGAGCATGCTGAGGAAATTACTTTAATACAGTGTTTACCCAGTAAGGTATAGTTGACATTGTACACCGTGGCCCAATTTTAGATTTGGGAAGATGTCTCTTATCCTCTTTTAGGAGGTATATCTTGTGTTTTTATCTAATGGGTTATACAGATTGTGAAATTGTGTTCAGTGTTCAGTGTAGATATAAGTGTGAATGGTTGTGTGTGTGAGTTGGCCCTGTAATAGTCTGGTGAGCAGATCAGGGTGTACCTTCGTCCAGTGTCGACTGAGATGTTGACCCCGTGACCCTAGTAGGATTAAATGTTCAGTGTTTTTTAGACAGTCTCCATAAAGAAATTTGTGAATGAGATACTATATTTAAAAAAAAAAATTGTGCCAGCAGTTTAACATGGAATAAATAAGGCATTTTTGCTCAGTGACTGATAAATCCCCACTGATGAAGTTTGTATATCTGATAACTGAGAGTATCTGTAAAAGAGCTGATAGTAGGCACAGAACCAAACATGGACCAGGACCACAACACTCCTCTATCATTATTTTCTGCATCAAGTGGAGCTGGTGTCAAAGTACATATCGATAAGTAACTGTTTCAGTGGATTGCTGAAAGTATCCATTCCAGTGAGCTCATGCACGTTACCTTACTAAACAGTCGATGGTTCTCCGACATTGTATATTTTTCTGATATGTTTTAATCATTTAATTTGTACTGTATTAATTCCACAAGGGAAATTTTGACTTCTGCATTTAACCCATCCAAAGTGAGCACACACACTTGGAGCAGTGGGCTGCTACACATTGCAGAGCCCACGGAGAGCAGTTGGGGGTTAGGTGCCTTGCTCAAGGGCACTTTAGCCATGAATGTAGAGGAAGGGAAAGTGCAGTTCACTTCCCCCACCGCCACACATTATTCCTGCTGCTTCGGGAATCGAACCAGCAACCGTTAGGTCTGCCCCCCTTTCATTTATTTTTTTGTTTTTATTGATCTATGATTAAGATATTTGCCCATGGGAACCTGTCCATCATACACATAGTTATGTCTTCGCTGATCATCCCATTTATGGCTCTAGGAATTTATGCTCATTCAACCACAATAGCTGCCCTGCGATGGCCTGGCAAACTGTCCAGGGTGTACTCTGCCCTCGCCCAGAGTCAGCTGAGATGGGCGCCAGCCTCCCTGCGACCCTAATTAGGATTAAGCGGTTCAGAAAATGAATGAATGAACCACAATAGCATTAGTGAAGCCTGTCAACTATAGTTGGCACACAGTTGCTGTTCCAATTTATCACAAAGGTTCATTGGGGTTGATGGGCACTATGCAGCCAGCATACGAGCCCTATGCAAATCACTCAAGCTCTTCTGTATTAACCTTGGATAACCATCTCTTTTTGGGCCTTGCTTGGTCCACAGGGCATTGTCATGATGGGACATATCTTGGCATTTTAGTTCCAAGGGAAATCTAAATGCCCACATACTTGTATGAGGGTCTAGTGTTGATACATTTTTGACCATATAGTATATGTCCTGGGCGGCACGGTGGCATAGTGGTTAACAAGTCCGCCTCACAGCAAGAAGGTGCTATGTTCGAGTCCCAGGCTCAAGCATTACTGTGTGGAGTTTACATGTTCTCCTCATTCTTGCGTGGGTTTCATGGTTCCTTCCAAAGTTCAAAGTCACGCATGTTACGCTAATTGTCTGTTCCAAATTGCCTGCTGGTGTGAGTGTAAATGGTTGTGTGTGTATGTTGGCCCTGCAATGGTGTGGCGAGCTGTTCAGGGTGTACCCTGCCTTTGTGTCAGCTGAGATAGGCTCCAGCCTCCCCGCAATCCTAGTAGGATTATGAGTTTCGGCAAATGAATGAGTGAGTAAGTGAGCATATGTCTTTAAAATAAAACAACTGCTATGCCAATCAAAATAGGCATATAACAACAAGTATGAGCTCTCCTAACGAAGTCGTGTTGACATTGAAGGTATCTGTGGCATCTCATTTTCACCACCCATTAAAGACACTAATTTCCTATTTTGTTCTCTGAAACTCATCATGTATTGCAGAAACCATTACCTCTAGTACAGCAAATTGGTCCATCTTTTCAATATTGGTGCTGCATTTGGTTCTCAAAAGCATCCTGCTGATGATTGGTAAGGTCAGTTAACTCAAAACACTGTCCCAAGTCAACAAGTCAAACATGAAATAAGCAATCCATCCAGGTTGGCTTCTAGTTCAGTCGTCTGTTTTATTAAATGATGCCTTGGACAGGAATTGATGTCTTAAGGAGTGTCCATTTTTCAACCCTGAACCACAGTGGTCTCAATGGAAGGTCAAGAATGGTAGTAAGTTACCACCCATCTCCTTTTGGCTTCCAGCTTAGCTTCTTCCTTCTATTCCAAAGACAGAAAGAAAGAGCCTCTTTTTTCTGCCTCCCCAATCCTGCAAACTGTTGCCTTTCTCATTGTCCCTGTTATTAAAATGTTTGTTCACCACAGCTGTGCAGGGAATCCCCTGCGGACAACCTCAACCAGGAACAACCATGCCTGCCATTCCTCTTGCCTTCATTCCTTCAGTGGGATTTCATACTTCTTTCTTTTCCTTTCAAAACTTCCCGGAAACCTGTCAGTGCACAGAGGATAACTTTCTTAGCCTGTTCAGATGACATGACCATGTCTGACCTCATAGTTGATTGGACAACCAGGGAGTCCACCTTCATTTACATTTATGGCATTTGGCAGACGCCCTTATCCAGAGTGACTTACATTTCTTACATTGATTAAACTGGATAGCACTTACAGAGTGCAAGCAACCTCCATTACACAGCATGAATAATGTAGCAATTATGCCCTATATGGGTAGTGGTTTTAATATACACTGCTAAAAAAAATAAAGGGAACACTTAAACAACACAATGTAACTCCAAGTCAATCACACTTCTGTGAAATCAAACTGTCCA
>JBCNYH010000021.1:41478044-41494542 GCA_039654325.1 Tandanus tandanus
GTTGCTCATGGGGAGAGGCGGCGAGCTGGTGTGGGCATCCTTGTTGCCCCCCGTCTCGGTGCCCACATGTTGGGGTTTTCTCCAGTTGACGAGATTTTGCGTCGGCGACAGAGAACCCTGGAGAGACGCATTTTGCAGACGCAAAATCTCGTCAACCGGAGAGAATCCCAACATGTGGGCACCGAGACTGGGGGCAACAAGGATGTCCCCATGAGCAATTCCAGAATAAAACAAGGTCCAGCCCATCTCGAGAAGGGTACTGATCTGAACCTGATTTTCACTGCATTTCATTTTCTAAGCTGCCTAATCCTAATTAGGGTCGCAGGAGAGCGGCTGGCGCCCATCTCATCCGACTCTGGGTGAAGGCGGTACACCCTGTACAGCTTGCCAGGCCATCGCAGGGCCAAAACACGTACAACTATTCACACTCACTCTCACAACTAGGGGCAATTTGGAACAGCCAATCAGTCTACTGTGTATGTTTTTGGACTGTGGGAGGAAACTGGAGTACCCGGAGGAAACCCACGCAAGCACAGGGAGAACATGCAAACTTCACACAGAAACACCCAGAGCCCGAGATTCGAACCCGGAACCTTCTTGCTGTGAGGCGCACGAGCTAAACACTGCACCAACGTGCTGCTTTGTTTATAATAATAATAATTATAATAATAATAATAATAATTACTATTATTATTATTATTATTATTATCATTATTATTACTATTATTATTAATAAAGTTAAATTCTAGTTTAACTGTGGCTTTAAGAAAAAAATATTTTTTTTCATTCAGATCTTGCTGTATCATCCATCACCTGTCACGCTACAGCATGTATGAGGTCAGATATAATGCTACAGTCTCTTGAGGCTCATGAGGCTCTTTAAATGAAAAGGCATGGCAGCTTTCAGGGGGAAAAAAGCTGTGCATTTATTTGCATTGGAGGTCTGGGTTCTATTGTGTTAACTGCTGAGTGATGCTAAAGGAAGTGTTTATAGAGGGCCGAATGACAGCTGATGGGGTTGACAGGGACTGGAGCGAGACAGTGGGATGCCCCCTCACTCTTCAGTATAATTAATAAACGGACTACCAGGGGATTTCTGTAGCACTGGCCGCTATGACAGGACCTGTCTTCAGAGCACTAAAGCATTAAATGACCAAGTCCTGTCAGGCTAACTTTCACTGCAGTCCCTAGACACAGACACTTCTCCGGTGCACTTTTGTTTTCACAATTTCTGGTACTCTCACTTCTCTCTCTCTCTGCCTGCCACACACAAACACACCCACCCACACCCACCCACCCACACACACACACACACACACACACTCACACACACAAATTACTTACTCCATCCTACCCACTCCCTTCTCCCCCTTCTAAAGAGCACTTTCTTATTTTTTATTCTAGCTTGTTGTTCTCTTGCCATTTAAAGAAAAAAATACATTTTGTGAAACCTTGAGGAACTTTTATATTACCTAAATGTTTTTCATATTCATACAGTATTTAGCAAAATATGTTTCTAAAGAAGGTGGCACGGTGGCATAGTGGTTAGCATGTCCGCCTCACAGCAAGAAGGTCCTTGGTTCAAGTCCTGGACACGGCAAGAGCCTTTCTGTGTGGAGTTTGTATGTTCTGCCCGTGCTTGCGCGGGTTTTCTCCAGGTACTCAGGTTTCCTTACCCAATCTGAAGACATGATCAATTGGCTAATTGGTTGTTCCAAATTACCCTTGATGTGAGTTTGTGTGAATGGTTGTGTGTGCTGCCTTGTGATGGACTGGCAAGCGGTACAGGGTGTACCCCTGCCTTTGCATAGAACTCAGCAAATAAATGAGTGAATGAGTGAGGGAATGTAGTTAGAAGTGTAGTTTGGAACATTAAAGGGAATAGTTTGCAACAATATTTTGAAAAATATAATAGGAATAGGGTTCATTTCTACTTGGATCAATTTGTCAAGACGATCCGTATGTTTACTTGCATTAAGTGATGTTTTTTTCCCCCTTATTCTGAAAAAAAGATTCCAATAAGCTATTCATGGGCCTAATTGAAATTATTATTCCACCAATATTTCTGTTACATGCAGTTGTGCATACTCCTGATTGTCTAGATGCTGCACAGATTTGAGCGTAACCAAGCAAGAGACAGTGTATCACCAACTGCCATAAAACATCCAAGCGAAATGGATAATTTGCAAGTAATATCAACATATCCAACATTTCTTAATCGGAAAAATACTAAATATGGGAACTCCAAAGAGAATTTTATAAGGCTTATGGGACAAAAATATTACATTACAAGTATAAGGTTAGCACGTCCACCTCACATCAAGAAGGTCCTAGGTTCGAGACCCTGGCTCGGCGAGGGTGTTTCTGTGTGGAGTTTGCATGTTTCCCCTGTCCTTGCGTGGGTTTCCTTCAGACAGTCCGGTTTCCTCCTACAGTCCAAAGACATGCACATTAGGCTAACTGGTTGTTCCAAATCTACCCTAGGTGTAAGTGTGAATGGTTGTGTGTGTTGCCCTGCAATAATCTGGCAAACTGTTCAGGGCGCACCCCGCCTTCGCTCAGTGTCGGCTGAGATAGGCACCAGCCTTCCCTCGACCCAAGAAGGATTTAGCAGTTCGGAGTGAGTGAGTGAGTGAGTGTAAACGACGTGTAAATGTTGCCCTTTGCTTTACTCGCCTATGTTCCACTTTCTACATTTTTTTAAACATTTCAAACTGTGCTCTATTCAGGTACACACAGGAGTATGTATACCCTGGGCCATGAGAATACATAACGAAATGGAAGATGAGTTGCTCCAATACTATGTTTAAATAAATAAAAACATATCTAAAACAATAAAATTCAAAGCTCAAGACTTAATTTTATGGTTGAGTCACGAATTCAAAGCTTCTCCTACTAATGTTCATTTGAATACAAACTTTATAAGTAATAAAATAAAATGTGACTTTTAAAGAAATGAGACGTCCATGATAATAGCTAACATACTAGCCATCTATCTAGCAGAATCTGCCCGGCATATCTTTTTTCAGTCTTCAGGTCATTTTACTTTACAGAAACACCCTTATAAAATATATTTTGGCACCCCTACCCGTCCCATTTTTCTTTTTCTTACATCCTTGCTTCCTTCATGCTTCTCGTCCTCTGATGCATATAAACCAGGGTTTCTCCTCTTTGCTGGAGTTTTCCAGCATCTGATGGCTCTAGTTCATTTCTGCTGGATTAATTGGTCCCTGAATGAATTCTGTTGACAGGGCAATTCATCATGAGTTTAGCCTGACAGTGACGGGGCAGGAGTGGGGGAGGGTTGAGAGAAGAGAGGGGCCACAAGTAAAGAACGATGTAGAAGTCTCTCTCTCTCTCTCTCTCTTTATCTATCTATCTATCTATCTGTGTATCTCTCTATCCCGCTCTCCCATAATTTCATGTATTTCGCCATGATCAGTGTAATGCACACAGAATTGTCCTGACACAATTTGGAAGCAACCCAAGCTTCTGTGATAGAAAATGGCCAGGCATTTGATTGGACTGTTAAAGCAACGTGTCGCTGAAACATGAATCCCCAAATGCCAATCAGATTGCCCAATATAATCACATTTGCACTAAGCATTAGCCTTTAATTGCATCATGTATCACACAATAGCCATTAGAGGTGATTAGCTAACAGTGATGGAGAATGAGGTTTGGCTCTGGCATAACTGGCCAGAACATTGGCACAGTCTGTTCAAGCTCTCTCTCTCTCTCTCTCTCTCTCTCTCTCTCTCTCTCTCTCTCTCTCTGTCCTTTTGCAACCTATCATCTTTTATGTTTTAGAATGGTTTATGTATATGCTCCACGAAACCCTCTGTACAATAGTAAAATAATACATAAATACAATATTCCAGAGGACAAATTTAAAATATGAATCTTTTATGCGACTTTCGTAAGGAGTAGGCTGCATTGTCGTCACAGGCGTCTGTGATGGCCTGGCGAGCTGTCTAGGGTGTACTCTGCCCTCGCCCAGAGTCGGCTGAGATGGGCGCCAGCCTCCCGGCGACCTTAATTAGGGTTAAATGGTTCAGAAAATGAATGAATGAATGAATCTTTTATGCCATCTTTGACCTTTAATGCCATTGTTGATTTTGTGTTCTTTATCTTGATCATATGGAGGAACCTTTCTATCCCTAAAAAAGAGAAGTTTCATATAATAATCCCGTGAGATCATGGACCTAGGGCGAGTTAGATACCACTGAGTAATCCCCAGGATGGAGCCTTCATTCATTCATTCACTTATTTTCTGAATCGCTTAATCCAACCAGGGTCACAGGGAGACTGGTGCCTATCACCCTGAACAAATCGCAAGTCCATTGACACAACACTCATACAACAATTCACTCTCTTCACTCGCATCTAGGGTCAATCTGGAACAGCCAATTAGCTTAATGTGCATGTCTTTGGAATGTGGAGGAAACTGGAGTACCCGGAGGAAACCCATGTAAGTACATGCAAGTGCATGCCCAAACCGAGCTCAGGACTCGAACCCAGGAACCTCTTGCTGTGAGGCGGACGTGCTTACCACTACACCACTGTGCCACCCTCAGTGTGTCTTCATCTTTCTTCCAATTTAAACAGCAAGTCCACAAACACTTCATAGAGACTAATAGATGCGTAGATGTCTGTTAGCTCTGTGATGGGGCTACAAAGGAGATTTCCATGCAGCCCGCACCTTTCACCGAGAAAACTGTTTGTGATAATGATGCTACAGCACGATATTGCTGTTAGATACCTGATTCCTTCATCTGCAATATTCAATTACACCAAGACAGATGCATACTGTTATATAGACACTTTGGTAAATGTTGCATTGATGCATTTTAATTAAATGTTAGGAGAAGACAGGGTTTTCCTGCAGTTGCCACTGGAGTGTATTTATTTTCAATCCATCAATGTTTGGATATTAGGATTGTGCACACAGTGTCTCCTGCACAGCCATGTTGGCTCTGGTCAAAAATCACCCATAATTGCTGCTCAGGAAACATAACAAGCTGGGCCGCTCGGCTGCCTCACAGGGCTGAGGTGGGACATGATGGATTCCCGGGACTGCCATAATTTATTGCCAAATCCAATTAGATGCAGAACATAAAGCAGCAGATAGATTTGCTGTTGGGTAATGTCACAGAGCTCTTCCTGATATGAAGACGTGAAATGCGCATCTGATTTCTCCATTTCCAGCACGATGCCATGGCAAATGAGATCGTCCCGGGGATTAGTGGTGAAGATGAACTGATAAGACAAACTGAAGCTGTGGCATTACACGGCCTTGTTTTAAACAAGTCACACAGAGGAGGCTGTTAAACGCTTATTCATTTGTGCACCGGGCTGTGAAAATCAGATGGGTTTGTAGTATGATGGGGCTTTTAGTGTTGAAAGAACGACAGTTATGTGGTGCCGGGCCTGTTGCTCTACTGCTCTGCCACTTTCATTTATGGTTTGGAAACAAGCAGGCAAATCTATTTTATTAATGCAACAAATGGTATACAGACTACAGTTATATTATTTCCCAGCACTTGTTTCCAGCAAACATTGAAGTATTCCTAAAGATAAGGAAATTTAATTAAATTCAAGTGATACAACTGGGGGAAAAATTATATACTGGGAAAAAGAATAAAGCAAGAACCTATCTCAGCCAACACTGTACAAAGGCAGGGTACACCCTAAACAGCTCGCCAGACCATCACAGGGCCAACACACACAGTCATTCACACTCACATTCATACCTAGGGTCAATTTGGAATGTCTTTGGACCGTAGGAGGAAACTAGAGTACCCAAACCAGGACATCATAACTCGCCAAACCCTGGACTTGAACCCAGAACTTTCTGGTTGTGAGGCAGACGTACTAACTACTACGCCACCGTGCCACCCAAAATAAAACCAGTCTTACATACTACTGTTTAATAATGCAATGTTCGTATTGAAATGTTTCATGCATAGTGTAATTGCAATTTACACAAAATGGATATTATGGACTCTGTTTCGGATTATGGATTCTGTTACGCTGATCTTATAAAATCCAGTTGGTTCAGACTACGTGGTTCAGGTTATGAATGTGTATTTTTACAACAGTCAGAGGTTTATTTCTTTATAAACACTGTTGCTATATATAAAACAAATCACTGCTATGGACCATATTATTAATGAAAGCAAGAAAATTTAGACAAGAAATAAATGTAATAATTATAATCATAATAAAAACACTGGGCGAGAAGATGGCGCAGTGGTTAGCGTGTCCGCCTCACAGCAAGGAGGCATGGGTTCGATTTCCGGTCTCTGGCGTTTCTGTGTGGAGTTTGCATGTTCTCCCCGTGTTTGCGTGGGTTTCCTCCGGGTACTCCGGTCAAGAAAATTTAGACAAGAAATAAATGTAACAATTATAATCATAATAAAAACACTGGGCGGCGCGATGGCGTAGTGGTTAGCGTGTCCGCCTCACAGCAAGGAGGCATGGGTCTCGGGCGTTTCTGTGTGGAGTTTGCATGTTCTCCCCGTGTTTGCGTGGGTTTCCTCCGGGTACTCCGGTTTCCTCCCACAGTCCAAAAACATGCACAGTAGGCTAAGTGGATGCTCCAAATTGCCCCTAGGTGTGAGAGTGAGTGTGATGCAAACCCATCAAAAGCAGTTTCGTTTCTGTTCTCACTTACGTTACGACAATTGTTAACAGTCACTTCAGTTTCTTTTATAAGAAGCTAAAACTATAGAAAACTAATCACCACCTTCCAACCAATCAGATTCCAGTATTCAGTAGCTCTAGGGTGTAAACAGTGTTGATTGACATATGTTAATGACATCAGATGTCGCTGTACTTCTGTATCTTTTGCTGATGAATCTTTAAATCTGGATCTTTGATACACGTGACATGGTGGGGGGAGGAGATGTTTAATTCGGGGATAATGAAGTGGAAATTCTGAATCAGACCGAAGGGTTACGCTTCACTTGGATGACCTGAAAGGGCTTTTGTTACATTTTTTATTTTTTTTTACACTGAAGAGAAACAGAACAAAAAGAAATTAGGGAGTAAGCGTGGAGCTATTCGGAGCATGCGGCAGGACCGGACGTGCTGACATTTCTTCCTTCGGCTCCTGGGTCGGTGTCGTCATCGTGTCTGTGCGAGTATCTCCTGACAGCTCCTGTACACCTGCACCAGGCACTTCAGCCTCGGCTTGGAGCTCTGACAGAAGAATGCAAATGATTAACAACATCATCTGCATGATGTTTCAACAGGTGCTGAAGTGAACCCCTCCGCCAGGACATCAGGACATCAAGACACGACGCCAACAGACAGATTTGACAGTGTACCGACTGCTGGTGTATTACATATTCTTATACTTTTGTTTTAATTCAAGAATAAAGTATTCATTAAGAATAAAGTATTGGCTCCCATCACACTCAGATCAAGACCATGAAGAGCGCACTGCGTCCTGAAAATTTCAGCGAACACAGCAGAGGGCGTGGCCAAAATGGAATAATATGCAGTTTTCAAGTTCGTACTCTGTCCTTACAGCATCCATGCCAGGATCTCACTGCATCCAACGTGGTCACACTAATCTCTTACCATGTGCAATACGTTCTCATTACGACCAATCAGATCACACCATGCACTTACCACACTTAGTCCGCGCCACGCTTGTACTACGTCAGTGACGTCCCTACTCGGTGTTAGTTTCACTATTACTACGTCAGCACTGTCGTTAGTTCCTGCTTAACACCTTCTCGCTGCGTCCTGATTAGACCACATTAATTTTTTTAACATGTCCAAAGTTCGATCACGTCCTCTGAGACCATACCACGTCCCTATCACTCTCTACTACATTCCTGCTCTGTTGTACCGGGTCTTACTGCGCCCGCGTGATTTGTTTTGAGGACGTGGAGGGAACGCGGCTGAGTGTGACGGGGTTAAGATTAGACACAGTAAGTTCGTGTTATTGTGTCTTTACAAGTACAGTGAGAATCGTTTGGAACAATCCAGCAGACGCCATGAGAATAAAAGCCGTTAAAAGTTTACTGAGATAATAAACAAACAAACAAATATATAAATAAATAAGTAGGACGGCACAGAGGCACAGTGGTGAACACGTCGGCCTCACAGCAAGAAGGTCCTGGGTTTGATTCCCGGGCTCGGTGAGGGCGTTTCTGTGTGGAGTTTGCAAATAGGTTTCCTCCAGGTACTCCGGTTTCCTCCCACAGTCCTAAAACATTCACTGTAGGCTAATTGGCTGTTGAAAATCGCCCCGAGGTGTGAGAGTGAGTGTGAATGGTTGTATGTGTGTTGGCCCTGTGTTGGCCTGGTGAGCAGTTCAGGGTGTACCCCGCCCTCGTCCAGAGTCGGCTGAGATGGGCGCCAGCCTCCCCGCGACCCGTATTAGGATTAAACGGTTCAGAAAATGAATGAATAAATACATAAATAAAGACTTATTGAAGTATAAAAGCTTCTTTAATGGAAATAAAGTGGACGTGTAATGGGGAATGAGGAGTACCGGTCACATGACAGGGAGAGTAATTAGATTAATAATTAGAGATTACTAAATTATTGTGCAATCTCTCGGATTTATTTATTTATTTTATCTGTCACATTTATCCAAATTTACTTACAAGAAAATATAAAGATGGAACTGACAGACACGCGACCCTGTAGTGGACCGGCGAGCTGTTCAGGGTGTACCGCGCCTTCGCCCAGAGTCGGCTGAGATAGGCTCCACCCTCTCCGCTAGCAGGATTAAGCGGTTAGGCTAACGAATTTATAAATGATTGAATAACAGACCAGGTATTTCAATGCGCCAGGATTTGAACCCACAACCTTCTGATCATTAACGCAAAGTTTGTGAATGTAGAGGAATATCTAATCATCACGCAGTCTATCGCTACTCGCTCGTCCGGGCTCGCCCCCCGACCTGTACTGTCTGTCGGGTGAAGGAGGACGGACCGCGCACGCTCCTGCTAACTGAGGGAAATAAACACAAACCTGGAAAAGAGGGACTACACTGCTGACTCCGTCAGGCTCCGCGGGATCCTTCAGCAAAATACACAGGTAGTAGATGATCGTTTGCTGAAAAAAAAAAGTGTAAATAAGCTTTAAACGATCTTTTTTATTTTTCTGCGATCAGATCCGATAATACATTTCAACATGTGGGAGGATGAAACTAAAGACCTAATGCTGAGGGACGCGACAGTAAAGCCTTCTCAGCCCTGATGGTGCTCTTAAAATGGGAGGGGCATTCTCTCTCTACCTAATGTCAATCAAAGTGATGCTAAGCAGTTGTGCTCATCTATGAACTCTCTATATGCAGAAGAGGGCGGATTGCGCTTTCCTCTGAGGAAGGTTCAGATGGTAAAGCCAAGGAAATGCAAAACACGTCAACCGTGATTGGTCTGCTTGGTAGCATCACGGTTCCTCCTACGCATTTCCTCACCATTTCTAATAAAGCTGTCTGGACAGAAACGCCACCCCGTGAACAGTATGAATTTCCTCACCATGTGGATGGCCTCGTTGATGACGATGTCTTTGATCCTGTTCATCTCGATGAAGGTGGTGCTCTGCCGGCCCGAGGCGTACGCCGACGACAGCTGGATGCCGAGCGAGCCGACGACGAGCACCGTCTCGTGGTCGACCTTTACAAAGTGAACGTGCAGCAACATTCCCAATAAAGTTATGAAGATGGCGCCGGACAGGACCACCGTGTTCTACAAACACACCACGTCAACATTCACGCACACAGAGCACGAAAAATACACCTTGATTCAACACTGACAACTGCTGGAACCAAACACAGCTTCATAGAAACACGCTCATTCCATGTGTTATGTGTAGTTAGCGTGTTATAACAGGTTTGTTGTCATCAATAGCACTATAAAGAAATGTAAAGCAAAATGTATCCCCTCCCCACCCCTCCTTTTTTTTTCCCCCCTAATTTTGGTTGTATCCAGCGTAAGCATGCACATGCCTCCTCCGTGACATGCGATGCTGCCACCCGCCTCTTTACGAACTGCTGCGCAATGAGCTCACAGACGCCCTTCGATTGGCTGGTGACCGCTGGGAGTGACAGGGGAGCATATGCCATCCCTCCCACCTGTGAGAGCTCAGCCAATTAGCTCCTGTGGACACCCGGTCAGGAATGGCTGTGGTATCAACCTGGATTTGAACTTGCGATCGCCAGGTAAATAGTCACACGCCTTGTCGATGTGCCACTCAGGAGCCCTTGTATTACATTTTTAATAAATAAGTTTTTAAAATATCAGACCTGTTGTAGAGTACAACTACTAATAAACAGTAGAGGGAATTATGTGTGAACATCGGAGAGAAAAAATAAAGTACAAATATATTACCTTTGAGAAAGTATGACTGAACTGAACCCAACATGACTCGGCTTGTGTCAGCTGATTATTGTTATTTATGGTGTTTCAAGTGTGTTGAGAAAAGTAGAGCAAAGTTGCTCCCTGGTGGACAAACTATGCCACGACGACATTCATAACATGGTTGAAGGATCCATTAAACTTTTATTTCAGTTCAGAGCTCACCTGTCTGTGCTACAGCTTCGGAAAAAAACGCAGGTTGTAATTTTCGAGTCCATCCCAAAACTAATCATCGAGGATGAATGTGAGGGTGTCGTTATGGTAACATGTGATACCCAAACAACATGTCTGAGGGATAGCGTGTAGTTTTTGCTGCAAAAATAGAAGCAAATCAAAACCTTCAAAAAAAAAGAACCGTGACTGATTCTGCAGGATGTTCTTTAAAAATTACAGTTTACTTCCTTATAAAAGTGCACACATTATACCTGGAACTACGGATTCAGGGGGAGTTTATTTATCCAGGTAAAGTTTATTTAGTTTATTATTCTTTGAAGATGAATATATTTCATTGTTTTTATAGTTATTGACATTAAGCATTTCTCTGCATGGAGTTTTACTCTTTACTGATTATCTTGAATCAAGAGGATAATAAATGAATTCCAGGGGAAATATAGCCGCAAGCAGCGATTCGCGGGGTCCAAGCAAAGAGACTAATAAAAGAGCAAAGAGGAGTTATGGAGAGGAACAGGAGTGATGATGAATGTAAAGTATGAGAGGTGAAGAAGAGGAGTGATAAAGAGCAAAAGAAGTGATGGAGAGGAAGAGGAGTGATGGAGAGGAAGAGGAGTGATGGAAAGGAAGTGGAGTGATGGAGAGGAAGTGGAGTGATGGAGAGGAAGAGGAGTGATGGAGAGGAAGAGGAGTGATGGAGAGGAAGAGGAGTGATAAAGAGCAAAAGAAGTGATGGAGAGGAAGAGGAGTGATGAAAAGGAAGAGAAGTGGTGGAAAGGAAGAGGAGTGATGGAGAGGAAGGGGAGTGATGGAGAGGAAGAGGAGTGATGGAAAGGAAGAGAAGTGAAGGAGAGGAAGTGGAGTGAAGGAGAGGAAGAGGAGTGATGGAGAGGAAGAGGAGTGATGGAAAGGAAGAGGAGTGATGGAGAGGAAGAGGAGTGATGGAAAGGAAGAGGAGTGATGGAAAGGAAGAGAAGTGATGGAGAGGAAGTGGAGTGATGGAGAGGAAGGGGAGTGATGGAGAGGAAGAGGAGTGATGGAAAGGAAGAGGAGTGATGGAAAGGAAGTGGAGTGATGGAGAGAAAGAGGAGTGATGGAGAGAAAGAGGAGTGATGGAGAGGAAGTGGAGTGATGGAGAGGAAGAGGAGTGATGGAGAGGAAGAGGAGTGATGGAAAGGAAGAGGAGTGATGGAAAGGAAGTGGAGTGATGGAGAGGAAGAGGAGTGATGGAGAGAAAGAGGAGTGATGGAAAGGAAGAGGAGTGATGGAGAGGAGAAGGAGTGATGGAAAGGAAGAGGAGTGATGAAGAGGAGAAGGAGTGATGGAAAGGAAGAGGAGTGATGGAAAGGAAGAGAAGTGATGGAGAGGAAGTGGAGTGATGGAGAGGAAGGGGAGTGATGGAGAGGAAGGGGAGTGATGGAGAGGAAGAGGAGTGATGGAGAGGAAGAGGAGAGATGGAGGAGTGATGGAGAGGAAAATGAGTAATAAAGAGGAGTGATGGAGAGGAAGAGTGATGGGGGAGTGATGGAAAGGAAGAGGAGTGATGGAGAGGAAGAGTGATGGGGGAGTGATGGAAAGGAAGAGGAGTGATGGAAATGAGAACGGCTGACACAGAAGAGGAAGAATGAAGAGTATGAGTGGTGATGAAGAGGAGTAATGAGGGGGAAGAGGAGTGATGGAGAGGAAAAGGACATGACGTCCCAGAGAGAGGTTGAAACCTGTGAATATGTCACAGAGAGGAAGTGATGATGTGAAAGGGAGATGTTGTTACAGAGAAGAAGGGATGATAGAGGGTTTTTTTTTTTTTTTGGAGGGTGTGTGTGTTAAAAGTAGCTTTTTGCCATAAAGGGGCAAAAGTGGAGGAAGAGACGCTTGGAGCCCTAATAGCACACGCTCCCTCTGTAGTCCTGTACTGTGGCTCCTCCTCCACACCTGAGCCTGAGTGAAAAGCCCGACTCACCTGAGTGAGATAAAACCCAGCATACGCGAGCAGCCACACGGCACAGGTGAACACCATCACGCTGAACAGGGACAGTCTCGCAGAGCTGACAGTGAACTCCCTGCAGAAAGGAGAATAATTCTGGCAGGATAATTTAACCGGCTTTCCGTTAATATCCGTGAACTCTTCCTTCTCAGCCATGTTGGATAGAAAACCCGTCCACCAGAAACACAGTATTATTATATACTTATTAATAATAATAATAATAACTATAGCGAAAAACGCCTTGTCCAATTTTACACGATTCACCTCGCAGTTTACGTTTTAAAACTAAGTCTAACCCTTACACGAAAAAATCAGCACGCATCGATGAACGTCGGCTGCGCGACCTCCAAGACGGCGCGTTGCATTCTGGGAAATCGAGTGCATATTTTAAAATGTCGCTCATCCGGACGACACGGCCCTAAAATCACGAACGAACGTCTCACGTCTTCCTTTTACAGAGCTATTATACCACGTCACAGTCAACTCTAAATACACGACACGTCACGTCATGCGTTTTAAATTGCGAAACAAACTCTCGCGCTTACTACATATCCCGAGTGACCTCCCCAAGGCCCCACCTTTGACCCTTAAACAAAAACAACTCGATCAGCTGATGTGACTAGGCAAACACTCGGATCCACCCGTTTTCCTAAAACCCCGCCTCATCAGCATGATTGGTCTTTATTTAAAGCTCATCAATGAAAGGTAGGCAAACAAGGACGAGGGGGACATTTTAACCAATCAAAATACGAGTAGGAGTCAGGTTTAACTAATCACAGCGCAAGGAGCGGGACCTACCAAATGTGGTTGGGAGAAAAAATACCGCTGGCAATAACATTCTACCGGGGAGTGGATATGAATATACATTTTTTTATCAATCTGTTTTGCTATGTAGTCAAGTTTTAGCAGAGTTAACGTCTTCCTGTGACTAAGAGGTATAATTTAGGGCGATTATTGCCACTTCAAGGCTTGTCTTGTAGAGAACATGGATGGTATCGTGTAGGGAAGGGACTTGTTTTGGTGTTGTGCTAGGTCAAGAAGGCTGACCAGTGTACTGTAGTAATATTATCTGGGTAACGTAACTTTAAACTAATTTATAGCACAATTTGGCACGGGAAATTATTTATATGTTTCTTAATATATAAGTAAATTTGATAGCCGTGTATTACTATTTTACAATAATAGCTAATGTTTACTTCTTTCCCGATGCGAATGCTAATGTTGCTAGCTTAATGAACAAAAGCTGAAGACGTCAATAGAGCACGCGACAAATCCTGTCAGTCTGTTTACCTGGATTTAAGGTAATAAACCTTTTTAATTGAGGTATAAATTAATAACTGGTGAGTAATATGTGTTAAAAATTTCGGATGTGCCTCTTTGATGTGTTTGGATACCGAGTGTCTGTGAACTCCTTTAGTTTAGTTCCTTTATTATATCTTTTTTCCCCCTTACTGATTAACTAATATTACATTAAATCAAAAAGCATGCCTATAATTTATATATAGTACACAAAAAACATTTCACCCTGAATATCCACCTTATTTCTTATTATTATTGTTATTATTATAATTATTATATATGTTTTAATTAATTTTATTATATTATAATAATATTTTGTTGTTGTTGTTATTAACGTACAAACTGGACTCATATTTTGTCAGACTTCCGGCTAGCCACTTCCGGTTAACTTAGCTGACTAATTTTGTTTCTGAAGAGGTAACACCGCTTAAACATTAGCATTTTCCATGATATTTTTAAATAAAGTTGATTTACTCCTAAATTGAGGAAGAAAATTTTAATCCAATTTTTCCCTTAAACTGGTACAAACGGGAAATAACTGGTGACAACTTGTTGTTGTTGTTGTTGTTGACAAAAAAAACCCCAAAGATTTTAAAGGTATTATATTGAATGAATAAACTGTGCTTGTTGAGAAACACAAAGCCAACATTGATGTCATATATGCTTACATTTAATGTAATAATAATTTGGAAATAAATGTAAGTTTGTTTGGATAATGAATTACTCAACACTGGTGGTTTTAAACCAGTTTCCATGACAATCCCTAAACAGACTGATTAGGTAAATAAACCTCCATTATCAGATAATCTACTGATGAATAAGATTGCGATGCATCGCCTGCTTGTTCTGTATTACAGCATCTGACGCTCATGATCATTACAGCTACGACTAGCCAAGGTGCACTGAATGTTCAACACTATAATCATTAATTCTGCAATTCTGCTTCGTCTCCTTTTGGAAGTTTCTCGGGCTTGAGAAAGTGCTACCAGTCCCTTCCCAGATTTATCACGTTTCTTGTCATTACATTTCATTTTTAAGGGATAGTTGCGTTCTCGATCATTCTCAGCTAAAGTGGTCAACAAATTAAGCATTAATTCACAATTATTCGGCATTATATTCGGAGTCAGGGCTAGAACAAACATTTCAGTACCATAAATACCAGTCAGCAATACTGACAAATAACTGCTCAGTCTGGAACGTTTTTATTATATTTCTTGATTTTTGTTGTTTCTGTACCCTGATAAATCATAATCAGTGATGAATTGATTTGGGAATTTTAAGGCAAGCGGTTAATGCACTGGAACCGTTTTCCTCCCTCTGGACACATTCGGCTTATCTTGGGTCACAGCCCTTAGGTAAGGAACTACCCTCATATTCCTGTCCTGTATCCTTTACTATTTTAGCGGCGGAATGAGTGGGGCCGGAGATAAGGACAGAAACGGGGTTCTAGTTTGTCAGGAGAGCTACGCTTGCGGTGGATCAGACGAAGCCGCCTATGAGTGCGATGAGTGCGGCAGCTTGCAGTGCACACGCTGCGAGCTCGAGCTCCATCGCCAGGAGCGCATGCGCAATCACGACCGGGTCCGGATCATGCCGGGTCATGTTCCATTTTGTGACCAGTGCAAAGGACACGCAAGCAGTTCGACTAATGGATCCCGGCACAGGGCTGTGGTGCGCTGTCACGGCTGCAAGATCAACTTATGCCTGGACTGTCAGAAACGGACGCATAGCGGCGTGAGCAAGAGGAAACACCCACTCTTTACTTATCCACCGTGCAAAGCCGCGGAAAAGAACCCTGACACCAGTGATGGAGAGTTAGAAAATGGGAAGGCTCAGCTGGAAAAGGTTAGCAGCTTCCTCCTGGTGGATGAGAAGGAGGAAATGCAGGTATGGGACTGCAGCGTTACGGTTTCATTATAGAACAAAAAAAAAACACTTGCATGCCTCATGTCAGACTTTTCCCCCCCTCATGGTTGTTAATGTGTTACTTCCAAACAGGTGAAGGATGCAGACGAGTTCGTCAGCAGGCTGGGTTGCGCCCCGGACGAACTCCTGAAGGTGGTGTCCATTTTCGGTAACACGGGCGAAGGAAAATCTCACACCCTCAACCACACGTTCTTCAAAGGCCGGGAGGTGTTCAAGACGTCTCCAACGCAGGAGTCATGCACGGTGGGAGTGTGGGCGGCGATGGACCCGCTCCATAAAGTAGTGGTCGTGGATACCGAGGGACTCCTGGGAGCCGGAACTAACCAGGGCCAACGGATCCGTCTCCTGCTGAAGGTCCTGGCCGTGTCCGATCTGGTGATTTATCGCACACACGCCGACCGGCTGCATGACGACCTCTTCAAGTTCCTGGGCGACGCCTCGGATGCGTATTTAAAGCATTTCACTAAGGAGCTGAAAGCCACCACGGCGCGCTGTGGGCTGGATGTTCCGCTTTCCACTCTCGGGCCGGCTGTCATCATCTTTCACGAGACCGTCCACACCAAATTACTGGGCTCAGGTCTGAAATATAACACTCCTCTTATTAAAACGTATAGTGTTTAAGGTGATGGGTTACTGATCCAAAGGTCAGGGGTTCAGTTCCCACTATCACCCCTGTTGGGCCCTTGAGCAAGGCCCTTAACCCTCAATTGCTCAGTTGTATAAAAATGATAATTGT
>JBCNYH010000021.1:41519757-41540899 GCA_039654325.1 Tandanus tandanus
GAGAGAGAGAGAGAGAGAGAGAGAGAGAGAGAGAGAGAGAGAGAGAGAGAGAGAGAGAGAGAGAGAGAGAGAGCATAATAAGGCCTGAGCTATACAAATAAGAAAGTCCTCTGATTAATACTGCCACAAATTAAAGCTGATTTTTCTGGAACATTATCTGGCCATATTTTCCTTTTTCACTCCCCTCGCTGCTCTCCTTCTGTACCTCCCCCACACATTTAACACCCTGTTTGACTGTCTTTGTGATAGCGAGTCATTTCCAATTCGTTTTGGTATTGATCTTGCAGTGAAAATCAGTTTTGTAATTAGCTGCAAATTAGGCCTTCTTCTGGAGGTGAGCGCTGTCGGCCTGATTAATCGCTGAAGTAATGCCACGCGATCACCCCCAAATTAAAATGAACTCAATTAGGTCGTTCCCCTTATGGCTCAGACTTCTGCTTTCAAGGGAAAATTAATAGTCACTTATTTTTAATAGTCTATTGAAAGTAAATAAAGGTTATCCATTTCAATAAACCTGACACTGTACAGTGAAGACTGTGCTAGAAATTCTACGTTAAGCGTCATCGCTTTAATAATAACACAAATCCCTGATTCTGGGACGGGACTGTAAATGAGTAGGTGGATAACTAGCTAGACTATCCTGGATATATTTTATTATTTAGGTTTTTAGTTAATTTTTGATAAATGTAATTGATCAGATTTACTTGAACTGTGTTACTTTATTTGTGCGAATCATTTTCATTCGTTCGGAAATGCATATTTCCTCAGAAACTCTTAACTCAGCAACCGGGCAGTTTTTATTCTCCATCACAAGATCAATAAAGAGTAAGATTTTATCATGTTCCTTTATAAGGATGATAAATTGCTGCGCAACAGCACAGCTGCTCCTCAGACTTGCTCTTGTTCTGCAGTTGTTGTTATTTTTTGCCTGTCCCCTCTAATACAATTAAAATAGTCAAGAGAAGCAGTTGAAAACTGATCACAGGCTCAAATGTCAAAAAAATATGTATATGTGTGACATGGAAGCTTGCCAGTGTGTGCTAAACCTTCAGTAACTGTTTAAACAGAAAAAAAATTCTACTTGCTCATTTTCCTCTTTGCAAACCAGCTCCACTGTTCTGCTCTTTGTGTCGACAGATGAAGAGAGAGACATGGGGGATGAAGATGCTCACCTGCTCTGGTTTGATGTGCTCTGAGCTGGGGAAGACGTCAGGGTAGGCTGGTCGCTCAAACACTCGATCCAAGGCCTCCAGCTGTTGTTGGGTAAAGGCATCAGCACGTAGATGTTTCCTCAGGCTCTCCACACTGCCCTGGGAGTCGCTGTTCTGCCCTGAACCCTCTGAACCATCTACAGGAAACAAATTGCAGTGTTGTGGCTTGTTTTTGGCATCAAGAGAATTTTTGAAGGATATGTACCACATTCTCAGGAAATAAATTATATTACTGTACCTGTAGGGGTACATGGATTGTCAGTGAGGCAGTACAATCTGAGGTACTTATTTCTACCCTTAATATGTACATATATGAAAAAACAAAACTAAAATCATGATATTAAATTAATTGAAAAATATATATATTTATGAAGACAATAGCTGCCATCCTTAAATTCACCTGTGGGTTTGACCTCTTCTTTTAAAAAAAAAACATTTTCTCTTATTTTCTAACAAGCTCTTAGTGAAGACTGTGATGAAGTGATACGACCAATAGAAACAACACTGTTCTGTGAGATTCATCAAAAGTGTCTGTCATTTCATGATTGCTTGAAGTAATTAAACATTCTCTGGATGGGTAAGCAAAAACAATAAAATATGGCATCTAGCAGAGGGCAGAAAATTTCCCAAAGCGAAAAGCAACATCTGTCTGTAAAACTGGAGATTTTTCAGAACAAGTTGCATTTTGTTGAAAAATAGTAGATTTATTGGCTGGAAATTCCACTGAGTAAAGGAAGAGATGGGCAAAGAGAGAGAGAGAGAGAGAGAGAGAGAGAGAGAGAGAGAGAGAGAGAGAGAGAGAGAGAGAGAGAGAGAGAGAGAACTGCTAACATTAAATGGGTGGAAATAAAATCTGTAGCTTATCCATCGATTTGTATGTCCTGGGTTTATTCATTTCCTATAGTCATGAAGCTGACACAGGGCAAATAAAACTATTGTCTGCATATAAAGTCATTATTTAGTCATCATTCTCCCACCCCCTACCCCACCCTGCTTAAACAACAATTTGCAAATGCAGCAATTCCTCTAGGTAACCCGCTGACCTGATTAGCCATTCTCTTATATGCCCAGAGTGTCTGCTTTTGTCGCTTTCCTCACCACACTTGTATTTTTATCAGCCTTACCTCACATAAACACACACATTCCCCTATCACCACCACTGCCACATACACACACATATATTGACTTAGTATTTTACTCTCCTATGGAGCTGCCAGTCTAAATTTGCCACAGATTATGTTGTCTTCTTGGCTCATGAGCCTGATAATGTATGATATGCACAAGCGCTATCGATTGCCGAGCTATGAAAGAGACAGAGAGAGAGTATAAGTGTGAGTGAGGTAGGGAGAGAGAGAGAGATTGCAGGCTGAAAGAGTGTGAGTGAGAGGTGAGTGGGGGGCTGGAAAAGCTTGAAGTGAAGGCGAGATGAACATCATGGCCTGACTCATCGCACCTATAATGTGTACCTTAATCCAGTGCTTTTCTCTGCTCCTGAATTCAATTGATCAATCATGTCTGTCTGCTGGTTCCATTTCAGCACGTTATTGCCTCTCTGCTCCTCTGCATGACCTTCTTCCCACCACATAACCCCAGGCGTGAGCACCTCGCCCATCATTCACCTGGTGTGCATGTGTGGGTGTGGGATGTCGACAAATTATGACAAATCGATTACTGGATGTCATATCGCACTGAGAGGACTTAGGACTCAAACAGACTTGAGGGAATTTTAATTGACTGCAAATAAATAAAATCAACCACGATGCTAGCTTTCACCTCCATTCTTTCCTATCCTATGCTTTCTTTTTCTTTGTAGCGTCATTTCTGCACCGGCTTCTTTGCAGGCACCTCTAGCGGGTCCTAATGGCAGGGGGATCGTTTCCTCTAGTGTGCGCTGGGGCAAATGGAGTCATTAATTACCCTCCATTACAGGGCCAGAACCACAAACCTGATCAATACAAGTGCATTTGTCATGCACACCAGTGACACAAACTTCCCACACACAATCCCACACACAACACACAAGCCAATTACTGCTCGGGCTAATGTGGCTTTGGCATTTTGACTGCAGATATCAAATGTCATCGTCAGCAGAGCGTCCCTCTGCAAATCCAGCACAAAAGCTGTAAAAAAAAAAAAGTGCTGGAAGATGAAAAAGGAAGCATTCATGCCTACTGTTTCACTGGAGTTTTGAATGAATAACTGAATAAAATATTAGAATGTATTGCTTTTATATTTCAGCTGGTAAGCTGTGAAACTCTATCATCATTCATAGTGTTTGCTAACAATAAACTGCTGTGTGTTTTCTACATTAAATATCTTCGTTCTGGATTGGGAGGGCAATCAAGCATTTGATGCAGCAGTGATCAAGACGCCAGAACACCTTGGTTTGTCAGGGATGGAGTCACACTCCCCCCCCATCAGTGCTTATGTAATAGCCTTCACCTGGAGCCAGACTGGCTGTGCGCTTTGAGTCCCCGGCCCCGAGTCGCATTCTCGCCTGGCCTGCTGCTGGAGTATTGATCTGCGAGCGTGATCACTGGATTCGTTTTGACGTGAGGCGGTATTAGAGCTGAGGTAACGAGAGAGGCCACTCTATCAGACCGCAGGAGCGACTCTGAAACACTGCGGGATGCACGACACCCACAGGGCATGACCTCTTAGTGGGAGAAAGACTGAGAAAGAGGACAGAAAGGAGGCAGAGGGATGATAATAGAGGTGGCAGTTGGAAAATGTGGCAGAAGTAGATGGAAAGGAGCCAGACATGCCTGAAACATTATCATGCACGATCATATATGAGGTTCAAATGGATCTTTTTACCATAAACTAAATGTACACAATGTTCCCCACCACAGTAAAAACAAGACATTTCAGATGTTCAACATTTTTATGGATTGTTCCTTGTTTTTATTCCCCTAATTTACTTGTAGCCAGTTAACTCCCTGTCACATACAACCACCAACAACCATGACACGTGATGCTGCCACGGTGGCCTAGTACACTCGGAGGGGAAGCGCTATGCTTCCCTTTGCATTTTCCAGGTTGAAAGTTGCACACCTTGTTGATGCACCATTCTGGAGTTGTGTAATTGTGTGATAATGTGCATGGCTAATGTAGCTAACAAATGTATTATGTAGCTAACAATTTTATAGCTACCATTTTAGCTTCATGCAAAAAAAAAAAAATGTCTGAATCAGTAATTCAACCATTTTCCTGGCTCATAATGCCATATTGAAATGAATTAATCAGTAGTTAATGAAGTTTGAGCTACATTATTTAACTATGCACTGAAGGCGCAGTTGATGCTGCTGAATAGTCCCCATCGAGCCTGCGGCACATACTTTAAGTATATCCTACAAGGAAACATCAGCACAAAACAGCACACTACACAAGATTAGGAGATTTGTTCAGTTGAGCTCTGTGTGCCAGGATAAAAGCTAACCCTAGCTAACCGACTCTTTCATTCATTCTAGTTATTCCACAAAAAGAAACAAATTAATCAAACAATTTAAAAGTAATAATGTGTTGTTATTTTTTTTGTTTGTTTTTTTCAGGACAGTGGCATACAGGTTAGCATGTCCGCCTCACGGCAAAAAGGTCCTGGGTTCGTGTCCCAACAAGGGCGTTTCTGGGTGGAATTTGCATGTTCTCTCCACTTTTCAGTGGGTTTCCTCCAGGTACTCCAGTTTCCTCCCACAGTCCAAAGAAATGCACATTAGGCTAATTGGCTTTTCAAATTACCTCAAGGTGTGAGTGTAATTGTGAATGGTTGTGTGCGTGTGTGTGTGCGTGCGTGCGTGCGTGCGTGCGTGTATGTGTGTGTGTGTGTGTGTGTGTGTGTGTGTGTGTGTGTGTGTTGCCCTGCAATAGTCTGGCGAGCTGTTCAGGGTGTACCCTTGCCTAGTGTCAGCTGAGATAGGTTCCAGCCTCCCTGTGACCCTAATACTCCTCCAACAGCACAAAGACATGCACTTTAGGCTAATTGGTTGTATAAAATTGCCCCTAGGTATGAGTGAGAGTTCGAATGGTTGTGTGTTCTCCCAGAATTGGCTGAGATATGCTCCAGTCTGCCCACGACCCTAGTAGGATTAAACACTATTGCTCTGTTAGGGACACGGGGGAACGACTTTTTGGTGAGAGTCGCTAGTCTATTGCAAGGCCAACACAGACACAAACAACCATTCACTCTCACATTCACACCTAGGGGCAATTTAGAGTAGGTAGTTAACCTAATGTGCAATCTTTGTACTGTGGAAGGAAACCAGAGTACCCAGAGGAAACCATGTCGAAGAGTACCAATTTATAAACCCAAAAGGGGACAGGGTACCCTTTCAGGTCTGGTTTTGCTCAAGCATTATTTTCCTGATGTCTTCTTAAGGAGTTTTGTTTGCTCCTGTTATTCCTGCTCGCTCATAATTAACCTACAACTACTTCAGGATTCTTGTAAATTCTGTCTGATATATAATGTTAAAGCAGCTATATAAATAAAATAGAATTAAATTGAAAAACTAAAACCATGGCGGCACGGTGGTGCAGTGGTTAGCACGTTCGCCTCACAGCAAGAAGGCCAGAGTTCGATTCCCACTCGGGCGTTTCTGTGTGGAGTTTGCCTGTTCTCCCCTTGCTTGCATGGGTTTTCTCCAGGTACTCTGGTTTCCTCCCACAGTCCAAAAACATGCACAGTAGGCTAATTGGCTGTTCCAAATCGCCCCAGGTGTGAGTGTGTGTGTGTGATGGCCCTGCAATAGCCTGTCGACTGAGACGGCCACAAGCTTCCCCACAGCCATAATTAGGATTAAGCGTCTTAGAAAATTAATGATATATTAAATATATAATGTTAAAACGGCAATATAAATAAAATAGAAAATTAGAAAATGAATGAATGAATGGATTAAAACCATGTTAAGATTTGTTAGCTTGTAGGGACTTGGATAAGTTGCTTAATACTCTTTAACGTTGGTCTCATCTTAAAGAGTTTAAAAAACAAGACAACCAAAGTTATCGCATATGTTATACCCCATGCAGGTAAATGAATGTGCTGGGTGCCTGGAAATATTTCACTGGATGCTTAGGTTTGATTAAATTTGGCACAAATTCTCTCCAGTACCTTAAAATAATATTTAGACGTAAAGGACTTTGAAAAATGATGACATCATCAGCTGACCTGCATTGCTGTGATGTCCTGAGTGTCTTTTTGTAGTATAGCCTAGTAGCATCAGGACAGTAAATCCTGTTCTGATTTCAGGCATGTAACATTAGACTTCGTACTGGAGTTGAAGAGTAATGGCGCTTCTGATTAAGCAACATGATCGAGACACCAGCACACCTTTACCTCCCATCTACAGTATATCCAGGAAGGAGGAGAGTGCTTAAGCAGAGTGTATGAACCCATCCTGCGCTGTGTGTAAGGGTGACTGGTGTGATCTTTCATCTCCTTAATAGCTGGAGCGTACGAGGCAGCAGTACAGTAATTTCTGTGATATGAGGTACTAGTGGAGGGGTTGGGGGAGCAGTATGGATGGTAGATGTTAATTTGTGAGGTAATTACTTTTCTCAGCGGAATTGCAAATTCCCTTAAATGTCACTTCCATCTCGCTGCTCGGACAGCCACAGGAGCGAAGACACAGCAGATCTCTCTCTCTCTCTCTCTCTCTCTCTCTCTCTCTCTCTCTCTCTCTCCCTCTCTCTTTCTGTGTGCATTTAATATGCAGTAATCCAGTGGCAGTGGCAGATTAATAGCCGAGCTGACACCTGTGTCCCTGTGGCCATTCCTGGCAGAGCTGTGGTGTACATAAACGCATGTCATGGTGCATTATCTCATCACAGCGTGGTTAAGAGAAGCTCCACTCTTCCCTACTGTAAGGACAACAACAGCTGATGCCTTGTCCTGGCACCGTGCCACAGTGCAGGCTAAAAACAAACTGATGCCACCGCTAACACCATCTATTATCTTGTAGCTGACACAATGACTCTTAACCCTCAGCAGGGTTTTCTCTGAGCACAGCTCAGTGTTATTTTTTCCCCCTTTCCCTCCATTTAGAAATGCTGGCTCTCAGCACTGCTGACGTTCTCTTGTCATGAAATAGGATGGAGGAGCTCTGTTAAACAAAAGGCTGTCATATGTCTTGTATTCTCTTTCATAAACAGGAGGCATTGATTGGATGCTTTTTGTTTCTATATATAATTGCATATTATATGCACAGTGAATATAATTTAAACTAAACAACTATGGATAATACCTAGCTAACAACCCTCCCTAAACCTACCCCTGAGTGAATATATTTGAATATTATATTTTAAGTAACGGAGCGGCATGGTGGCGTAGTGGTTAGCACGTTCGCCTCTCAGAAAGAAGGTCTTGGGTTCGAGTACCAAGCTCAGGTGATTCTGTGCAGAGTTTCCATGTTTCCCCCGTGCTTGCGTAGGTTTCCTCCAAGTACTCCAGTTTCCTCCCACAGTCCAAAAACATGCACATTAGGATAATTGGCTGTTTCAAATTGCCCCTAGGTGTGAGTGTAATTGTGAATAGTTGTGTGTGTGTTGCCCTGCAATGGTCTGATGAGCTGTTCAGGGTGTACCCTTGCCTAGTGTCAGCTGAGATAGGCTCCACCCTCCCTGTGAATAGTAGGATTAAGCAATACGGCAAATGAATGCGTGAAGGAATTTTAATTAAAGGGGCAGTGTCATCCTTGTTGGAAGAAAATAACATCAATGGGGTTATCAAAAAATGCATAATAATTTATGTATAGTTGGAAATTTGGTTTAAAAAGAAAAGCAGACACGAATTAGGTTCAAACAACAAATTTTCTAGGAGTTTTTAAGGGGAAGCCAGTCTCTGAAAACTGTTCAGTCCAACAAGATTTCAAAAAGTCCCTGTTTTAATGCATTTCCATCCACTCCATGTCAGGTTCGAAAACTTAACACTCCTTTTTATTTAGAGGCTTTTGGCATGCATTATTAATTGTTTAAAGGCTAGTTAACAAACATAGACTAGCATTTTGGACATTCACTGCGTTCTTTCATTGCACTGCGTACATGACTTCTGGGCATCTGATTTGGGGTAAACATGGAGACACAGCTACTTCTAAGTCTTTAGAAAAAACAATCTGACTCTTGCTCATATAATTACACCTACATGTCAACGTATTTGCAGTTGACGTCCATTCATATATGTGTACATAAAGCATATAGAATATAAACCCCACCCCCCAGGACCTCATACTTTCTCTTTTCTATCCTCCCATTACTCTTTCCCACCATTTCCCCCGTGCCGATACTTAAATCAAGAAAATAGGCTCCCATCAGGAGGGTCATTTCAGAGGGAGGAAAACCCCTGAAACAGTCAGTCATCTTCTAGTGCATGGGACACTTACACTCACACACACACACACACACACACACACACACACACACACACACTAGTCTCAGAGCTCCCATCATTTCAGTGGTTCAGCTATAATGTGGCGCTGTGCCCTTGCCGCTCGCCGTGCCCAACCGAGACAGAACAAATGGAAGCATCCCATAGTGACTGATACTCTAAGTAGGCGAATGACCTCTTTCCCAGATCTCTGTACCATACGCCCACTAAATGCATTTGCTGTATGTATCAGCTTCACACTGAGCACTGTACTCGTCTTTGAGGTGATTTAGCAGCTACGGGCTACATACAGTAAGCCATTTACCCCCTGTATATAGGAACATCAGATTGCACTACTGCATTGAAGCCATGCATAAATGGTGACCTCATGGAGGAAAATAATGCTGCTCGGGCGCTCGTGTTTGCTTTTTGCAAAACTAAAATTAGTCTTTAGATTCGTTTTGATCTAATGTGTTTGTTTTGGGCTGAGGCGGCTGAGCCTACCTGGGTAAAGGCAGGGTACATTCTGAACAGCTCACCAGTCCATCGCAGGGCCAACATACACACAAACATTTACACTTACGCTCAACCTAGGGACAACTGTGCATGCTTTGGGCTGTGGGAGGAAACCGGAGTACCCTGAGAAAACCCATGCAACATGGGCAGAACATACAAACTCCACACAAAAAACACCCTAGCTGAGCACGTGACTCGAGCCTAGGAGCTTCTTGCTGTGAGACAGATGTGCTAACCACTCCACCGCCATATTTTAATACATTTCGTGCTTTTGTGCTGAATGGATTCTTGAGATTCTTGGCAAGGTGGTGCAGTGGTTAGCACATTCGCCTGACAGCAAGAAGGTCCTGGGTTCGATTTCCAGGCTCTGGGCATTTCTGTGTGGAGTTTGCATGTCCTCCCCGTGCTTGCATGGGTTTCCTCTGGGTGATCCGGTTTCCTCCCACACTCCAAAAACAAGCACAGTAGGCTGATTGGTGGTTCCAAATTGCCCCTAAATGTGAGCGTGAATGGTTGTGTGAGTGTTGGCCCTTCAATGGCCTGGCGAGCTGTTCAGGGTGTACCGCGCCCTCGCCCAGAGTCGGCTGAGATGGGTGCCAGCCTCCCTGCAACGCTTATTAGGATTAATCGGCTTAGAAAATGGATGGATGGATGGATTCTTGAGACGGTCTACTTTTGTTTTCATGGAGTAGGTCTGGTCTGCAATTACTGAAGAGCTTTTAATCACAGCAGAGTAGAGTAGGTGAACCATTAGTCAAGTTCACTGCCTCACAACCAAAACTCATATCATAATTACTCTTCCTCATACTTCATACTTCTAGACCAACAAGAGCACAACCAGAGTACAGACAGAAAGGTCATGTGCTTTATTATTTTTAAATAATGAGCAAATCTTAAAAAACCTGAAATAAAATTTAAGGTCAGGCTACAAATGTTTCAAAAGTATACTACGACATTGGCATGCGACTGTATAAACAACAAACATATACAACACTTCATGTTTCTGCAGTCTTTAAAGGACAACATCCCCTGCAGTTCTGACTTCAGCAGCGCAATTTGTCTTGTGAAATAAGTCAGTTCATTTAAACAGTAAAAGATATGAGAGCTTGCAGTAGCAGTAAATATAGTTTATGTAGCAGTATTTTATCTAGATGAGTGTTTCCCAGCGATATTTAATTCTCAAATATTTAAATATATAAACATATTAAGCTTAACAAAAAAGTCCAAAAACAATAAAACAAGCCTTATCTACTTATTTCTTTAAAAACAAGCAGGCAAACAAACGAATAAACAAACAAACAAATAAATAAATAGTATTATAATAGAGGAAGACCCTGCAATGGTCTGGTTCAGGGTGTACCCCGCCTTCGCCCAGAGTCGGCTGAGATGGGCACCAACCTCCCCTCGACCAAAATTAGGATTAAACAGCTTAGAAAAAGAATGAATGAATAATAGAGGAATTGCTCATTATTAGGTTGTTTATGTTTAAATATTTCTTATAACAAATAAAGAAAGAAAGAAACAGATAATTTTGTCTGATTTTAACTCCAAAGGAAAAAAAAGAGTAAAAAGATGTAAATTCAGCATCCAGCAATGTTTAAATTCCATAAAGATTATTACTATTATTATTATTATTATTATTATTATTATTGTTGTTGTTGTTATTATTTTTTGGTAATTTCTGAGAAAGCCAAAAGCATCACTAAGGGTCATATTCTTTACTTCACATTTGCTTTTTCATCCAGCAGGGAAGAATAAATCAGGTGGAAGACCCATATTCTTACCATCATCTCTTTTTCTTTTCTCTCCATTGGAGCGCGGGATGCCCAGAATGCCATTGATAGAGTAGGAACCCACAGGATCACTGGATCCACTTGATACTGGAGGGGATGCTGTGCTGGGGACTGAATGGATAAGAGAGAAGAGCAATAAAGTAAGAAACATGTCGCTTGAGAACTATTTGTGAGCCATCACTACGATGCCACGAAGACTTATTGCATCAAACTGGCTTTTTAAGTGAATTGAATTTTCTCTAAAAATGTTGTGAAAAAATTTATTAAACTTGGGACACTATTTTTTGTCATATCTTTATTTAATTTTTTTTTTTTTAATATTTGGGTCATGTTAATTTTAATTTTAATTGTATTTATATATCCACATAACTTAAAAAAGGATTATTCATAAACAATTTATCAATTCATGCTTTTCTATATCTAGGTACCCATATTAATAACAGTTGTCAAAACCCACACAAAATGGGTGTGTATTTATTATTTGTTTATTACTGTATTCACACACAACCAAAACTATCATTCCTCCATGGCATGTACATCTACATTTCTAACCATAAAAGCTGAACTGTATGTATAACACCATCCACCGAATCTGGGCTTAGCCATAAAATCCTAACATGCTTTAAAAAAAAATCAAACTGTAGTAAACTAAACATAATACAACCCCATATACTAATGATACAGTAGCATGATCTCACCTATAGTGTGTCCTGGTGTCGAGAGAGATGTTCCATCAGGAGAGGGGTGGTACTGTTGTTGAACTTTAGTGCGTATAATCCTACAAATGAAAATAATACAGGTCACAAAGCTTCATCGCCTGTAAATTCTATAACTATAACTATAATCTGTAAATACACATTTTTATTATATTGAAAGAAGATTTTGTTCATGATTGTTTCAGAAGAATTTATTATCATTCATTCATTTATTTGCTCAACTGCGTAAACCTAATAAGGTTGCGGGAAAGCTGGAGACTATCTTAGCCAACTCTGGGAGAAAGTGGCGTACACCCTGAACAGCACACCAGTCCATCGCAGTGTCAACACACACACACACAAAACCATTCACATTCACACTCAATCCTAGGGGCAATTTGGAACAGCCAATTGGTCTAATGTGCATGTCTTTTGACTGTAAAAGGAAACCGGAGTACCCAGAGGAAACCCATGCAAGCACAGGAAAAGAATATGCAAACTCCACACAAACACTCCCTCCTTGAACCCATGACTCGAACCCAAGACCTTTTTGCTGTGAGTTGTACATGCTAACCACTACACCACCCTTCTGCCCTTAAGGAGAAACAGGAACAGTCTAAAATGTGAAGAGATATTCTATAAAGAGAATACAGAAACAAGCTACTTTTATAGAAGTAACCTTGGGAGGATCAATGCTTTCTTTAATAAGGTTAAAGTAAAAAATCAATCAAACAAAAAGAAAAAAGTAGAAATTTGGTGACTTGGAAATTAAGTCCAAAGGGTAACTTTCTAAAAACAGTTTGAAAATGGTTTTGAAATAAATTGTACGAATGTGTTTATTTTGGTCATTAGAACCTGAGCAATGTCGTCAAACATTCATTAAAGCTATATATGAGGAGTCCACTTGCAAAACCTGCTAAGTCAAGTTGGTCAGTTTTTAAGAAAAATCTGATTTTTTATATGCAGAGAAATTATCTAGTTAGCAGGTTTTGAAAGTGCAGCTATCAGTGGGACATGTGCAGGTGCCTGAAAAGAGGCTAAGGGAAATAACTCTTTATTTATTTATTTTTTATTTTTTTTTAACAAAACTTGACTTAGCAGCTTTTGCAAATGGACTCTTCAAATAACAGCAGCCATACTGCTAAGCTTTGCGAATATGATGATTATAAATAAATGCATAATAAGCCACATCCATTGATTCTTTTCTTTGTGAAGGTTAAGATTAGTTTATGATTTCAATAGATATTATAGATTATATTATAGATGTATTGACATGATATATATTTCTATTTCTATTTTTATGAGATCAGACTCCTGACATATATGTATAAAAAAAATTAAAAATAAAACTATATATATATATATATATATATATATATATATATATATTCAGTGGGGTTATTACTGTATAAAATATACTGTTGTAAACAGATATACTGTACACAACAGAAGCTGGTTATAGTTATTCAAGATAGAAAAAGGAAGAGCTTATATTTCCCTGGACTAACAGTATGTCCATTTTTTTAAAGCAAATTAGAAAGTATAAAAGCTCTGGCTGCATTTATCCTTTAAGCAATCTTGCAGACAAACCATGACATCACATCAATTCACCATAATGACTGACTTCACCACTGTTACATGTCTTGGACTAATCCTTTCTCTCTCTCTCTCTCTCTCTCTCTCTCTCTCTCTCTCTCTCTCTCTCTCTCTCTCTCCAACACTTACATACACTCTTTTCTCCCTTCTCACCTATTACTTCTCTCGATATATCTTTCCGAGGAAAACCTCAGAGCTGGTATGGATGAGGTTTTATTGATCCAAACACAGAAATAAAAAGTTCGGAATTAGCCACATGGGCAAACAGATGCAAATAGAAGGCTATAAATTACATGTGACAGGAAGGCGATAGTTGCTTAGTGCCTTTGCACCAGCTCATGCCAGCATCTGATTTCTTTAATCTGAGAGGCACTTTAGCAAACAAGTAGGCTCTCACACTCATTTGGAAGCTTGTGTGTCATTTATCCTAAGTGCCACTGTGTATGTTTTAGCTCAGATGTATAGAATCTGGTTTAAATAACATGGAATAGGAAATGCCTTTTCCTTTTGCTCGATATGGAAGTGTACTTGCTTAATAATTTTACAGACATAAACATACAGACTTTCTTAAATAAGTTATTTATTTGCTGTTACTTTATTTACTTCACATATTGTAATAATAAACATATACACGGTTGAGTAGTTTTAATCCGAGGCTATATTAATTTTTATAAAACAATTGTTTAAAAACAGATTAATTTGTCTGTCATCTTATGGTCATTCTGTTTAAAAGTCAGAAATGTACTCATTAAAATGACAATGCTGTCATTGATATTATGATGTTCTGATATTATGCACTGCTGGCCCGTCCGACACTCCTGCCCTCAGGTCACACCTTTAAAGGAACTGATTTAGCTTTACCGCTGATCACATATCAATAATTATTTACTGTTTTCTTGTTCTCTCTTTCTCCCTCCCTCCCTCCCTTTCCCTCTCTATAATAATAATTTGACCCCATCACTAGTGCGGTCTCCATAAATCTGAACACTTTAGTTGGCTTCTTATTGAACAAGTAATTTGAGAGAATGAATTAATGGCATTCCCATAGCTGAACATTCCCTGAAGAAATATTAAAATTGCCTTACATGGGAATCAATAATATTGAGTGCCATTGAGGGCTGTTTTGATATCTTGTGGTCAGTGTTGTGAGTGACTAGAGGAGCAGAAATCTCAGTGCAACAGGAACTCTGTAAGAGTTAATAATGCATGCCAAAGAAAGGTGTTTAAAGCTGAACCATCCTCTCATTGTCAACAGCCCCAAGCTTAGCGTTTCACATGTACACACACACACACACACACACAATTTTGTATGCATTAATAGTAGAAAAACAAAGTTATTATTGAGATTGTTATTCTATAATTCATTATTTCCTGCATAAATATTACATCATATCGATTATTGTTTTAAGTTTCTTTATGTGTTAATGTCACTCTGACCGGCCATGTACAGGCTCGGGGCTCATCAAAGCACCTTTATTTGAATAATATGTGAACCATCACCACAAAATGAGTCTTAATGCTTGAAACTGACTTTTTGAGTAATGCACAGATGTATATAAACAGAAGGCACTGTCAGTGTTAAAAAGTATCCAAAAATTTTGTAAAGGTATGACAAAAAATGTATCTCAGGTTTAACACATTAATTCACAAAACTTATCAAGAAAATTCAGTTTACTCAAAATGTCAGTTTGGTGTATTAAGCCTCATTTTGTAGTGATGGGTCACGTATGAGGCTCTATTTGGGACCTTATCTGATCAGGAAACTGTTATAGGGTTCTGTAAAGACCATTTAGGAATCCCTGAGTTAGACAAATCAAAAATTCTTAAAGTTTATAATGTATCTAAGTGACTTAGGAATATGGCCTATACATGATCTCTATTTTTATTAAAAACCTCATATTCAGGTATCAGTTTTAATAATAAACAAAGACTCCATCCAGCTTTCCATTTCCAAATAGCCGGCGTCAATAGATTTTAATTCGTTGAAGTTTAAAGAGGTGATTTTAATTGTATTTCCGCTCGCTACATTTTGAATTTCTCTTCCATTTGAGTCAAAAGCTGGTTTTTAAGCAGTCACAAGGCATGAAATGATTTTTTCCCGCTTTTCTTGTCTGAGGCGTGTCTATTCTTTAGCATTCGGTCTCATTAAAATATAATGCCGAGGCTGGTTTTATGGAAGAGTGACTCTTAACCAAAGCTCAGAGGCCTTTCTTTTCCTTTCCTGCTGCTTTTACTCCAGTGCACTTTTGCTCTTTATCAATAACCACCGTCTTGATTTCACTTCAGACTTCTGCAATGGAGCCTAATTCCAGATTTGATTATTTATTGCTTGGTTGAACATATTGTGTAGGGCTCTCTACGGAAGCCTCCATCCTTCTTTACAATTCCTTACAAAATCTGGGTGAAGTACTTTGCTTTGCTTTGGTTTGGTTTTCATTCATTCCACAGAAAGTAGCAAAGTATATTTTGCATGCAGCTATTCATTATTTATTTTTGGTGGTAAAATGTGATTAAGTACATTTACTCAAGCACGTACTTTACTTGAGCGTTTCCATTATACTTACTCCTACAGTACATCACAGAGGAAAATATTAGACTTTTCACCCCACTAGATTTGTCTGACAGTTTTAGTTAGACACTTTTAAGATGACAATTTTCTTAACCATGTCCAGTGATATGTAATAAACTGAAGGATTAAGTGTTAATTTATGGGTTGAGAAAATTGTTCTATGTATAAAGCTAAATAATATTTTTTAATAACCCTCTTGGATGAGTGGGAAAATGCATAATCATAAAATAAGATAAAGACCTGTTTTTCTGAGCTCACAATACACTGATGCTTTAGTGAAAGATGGTTCCCACCGGACAGCAATGCTGCAAATATATAATCTTACAGAATATGATGCTTCATTGTAGATTAAACTATTCAACAGTATGAACTCATTAATATCTCAACCTGAAAGTTCCACAGCAATAAAATACAGCATGCACATTAATGCAGCAGTAATATTAATGCATAAACATCATATATTCTAAACCCTGACAGGGAGCATTTTTCAGCACAATGACTTTTGATATTTTGCGGATCATACGTGCACACGTTTACGTTAGCATAGTAAGGTTTTGCATGCAGGGCCTTTACTTGTGGTAAAGCATTTTCAGTGTGATATTAAAGATCTGAAAAGTCTAAACAGCTTTTTTTTTCCAACACTGTGTCCAACATGTATCGCCTAAACATAGCCTAAATTTCCTTATTTAAAAGTTAACAATTTTGCTCATTTACTTAGCTATACTAAATCATCAAGCCTTAATCTGGGAATGATATTTCTTTTTTGTATAATCCCACTTAATCTCACTCAAAATACAGTCTGTGACCGTGTTGTATGCTGAGGGATGGTGGCGCTGTGGAAGCCATCCTGAATAACATATCAAATCCGGTGCCATATTATTAGCTTGACATGCTATTTAATATGATGTGTTTCACTTTGGTCACAGTCCGAGATTATGCACGGACTGCAACCCAATGTGCAACAAAAGGAACTCGATTTTCTCTCTTGAGATGAATATGGACATAAAAAAACAACCAAATTTAGCTAGGAGCAATCAATTAATCACTCAATCAGTTAATCATCTGATAAAATCTATAAGAGCTTGCTTGGATTTAATGATTATTAAACTAGGGTTTTAAAAAGTTATTTCTTATTTTATTTTATTTTTATTAAATTTTTTTTATCAATTTCGTATGTGCATGATTGGCTCGTGCACATTAGACTACACATTAACATTTTGGAGCCACAAAGTTATTATATTATGCATCTATCAAATAGAACTTTCAAAGTAATTTTGATGCTATACTTTGTTGTATTTGCTCCTAACCCTAATCCCCCACCCCCACCCCACCCCACTCTGTCCTCATGGGATATTAATGAATGTCCGTGTTGTTTACCTGTTGATGGAGGAGACGCTGGGAACGGTGTCGTTGTCGCAGATGCCCTCCGCCAGCAGTCGGTCCCTGATCTCCCACGCGAACATGGTCGGGTTGTGTCTCTTATAGTCCGCAATTTTATCCACCACTTTCGGAGTGGCCACCTTCGGCTTGGAGCCACCGATCACTCCGGGCTTTATACTGCCAGTTTCATAGTACCTGGAGCACCCAGAAGGAATAATGGTACATGCAGACCTACAGCAATTCAGTACACAGTAGTATATATAATACACAACAAGAATTCCTCACATTTATAAATTCATAGACACAGCCATCAAAATATAATATGTAAAGAAAAACTGGAATAGTGACATTCAAATTTACCAGTCAAATTTCATTAACACAAACAATATAAACAACATTTCTTATTATTCAAATGAAGTGACCTCCTTTGTGTTAATTATTAGATTAAGGAATGTATTACATGAAGACATGCTGGCTTACAAAAAAATCTTACAAATAAAACAAGAGATTTAAAAAATGGCAATACGGCTTCTTAAAATTATAACTGTGTTAAAATTAACAGATTTTATTATATTTTAAGAACATGTGAATCCTCCCTGACTGGACAAAAGGGTTCAGAATTGTGATTAGAATAATTAAAAAATATGTTTGTATAGTTTATAATAAAATCAAATTTTAATGAGATTCGAAATTGGATCACAACAAATCCAATCTGTCTGGTTTATTTCTTTATTAGGAAGCCCATATTAGATAGCTATTTCTTTGACATTAAACGAATTTATTAAATGTGCCAGAATCAGTTATAAGTAAACATTTAAGTAGAGGAGAAAGTGGCTGGATGTGCAAGTCATTTTGCAGTTGTAATATTCTGAACGCGAGATCAGATCTCAATCTGTGATCTTTCCATCGGCCATCCATACAACACACACTGCAGAAAGCACACATGATCTCTCTCTCTCTCTCTCTCTCTCTCTCTCTCTCTCTCTCTCTCTCTCTCTCTCCCTCACCTGCCCAGGATCTTGCTGACGCATCCATGACTGACCCTCAGTTGTCGTGATATGTCGCACGGTCTCACTCCCTGGTGCGCGAGCTCCACGATTCTCTGGCGCACGACGTCCGGTAGCGGCCTGCCATTAACGAACACACCGCCCAGCTGGTTTACTCCGCCATGCCCTGCACACGCACACACACACACACACACACACACACACACACACACGTCACGAAGAATATACATATCTATTGTTCGTTTTGTTTGTTTTATACGTATTTTTATTTTAATAAATATTAAAGCATTTTATTTCAAGAAGTGAACCAAACTACATAGATTTGTTTGTTTGTTCGTTTTGTTTATATGTCTATTTTATCATTTTTAAATGAAAACAGGAATGTGATTTGACTAATTTAACACTGCCGTACACACATTTTAGGCAGTACCCAAAATTGCTGTAAATATGATTTGTAGGCTGAATATAATGCGTTAAATAAAGTTATTCATTTAGTGACTACTTTTATTTATCCACGTGTTAAGTGTAATAAATCACACATAGCATTTACTAATGTTGAAAGAACTAAGAGAAAACTCAAATTATTATTATTATTATTATTATTACTATTATTATTATTATGATTATTATTATTATGATTATTATTATTATTAGTAGTAGTAGTAGTAGTAGTAGTATTTTTACACATAAACACATATATTATATTATTATTATTATTACTGTTGTTTTTGTTGTTGTTGTTGTTGTTGTTGTTGTTATAGTGGTGCAAAGATATTACATAATTTTACAATCTTTAATTTCATTTCTATTAAAAAAATATATTGTTTAATATGAAGTGTGGTTCAATTATTTCGGCGAGCCGTTTAGGTTATTTTAATTTTGTGTGGGGGGGATTTATTGTTGTTGTTGTTTTTTTTTTTTTAAACATTAACGCGCTACACGTGATTTATTATTACACTGTTTTTTGATATTTAATTTCATTTCGTTCCATGTCGTTTTCTGTTTCTGATGCCAACAGTAGCTTGTTTGTCTTTGCTGGGCTATTGCATTACATGCTTATTCATATTCCTTACTCCGTTATTATAAATAATTAAGAGTTCCTCCTGTTACACATCTCTAAAAAGAATGTGTTCATTGTGGTGAATTAATAATGCTGATTGAAAGGCGGCGGCCGCAGATCACATTATTAAAATATCTGATTTTTTCCCTCTCTCTCTATTTTTTATTTGATGTGGGGTTTTTTTTTTTACTTTGTTATGTACTTTAATGCAAAATAGTCTCTGCTGCTTCTGAAAATTCCTCCTTAAAATAATGTACCAACAAAATATGAGAATATACTGTTATTATTATTATTATTATTATTATTATTATTATATTATTATATTATTATTATTATTAATTATATTATTATTATTATTTTTTTTTTTAATTATTATTATTGTTGCTGTTGCTGTTGTTGTTTATGATGATGATGATATTGATGATGTTGATTAATACTGATTATTTGCTTTTAAACGTGCACCATTTCAGGATAGTGCAGAATTAAACTAAGTTGGCATGTTTAGCCTATTTATGAATAAGTTGTCATCCTCAGGCCTTATTATGAAAACGTGTGAAACTTACGGTGCATGGCGGAGAAGGGGTCTGCTTTGCAATGAATATCCATTGGATAGCAAAGAAAAGAGAGGTAATCAACTGAAGTCGCCGTCTCGCTTTCCTTCTGTAGATCAAAATATAAAGAGAGAAGCAAAAGGAACGCAGGTGTTTTTGTGCAGAAGAGGAGAAGAGGAGTGAGGAGCGATCCCCTCGGGTTCCGACCGGGAAACTTCAGGGGGGAAAGTTCCCTTCTGAGAAACTGTCCGCTCAGCGAAAAAGAACAAGGACGGAGGATCGCAGACGTCAAGTGTCGAGCATGACCCAGGCTTGTTTGGTAAACTGACACCGACAACCGAAGCGGATGTTTACAGAAGCAGGCGTCTTCAGCGCGCAAACAGCACGGATGACGGTCCCATCGAGCCTGGTCCTAAATCCCGGGTGGCCTCGGCTAGTTCAGGGAAAGAGAAGAAGATGCGGGAAGCTAGATGGGGGTTTCCTTCGGCTACCTTTGTACCGCGGACTAAAGGGATGCGCGTGGGCTATAGTGACGTGTGGGCCGGGACTGAAGCCCCGGGCCGGTAGTGTCGGTGTCTAAAAGCTGCAGATCCCCTCTTTTCTTATATGGATGACTTCTCAGACAAAGGCAGCAGATTCCAACACTTTGTGATTCGCCAACGTAAAAAGCGAGCGGTTAAAACGAGGAGGGCCATCCGCCTGTCACTCCAAAAAGGGGAGGGAGATGCGCCAGTGAACTCTCAGCTCTATTCTGGCACAGCTGTACAGTTTAGTGGGAATTTAGGAACACTGTACATTACGTGCAGCTGATATTAGGCTGTTTAAGTCCCCCCCATGCAATTTCCCTACACTATAACAGAAAGTATTATTTATATAAAATATTAATTATAGCATTTACTGTAGAAAGAGATGCTTATTTAGATTGTACATTATAATGTGCGTAAAATTAGTCATGTTAGCTTAATTGAATTTGTCCTGTTCCTCTTCCTCTTCTTCTTCTTCTTCTTCTTCTTCTTCTTCTTCTCCAATATCAAAATGAAAACACATTATACAGCTACCTTTAATTCATTACTTTCATTACTATCTAGCTTTTATCCGATCATTATTTCTATTTATCTCAGTGGATTTGTCACTGACGCTGCTTTGCGGCATGGACCAGGAGGGATGCAGCACCACTTCCGCTGTAGATGGCGCTCTTCCGTTAAACTGATGCTCAGGAGGGAGGGGGGGGGGGGGGGGGGGGGGCTAAAAACTTCCTCTGAGGTCCACACATTATTGATCGAGTATTGACATTGTTGATGCGCCTTCATGTAAGCGAATAAGACTTCCATGAATATCCAGGAGTCATTTTAGATTCATTTAAGTGTTTGTCACTGCAACTTAAAATAATTCTGATGTTTCCAGTTTATA
>JBCNYH010000021.1:41577725-41591641 GCA_039654325.1 Tandanus tandanus
CTCTCTCTCTCTCTCTCTCTCTCACACACACACACACACACACACACACACACACACACACACACACACACACAGTTTTATATTAGTGATCAGTGAAAGACGCCTCCGGCAATCCCTGCGCAAATAAAAGCTGACATGGTCTTTTACTCAAATCTTCTCCCCTCTCTCGGCCTGTGTGCCCCCTCCAGAGATTACCCCTGTAACAACAATTATTCCAAATGTCAATGCTTCCTGCCCAGAGGGCCTCAGGCAAACGAAGATTAAATCTTTCAACATGGAGAAAAAAAAATAAAAAATTAAAATGTGCTTGAGTAGATGTAGTGTGAAGCGAGGATTCGTGGTCATCGGGGGCAAAATTGGTGGTGTTTCAGCGAGTTTATTTTCTTGCTGTTGACTATTAACCCCTCTCTAAGAGGGGCTACATGTCTTGTCATGAGCAAGAGCCCACTGGAGGGAGAGACATTATACTGTTTGCAGTAGAGGCCTGTCACGATCAAATGAGAGGAAGGGGGGAAAAACATGACTGCCTCTTGTGCTTAGGCAGTCAAGCATTAACTGATTATAGTTTTTGCCCAAATGTAATGTCCCTATATATTCCGCTTCCTATCTATTTAGTGTAGATAGATAGACAAAAACAAATCAACACATTTAGGCATGTTTATGGCAAAAAAAATTTATCACCACAGAAAGTACGGAGCAGTGATGTGCAGGATATTATTATCGTGTGTGTGTGTGTGTGTGTGTGTGTGTGTGTGTGTGTGTGTGTGTGTGTGTGAGGTAAGAGGTCATGGTAATGTTGTTTGTCGTCTGTAGTTGCTTAGTGTTTTTGGACAAGGTCCAGTCCATTGGAGTGAATCTGAGCATGCCACACCGGTGAATCTGTCGTTCCTAAATGACCTCCATGACCCCTGGCGTCCTCCCCAGAGACCTTCACTTTCAGAGCCACTGGATTCACGCCAGCGTGGTTTCTGTGTCCGACATCAGACCGGTAAAAATGCATGAGGTTTTCTGTAAATAAGGATTAAAAGGTTAGGGAAGAAAAAACTACAGTATTAAATGCTAAAGTACATCTTTATTTTAATTCTGTAAATCTTTTGTCTGAAATAATTATTTACTTAAGATCAGAGGGGAGGAATAAAATTCATTAATTTACTATTACACTATTATTAAAAAAAAAAAATTGAAGACTTTTTCACAGTAACATGGGGTTATGGGTTTACCTGCAATTTTTAAAGAAATTATTCATTCATATGTGCTATGCTACTTTGTAGGTGTAAACCAAGAGACAAGGAAAGTTCATGCACTGGATACCAATATCAAGGCTAAGCGCAGAGTCATAAACTGGAAAGCAATCTAGAGTCATATACGGAAAGGCTATGAAACACTATGAAATAATGGCTTGGTACACACTGGTAAACACACCAATGCAATAGTTTGCACTTATACGTGAAGTAGTGAGTCCTTAAATAGAGTGGCATTGTCATCAGCATGAGTGCTTACAGGTGTCATGTGACACAGAAGTCAGAAGTCCAGCGACTGTGAGTGCTGTGGAGCATGATGGGTAGGATAGCGTGAAGACTGGCTCGAGTCAGCTGACACTGTGACAATGTGCTAATTCGAGCTTCCATACTCAGAATGTCTCCGAGTTCCTTATGAGGTGGGATTATTTATTATCTTACAAAAAAAATTCTTCAAATAAAAAAATTGAAAAGTGAATGTCAAGTTCTTTCTTATTTTTGTTTCCTAATGTTTTTTTTGCTACAAAATACAAAATCCACTGTTTTTCTAGACACATTTTTTATAAAAAAAAAATAGCTAATATATAAAGTTTTTTTGTTTGTTTGATTTTTTTTTGTGGATTTTTTTGTTTGTTTGTTTTGTTTTCTTTTGTTTTTACAAAAAAAAACAAGTTTTACTAAAACAAACATGGACAGTCACACACTTATCTGTTAAGGGACATTGGAAAGGTCTTAAAAGTTCAAGTGTTGTCAGCAGCACTGGGACCTTCAGTAGATTGAAAATAAGTGTGTGGAGCAGCTTGTTCTCCATTTTAATTGTAAAACAGATAAGCGCTAAACACTCCTCAAGAATAAATGACTTGTGAGTAATTACTATCTATTACCTCTCTTCCCCAGGGAGCTGTTTACGTGGGCCAGATGGCCACCAAAATGGGATTTAGGGAGAAAATTGACAACATTATTCACCAAGGCATTATCAATTACCTGGCTATCAATTTTACAGTAATCAAGTTGAATATGTGAAGGGTTTCTTGGATTGCCATAATTTAAAACCTTTTTGAAGCTCTGGACATTTGGGTGTCATTGTCATTGAGATTTATAAGGTGGTGTTGGGTAACCCTCCTCTTTTGTTGGAACAGGGAGGGCAGTAGATGGAGGCTGAGGAGAGGACATACACGGACCATAAAGAACAAAGGCAATGGCTTTTATGTGTTTTGTACATGCGTTATTTGCATGGCCGGCTTCAGCAAGGTGAAATGGAGCCATTGTTTCCCGGTTCTAAGAGCCCCAATTACCAAAACGCATCGCTAAGAAGTGACATTAGGCAGTGCTTTAGTGCTTTCATTATCGAAGCATAATGAACCCACTCAAATCAAGTGTGACTTTCATTTTCCTGATTGTCAGGTGTTTTATTTGTGTTTTATGTAATATTTCCATATTGTAATGATGATGACTGTGTGGATAAGCACTAACCTACAGATTAAGGGCTGGAGCTTATCATTACCTAGTTTCATAATGTCCCATCACAACTGCACTCGGAGCTGCTATAGCTTTGAGATGCTAACAGTGCCTAAATGCTGTCAGGCTTCACTGACCAAATTAGCCTTTTTTGTAATGCTACGGATACTAATGACATTGGAGTGAGATGCCATTAGATTGGATGTGTATTCTGCATTTAAACTTGCATGACAATATCCATGTTGATGTAAAATAGGAGAAATAGTTAAGCCACTTTTAAATGACAGTCTACAAATTCCGATTATAATAAAGTGTGTGTGTGTGTGTGTGGGGGGGGGGGGGGGTCCCTTTCCACAACACATACGCACAGTCTTGCTTTCAGTCTTTTGGCCTTAAATCACCTCTGCATTGCACTCTGAGTTTTCCAGATTTATCATATCTGATCCATTCGCTGAAGGACTTGACGATTACCTAACGAGCTGAAACCTGTATGTTAAAACAGAGAAAGCATTAAAGTGTCTGATAAATATGCCTGGGCAGCCTGATCTCATATGAAGCTAGAACAGATTGGTTTGGATTTATTTAAATGTAGCCATGAGAAAATTATTCAGCTTTACATTTAAACTTAGCACAAGTTATCTGAAACTTTTAATACGCTCTAATAGTGCTGACAGAGAGCCTTAATCGGAAAACTGCCCATCTATATGCATGAATACTACAAATGCTTCGCAATAACATGTCTGTCAATTGAATATATGCAAAATGTGGATATTAACAGAAGCTGGATTATATGAATCCACGTGAATTTTCAGTTGAGCAAATCATGTTCTTGTGGAGAGAAACTGCATGTAGCCAGGTGGCTCAGCTAGCTGTATAAGAAAAGGGGGGCAGCCGTAGCCGAATGGTTAGAGAAGCGGCTTTGAGATCGAAAGGTCCCTGGTTCGATTCCCGAACCATTGGGGAAAATGTGTGGCGGTGGGGGAGTGAGCTACACCTTTTCTTTCTCCACCTTCATGGCTGAAGTGCCCTTAAGCAAGGCACCTAACCCCCAACTGCTCTCCAGGTGCCCCCAATGTGTGTGGCAGTGGCACTCCGAGTGTGTGTGCGTGTGTGCTTACTGTTTACGTGTGTGTGCTCACTTTGGATGGGTTAAATGTAGAGGCAATAATTTTCCTTGCGAGATTAATACAAATCAAAATCAGAAAAACAAAAAAAAAAAATCTAAGACTATTTATCGATACTGTTTTCACTCTGCCACCCATACAGCTTGTTCGTCAACAGGGAACAGGTTATGTTCTAGTTTGCGTACCAAATTTTGACCCTTTCAATAAAAAGTAAATTATTATGAAAATTAAAAGTTGGTTCCCAGTTGGAATCAAAAGATCACACTTTTTTCCAGTGTGAATCATGATGACATCAGTAACCATATCCTTACTTTGGAGAAGAAGCAGATAGCAGCAAGGAGAACACAATGGTTAAGGATGATTCAGACAAATATCTGCAATAACAAAACAAAAGCCCACAGGGAATCAATGCAATCTGCCAACTTTGCTTCTACTGGTTATTTCCGTTGTGCAGTGTGCAACCCCCTCCATCGATGACGCATCCTTGATTACAATGGTTCCACTCAAAACTAGTGAAAAGAAAGGCTGGTTCACTAGCTGGCACCACGGTTCAAAGAATCCTGGAACCAGGTCAGAATCCCTTTCCCTGTCGGTCAAAAAAGGTACCAGTCAAAGTATTCTGGGCTATAGACTGTAGTGGTATAATAGAAAATGTAATTCTTATAAACATATGAATGTAGTGGGTGACACGGTGGTGCAGTGGTTAGCACATACACTTCACAACAAGAAGGTCCTGGGTTCAAGACCCAGGATCGTAAACGGCGTTTCTGTGTGGAGTTTGCATGTTCTCCCCGTGCTTGTGTGGGTTTCCTCCAGGTACTCCGGTTTCCTCCTACAGTGAAACGATGTACACATTAGGCTAACCGGCTGCTCCAAATTGCCCCTAGGTACTGCATGAGTGTAAGGGTGAATGGTTGTGTGTTTTGGACCTGTGATGGACTGGCGAGTTGGTCAGGGTGTACCCCTTTTTCCCCAGAGTCAAGGTTACTGTCAGTGTGAAGTACTGCGTGTTTTTCTGGTCTCCTTCTAGGTTTTCTCCAGGTTCTCAAATTTCCTCTACACCTCATCGTTTGTGGACTGGTTCAAATAAATCAGCTCTAGGTATTAATGAATCTGTGGTGCCCATTCCATTAAGATGTATCCCTGCCTTGCATCCAGCTTTCCTCGGAAAGAATTCAGATCAAGGGTGGCAGGTCATGATGCAATAGAATTTATGTATAAACATTATAAATGGACAACATACACACTTAATATCTATACAGTGTGTGCACAACTACTGTAATAGCTAACTGTACAGTATACCTTCCCTGGGTTGGTCTGGGTGAATTTCCTTTCAATTAGTCAACACTTCATGAACATTTTCTTAAAAAGTGCTCCAAGTAAAGCCACGGATACACTGGCCATCAACCAACATCGGGCTATCAGTGAGAGTCTGTCGCCCTATTTAATTTTATTAAAAGTGTGTGTGTGTGTGTGTGTGTGTGTGTGTGTGTGTGTGTGTGTGTGTGTGTGAGTGCACGTGTGTGTGTGTCCAACATTTCTTCCCTGGTTGGACCACCAAAAGCTTATTTTCCACTGATTTGACATATTTATTGACCTGGTGTCAGGTCAGTCAGTGAAAGAATTCTCCTTATTTTCTGCCAATGCTTCTTCCTTTTTTTTTCCACGCGCACAAACCAAGGACTGACTATGCTAATGCTACTACTCAATTTAAAGTATTTATACAATTCGTCTGTTATAAGTCAGCGTGTGTAACGATAATCAAACATTGCTTTTCGGTAATCTCTGCGGTAGTTTCGTTGTCCCTACTACAACAAAAATACGTACAATCGCCACTGCAGGCATGGAGAGTTATTTCCTCTCATACAGATATAGAATGTATGTTCATTCCTTCATTCATTTTCTTAACCGTTAAATGCTAATTAGAGTCGCAGGGAGGCTGGCACCCACCTCAGCAGACTCTGGGCGAGGGCGAGGGCGGGGTACACCCCGGACAGCTCGCCAGGCCATCACAGGGCTTAGAATGTATGTGATAGTTGGAAGTCAACTGTAGTATTTGCAGTGTCTTCATGTCCAGCTTTTTTGCTCAGACTTTGGGCAATGTGAGAAGACACAGTGGGGGGGCCTTCCATTACGACATGTCCTGGATGTCGGTTTTGTGTGCTTCAACCCTAAGAAAAAATGCTTTTTGGTTTTAGTGCAGATGGATTGTAAAATATAGACTGAGGCACTGCCTAAAAGCAGAGATATTGATACATATCTATACTGATAGATCACCGAAGCTGGTGTTATAAGAGTAGCGTGGCTCCATTAAGGGCTGAACAGCTTCTGATTGTTAACATTAGCATCAACTTCAGCCCTGGAGGAAACAAATAAATCAGTGTCTTTTCACTTCCTTTTCACTAGCTGATTTCCGCGTTCATTTGTATCACTTAGTATAATTATCCATTTAACAAGTTCATGTTCTGTGTTCCCATTATTGTCGCATGTTGTTTTGGTTGACGAAAGTTTGTCCGCCTACCTGAGTTTCATTCTGTTTTTTATTCTGCACTCTGCAGTCTAAGTCTGAGCGGGTCACTTTTTTCTGGGTTTCAGTTTTGTTTTTGATAAAAATAAATCTTTTTTATTTCTGCTCGCCATCATGTAAGTTAGTGATACATAACAGCTGATCAGCATCAATTCAGCGAAGTGGCAGCCTTATTGGGTTTCCTGTGGTGGGCACACACGAACACCGGAGAAGACACATCCAAGTTAGGTTCCATGTCTATGTAATTTTGCATATCTTGCTATACTCAGGAGCTCCGCTATTACGTTGGTTGGTACTGTGGAAATGAACTGTTGTAGCTTTACAAACTGTACTGAAAAATTCAAAGATTTTCTTTTCTGTCAAAATACTGTACAAGTTGCTGATGACAAATTGACAAATCACTACACATTCTAAATTCAAATTTAGTGTAGTATACATTGTACATGTTTGTATACCTGATTTTATTACTAATTTCTGCATCATCTTAAATTAATTCCGTAAATCACTTTACATTAAAAAAGAATTACCAATAATAATACTAATAATAATGTCAATGAGTGACTTTAATGGATTTGTGATGTATCTCAGTGTATCATACAAAAGATTATACTAATTTCTTGGCAGTGCATTGCTTTGTTAGTACTCCAATGTTTTCTCTGCTTTTCCTCCTGCTGGAAATGAGTGAGCACATTAATCTAATGCTTCAGTAGCCTTGTATTTATTTTAATGTGAACATAAGAATAGGAGTGCAGTCTCTCTCCTGGGAAATGAGAATTAAAATCTTTCTAATGATAATAAATGATAATATTAATGAGTTGTCCAAACATAACAAATATAATGAATTATAAGACTTAGATTGAAACTGTTGTTCATTACAACTGGGGGTGGGGGGTGGGGGGTGATGTAAAAGAAAAATAGTTTCAGTTGGGAAATAACTTTGCATTGACTTGTTTTGGTGATAGCTATTGGTCTTAAGGTTGCAAGCCTGAAGACTGGTGTTTGTTGAAGCAGAAACCTGGAACCTAACGTTTTATTAAGTGCATGTGCATGGGTGTGTGTGTGTGTGTGTGTGTGTGTGTGTGTGTGTGTGTGTGTGTGTGTGTGTATGTGACCCTACAGATAAGTAACATGATTCTCACATGTAAACAAAAAACAAACATGACTTATATGTCATTCACACAATTTTTAGACATTTCTCTTATGCATTCGGGGGTGGGGGCACTTTTTTCATGTAATAACCATGACAGAGGCAGGTCAGGTGAATCCCCGTTAGCGCCTATATAGCATGTGTTTTGTGTGCTCATTCAGAGTTGAGAACATACTACACAGAAATGTAAGTAAACTGCGCTCTGTAAAGGTGTTTTTTATATTCATTCATTCATTAAATTTAAAGCTGCTTATTCTTAAATAGGGTCGCTGGGAGGCTGGCGCCCATCTCCGCCGACTCTGGGTGAGAGCAAGGTACATACTGAATAGCTCGCCAGGCCATCGCAGGACCAACTCACACACAACCATTCATACTCACACTAACACCTAGGGGCTATTTGGAACAGCCAATTAGCCTACTGTGCTAGTTTTTGGACTGTGGGAGTACAAGGAGGAAACCCACGCAATCACGGGGAGAAACTCCACACATAAATGCCCCAAGCCTGGTAATTGAACTTGCTGTGAGGCAGACGTGCTAACCACTGCGCCACTGTGCTGCCTGTTTTTCTATATATTACACAGAAACAAGAAAAACGAGCTAAAACGATGCTTTATTTTTCCATTTTCAAGCGTGATAATGATGACGTATTGATGATAAAGTGACTATGATGAACTGTGTGTCTGTCATTTCATTTCATGCATTAACCACTCAGAATAATGTTTTTCATCCCAAGGAAGAGGACCAATCAGATTGCGCCGTATCTGTGTGGTGTGTATTCATCTCATACATCGTGATATATTATGCACATGATGCCACTGTGTGACATTTCCACCCGAAATGCATCATTATTCTCATTTGAGCACACTACACTCCCATGAACGAAAAAACTATGATCACGTGAAATATCTGCAATTTTCCCATGAAGCTTTGTGTGTGTGTGTGTGTGTGTGTGTGTGTGTGTGTGTATGTACACATCTGGAATTCCTTAGGTCAAGGGCATTAATGGTCAGCCCTGGATACATTAGAAGTCTCATGGAGAGAGACCAACAGCATCATTCTTTTAGTCTATATAAACTTCGCACTTTCTAACTATTTGTGATCTGTCTTAAAGCTCGGTGTAAAATGGCTGACGAAGTCGTGGGTGCGTGTTTCCAGCTCTTTGACCTCGCGTGTGTAACAGTGCTGTTAGTCTTTGGCCTTGGGCTTTCCAGCACCCTTTCAATCACTACCGTAACCCTCCGTCACCCGGTTATGGCTGCAAACTATATTGGTATGAGTGCTGTGAGAAGGATGGCCTGACAGGGGAAAATAAGAGAATTTGTCTTGATCTTTGCTTGATTGTTTTCTCGGAGGGTTTGTGGTTTGTGCCTTCAGCGTAAAGGAAAACTTTAAGGGGAGGGGAAGGTTTCATAGTCTGACAGTGAGTACATCACTGAATACAAGCAGTTTGTAATCCTGTCTTGTCCAAGGTAAAAAGATAAAAGGCTCACTTTCACAGTGCAGTTAAGTGGAATGATTTGATCTGATTGCTTGAGTAAAGGAGGAAAGCAACAAATGCCATCTTGTAAGGTCTCTGTACTACTTGATTTATTACAAGAAAATGATTGCTGGATTTGAAACACACCTCTGAATAACACTGCACTCTCACTGTTTCTCAAAGCCAGTAAATTCATTCATTATTTGAACCACTTATCCAGTTTATGGGGACGACTCTTGGGCAAAGGTGGGGTGCACCCTGAACTCACCAGTTCATTGCAAGTCCAACAGAGACAAACAAATATTCTCACTCACATTCATACTGAGGAGCAATGAAAAAATCCAGTTAGACAATATGCCTTTGGAGTGAGGGAGGAAACTGAAGCACGTGGAGGAAACCCACACAAGCAAGGGAAAAACAAGTGAACTCTACACAGAATCTGCATTACCAGGCACGCGGATCAAGTCTAGGACCTTCTTGCTGCAAGGCAAGAGTGCTAACCACTACGTTACCATGCCCAAAACCATTGCATCTTTAGCAATTGCTTATTCTGGTCAGGCTCATTAAATAAGTAAGTAAGTAAGTAAGTAAGTAAGTAAGTAAGTAAATAAATAAATAAATAAAAACACTGTAATTGTTTATATTTGCTATTTGGATTGACTGTAATTGCTATTTTGTCAAAGTAGCATTTCCTGATTATTGAAATACAAAGTGATGTAACTCACTTTAATGCTATAATTAAGTATTTTACCTCATTTTGAAGTGTATTAAATTCTCTTTCCAAATATATGAATATCTCAGTATGTCAAATTTCCTACTCGATCCATATTATGCTGGAGCGGGTCACATGTGTGAAACTCCATGCAGACTGTAACTTCAGTTCAGGCCAGTGATCCTGGAGAGCTCGAAGGTGATAATGCTTCTACCCTCTCTTATACCCAGCACATTCTGTGAGCTGATAAAACAACCCATTCCGCAAGTCAATACGATCATCTGCCAATAAAAAAAATGATGGCAGAAAAAGTTTGTAGTTGTTTTGTAGATCTCCATTTTCAAATGTTTTCCCAACCTGTTTCATAAGTCTAGGATTTGTCTGGAATGAGGGGATTTGGGGAGACACAAATGCTCAGAGACCTCTAAATCAACCTATAATTAGCTTCAGTGTCTCAGTCTACTCATGCATGCACTACCAACTCTGAAGGGACCACAGTAGCCCTGATTTACTCCAGTTTTCAGCTTCTTAGCTGTAATTCAGCCCTCCACTGTACATCATTTACCCCTACTACTTTATGTGATGAAAGGAGAAAATAATTTGAGGCAGTGATTGAGGGAAATGTCTAGACACTGCAAGAAATACAGCATTTAAAACTGCCATATACTAGAGGCTGAAAAGTGTCTACAATAGATCAAACTCTTTCCTTATTTATCTTTTTTTTACGTACAGCCTAATTAAATTAAATAATAACGCTCTGTAGATTGGGAGTACATTGTTTAATCAGTGTCCTCCCTTCCACAAATTTTATTTGACTGTGTAAAAGTTTTAACACTATAATTATTCATTAATTCTTTGATTAATCAAAGACAGGAAATCTTTGGTGAGGTTTTAGCGTGCAACTTTAATATCAGCCAACCCTCTTAATATATTTAGATGTTGTGGAGGAAAAAAATCAGGGGTATCAGGTGCCACTGGGGGCGCTGTGTGGTTTTGGACCCATGAACTGAGGAAGGCCTATGTCCTGCCGGTCTGAAATGTCATAATGTCATATATTTGGTCCTCCATAAATCTTATGCAAATTGCTGGACTTCCCGATCATGTACTGGAATTAATTCTTGAAAATTAACAGCATCAACATGAATATGAATACAGAAACTGTAATAGCTTTGGGATGAGTGATCGTATTTCCTTTATTTAAAGACATTTGTAATCCTGAAATGGAGAACTGTCCAATGAAGTCATCTCTAATGAAATATATATTTAAATTGTTAATGATTTTACCTATAGAAGAGCAACTGTATGATTTACTGCACCATTTAATTACTGGATGATTTTTGTGATTATTGTATGAGTAGTTTATTGAGTAGTTAAGTGAGTAGTTAAGTGAGTGTACGTTTTTTTTTTTTTTGGCCGTTCCACTCTGTACAAGGACCTTGAAAAAGGAACAAGATGTCCGCCCTAAGTGATAGGGCGTCGAGTTCATACCCTTCAAGGTCAACTTGACATATGATGTCATTTCTCGGAAAAAGCCATAGTTAACAAGGGGGGGTCTCGATGTACCAATCAGAGATGACATATATGATGTCATTCTGTCATTTCTTGGAAAACGAGCCAGAGGGACCAATCAGAACGGAACGGGCACTATATAAGCCAATGCAGGGCTGGTAGACGGGGTTCGAGGTTCTTTCTCAGTACAACTTCTTTTAGGTGATTGATTGCATGCTTTTCTTTTCCTAAAGGCTAAAGAATTGCGTCATGAACTAGGCACTTTTTGCCACAACAATGCAAAAAATATATATATACATTGCACAGAATATAAATAAAGATTTTTTTATATTGTGTACGGTGTTAGACTACTGTGTTTGTTCTTCATAATTTATTACATCGAAATTATTTTTGGATATTCTCAATTTCCTCTAGCTGTGAATGTGAATGTAAACGTGAATGTGTGTGTATGTTGGCCCTGTGATGGTCTGGCTAGCTGTTCAGGGTGTACCCCACCCAGATAAAGCAGTTACATGCATACAAATATTAATAACAATATGCCTATACAGCTTTTGGGGAATGTTTTGATGGCATAGTTTGTGGTTTTTGGATAAACCAGGAAGAGTAAGCTAGATTTTGAAAAAATAAAAATAAAAATAACAATCCACTCTAGAGAGGGTTGAGCTTTGAGAGGGTTCAGCTCTGCCTCCAAATCAATTCCTCCAAACACACGAACACGTACTTGCCAGGTAAACGATTAGTTTATGAGAGAGTTTCTTTACTATGTTCACTTTGGTTTGAACTCTTACCCTCACGTGCAGATCAGAAGGTCTTACCTGCCACTTGTGAAGCCAGAATTATGAGTTTGTCATGTTCAAGTGCTCAAAATGTACACAGATTACAGATTACATAATGAGCACTCTTCTTCTCTCTTCAGGTGCCATAGCACGTGCCGTGGGCGACATGACCATAGTTTTAAGCTGTGTCCCATGTTGTTCTTGGGTCTGCAGGCAGTCGTGAGCTTGCACATTAGAGATGTGTAGGGTTTATAGTTTTTTTTTTATATTATTGTTTTACTATGTAAAGCTGCTTTGCCCCAGCGATGTCCAGGGTGTATTCTGCCCTCACCCAGAGTCGGCTGAGATGGGCGCCAACCTCCCCACAACCCTAATTAGGATTCGGAAAATTAATGAATTAATGAGCTGCTTTGCGATAATGTCAGTTGTAAAAAGTGTTACACAAATACAGTTGAACTGAATTGAATTTAATTAAACACACACACACACACACACACACAGACACACACACACAAAACTATTCACTCCTAGGGGCAATTTGGAACAGCCAATTAGCATAATGTGCATGTGTTTGTACTGTGGGACGAAACCAGAGTACCTGGATGAAAACCCATGTAAACACAGGGAGAACCTGCAAACCCCAGATTGAAACTCCCTTGTCGAGCCTGGGACCAAAATCCAGGAGCTTATTGCTGTGAGGCGGATGTGCTAACCACTACGCCACTGTGCCACCCTGATGCATTCATACTTTGGTAATTTAGCCGTAACATAATGAACACTGGGCTGCTTGTTCAGCATCAGGCCAATAATGAAAGCCAAACTGCATTTCTTTAAGGGTTATGTAGGTTGCAACCCTTTCCTTATTATATAGTCAAAGCAATGATTAAAATAGCACTCATGCTACAGTCCATATGTAAAGTGTAAAAATGCAAATGAGTGCATATCCATCAAGTATTGTTTCCTCAGTGGCAGAAAGCTATTAATATTTTCCATTGTTTGTTGACACTTTAACATATGTGTCACCCTCAAATTACAAATGATTATTTTTTGTTATGTGTTTCCTCCACACATTGACAGTGTATTATTTTCCTTTGGTCTGGCATCTTGTTATGTTTCTAAGCTTTGCCTCTACGGTGTGTGTTCGCCGTGCTTGATTGAAATTTCACTGGCAAACTCTAAGTGAAATATGGGCCTTGTGTTTAATGGAAAAAATAATTACACGTCAAATGAAACAAAGCATGACGCATAGTTACCAAGGAGAATGACTGCGTACACGAGTCAGCAATGAGGTCAGAACTTACACACACACACACACACACACACACACACACAACTCGGCTACCTGTTGCTTCCCCCATAATCTAGTCAGGTGCTACTAAATATTGGTGTTTTTAGCATTGTGGATTCTACAGTAACTTACCATATTTATAATAATAACACAATTACACATTTATCAGTGAAGTAGAGAACAAAGTTTTGGCTTGAGAAAGTACCAGAAACATAATAAGACAAGTTAAGTTTCAGGTGAGTTAGAAGGTTGTTTTAATAATATTGTCTTTAAAATGTCGAAGTACACCCTGAACAGACCAATGCAGGGCAACACCCACACAACTATTCACATACGTGAGTCGGCCCTGTGATGGTCTAGCGTGCTATTCAGGGTTTATCCCGCCTCTGCCTAGTGTTGGCTGAGATGGGCTCCAGCCTCGCTGCTACCCTGGTAGGACTAATCGGTTCAGTAAATGTGAGAGAGAGAGAAAGAGGGATGTTGTGTTATGCTGTGTGAGGCATTTTATTGGCAGGGATTGAGTCCATGTTTCCCCTTAGGTTCCCAAGAATTAGAGGGTTTTTTGTTTTTTGTTTGTTTGTTTGTTTGTTTTTTGTTTTTTGTTTTTTTTTGGGGGGGGGGGGGTTGGGGGGGGGGGGTCATTTTCATCGCTTCTCTTCT
>JBCNYH010000021.1:41621056-41631769 GCA_039654325.1 Tandanus tandanus
GTGTGTGTGTGTGTGTGTGTGTGTGTGTGTGTGTGTGTGTGTGTGTGTGTGTGTGTGTGTGTGTGTGTGTTTTGTCAAGTTGTTCCCCAGATGCTGTTCTCCCCTCAACAGTGAGAGTGTTTTAGCACTTCTGTCCTAATTGTTCTGGTAACGGCTATAACAATAACTTTACGAACCTCAAACTCTACCATAGACCTGAGCTCAGCCCTGACAAAGAACATTCTACCAGCAATAAGTGCAATATAGAAGCTGTATGTGGTCCAGCTGAGACTTAAATCTCCAGATGTTAAGGCTGACGACTGCTCTGCTGTAAAGGTTGGGTTTGTTTGGTTTAGTAAATTGACAGGAGACCGAGCAGTCACTAAAGTTGAATTGCTCTTCAGGGTCAACGTGTTGGCAGTAACTTTGACTGTGGCCGTTTTCTCCCCATTGTTTCCTCATTTTAGCGAGCTGTTGAGGAATTCTATAGCTAATCTCCTGCAGAGACGAGATACCTTCACACTTTTTCCTCCACCTGGACTCTCCACCATTAGACCATTCTTAGTGTTTCTTTTTAGGAGGCATGAGAGTGTTTCAGGTACCTTCAGGCTCAATCATTTCCACTGACCAGTTTTATATAGGCATCAAACAAAGCGCTTCTAAAATTAAATACTGGCTATATAGCTGGCTTTTTAAACTTAAAAGAATATTTGAATTTGAAGACAGAGCAGCCATCTCACAAGCTGGATCAAATTCAAGCTATTTCTAAAGACATTACTGATTTTCAGTTAGCTGGGTGAGAGACAGGGCAGCACAGAGGCGTATTGGTTAGCAGGAAGCAATGAAGCAAGAAGGTTCTGGGTTTGATTCCCAGGCTCAGGCATTTCTGTGTGGAGTTTGCACTTTTTCCCTGTGCTTGTGTGTGTTTCCCCTGGGTACTCCAGTTTCCTCCAACAGTCCAAAGACATGCACATTAGACTAATTGGCTGTTCCAAAATAAGATGTGAGTGTGAATGGTTGTGTGTGTGTTGCACTGCAATGTTCATAGTTTGCCCAGTGTTGGCTGAGATAGGCACCAGCCTCCCCGCAACCCTAGTAGGATTAAGCAGTTCGGCAAATGAATGAGTGAGTGAACGCATGGGTGAAGGACATATTGTTTTTCATCTGTTAAAGCACCCAGTATTTGAGTTTAACCCCCAAGTTAGATCATTTCCTCCATTTCACATCATGTGTCTATATGTGTTTTAATTATTATTATTATTATTGTTATTATTATTGTTATTGTTATTATTATTATTGTCGTTGTTGTTGTTGTTGGGGGGCACGGTGGTGCAGTAGTTAGCACGTCGGCCTCACTGTAAGAAGGCCTGGGTTCGATTCCTGGGCTGGGGCATCTCCCCATGCTTGCGTGGGTTTCCTCCGGGTACTCCAGTTTCCTCCCACAGTCTAAAAACATGAACAGTAGGCTAACTGGCTGTTCCATATTGCCCTTAGGTGTGATTGTGAATGGTTGTGTGTGTCTTTGTGTTTGCCCTGCGATGGCATGACATGCTATCCAGGGTGTACCCTGCCCTTGCGCAGAGTCGGCTGAGATAGGTGCCATTGATTGAATCGTTGTCCTTCGGCTCAGTAACCCATCGCCTTAACCACTAAGCCACCACTGCCCTGGTTAATTATTATTATTATTATTATTATTATTATTATTATTATTATTATTATTATTATTATTATTATTTAGTTTTAGTTTTCTGTTTGCTTTATAGAATAATGTCTCCAACTGTAGAGTGTTTGGGTTTTTATTAAGTTACTGTATATTATTTGTGGACTTTTACTACTGTTTTCATTTGCCAAGATACTCTTGTGCTCAACAATCAGTAACAATTCACCATTTGATTTATCTGAAAAGTGATTAGAAGAAGGTTCTTCTTGAAGTTGACAAAATGTTATATTTTGATTTATGTAGATCACAGACAATGTGATCAGTTTTAAACTGAATTTAGAGTGAAAATTATTACATCAAAAAGGTAAATTATAGATACTTAAAAATGTACCCAAGTAAAGACATATATTACATTAGAACTCTTCCCTGAGCCCTTATCGCATTCCACACTGCCTGGTTTGTCACTTGTGGCTTTCCATGTTGCTTGTAAAACTGGTATATCCTTCCTGTTGTTGTTACCTGATTAGTTCCACCTGTAGCTTGATACTCTCAGTGACGTTCTCTATCGAAACTCTGTGCATTTCCGTTTCTGTTCGCCAAATCCTGTCGTGTTTTTCACGGCAGCTAGTTCTGTTTGATAGTTTAGTTGTTTGTTTTTTCATTTTATTCTATACTTTTTTGTATACCTATGAATTATCCTAGTTTAATTCTGTATGTCCATATTTTCAACAGTACTGTTGACTGGGTCTACAGTTGCAGTATTGACTCCTAAAATGCAATATTTCACTGCTAGTAATCTTATTAAAATAGCACTTGGAAACAGGAAAAGTTTTGATTAACTCTATTATACCTTCAAAACGAGCTAGTATCTTCAAAGAATAAAATATAATGCAGTCTGCTATTACTAGAAAAAGAAGAAAAAAATCAACAACCGGTGCAGTGTGATGCTGTGATCACCAGCTAATTTGATTAGTTTCCAAAAACTGCTCACTCTACTGTGCTTTATTCCTCCTGTACTGCAGGGAATTAACAACATTGGCCTTTTTAATATTTAAAGAATTGCATCAAACTTTATTTGTTAATAGCTGTATTCAATGTTGTGGATTGTCCATAACTTGTGTTACGGCATATATAAGTTTTATATTATAGAGTATATCAAATATATATGGTATGCTTATACAAATGGACAAAGCCATACCATAAAGTACAACTTTTGTCATTTGTATTTGGATATCACTGAATATTTAACTATGATAAATGTCACCTACAAGGACAAATGCTTGTTAGCTTGGTGCTCTCATTATCACAGCAGATATTTTGTGCCCAATTAAATTCTTTTTTTTAATCCTGAAAATTGGATCAAGCTGGCTATATAAAAGAAGTAATGCATTTGGGAGGATTTTGATTAACATAATGGGAAAAAATAGCCTGTGTAAGTTTATATTTTAACTCTGGGAATGATGGAGCAGCCTGAGGACTCATTCAACCTCAACTTCTAGTAACAGTGTGCTTAGGATTGCCTCAGTCTCACGGCGTTCCCTTGGTATTTATGGAAAAACATTGAGCTCTATGAGCAGCATACTTAATAAGGGCCTGAGAGGTATAGAGGCTGCAGATGAACCCATATATCTGCCTAAAAGGAGGTAATTCAAAAACCACAGATGCATTTTAACCACATTTTACACACCATCTGTCCCGGCATTTCATCTACCCACTGAGACTGGAGCAGCACTCTCAAAGATGGAACTTTTATTACCAGGTGATGTGCAGGTTAATGATAGTCATGATAGTTTTAAGCAGAGATTATAAGAATATACAACCGCACCAGAATTGCTTTTTGGCCTAATGAGTTTGAGACATTTGATACCATAAACATATGTTAAGTTCTTCGGTGTTTGTTAGTTTTTTCCTGTGACTGGCAGGGTTCAGGTAACGCACCTAAAATGTGATTGTAAATACAGCTAACAAAATCATATTATTCTTAGTAGTAGTAGCAGTAGTAGTAATGATAATAATAATAATAATAATAATAATAATAATAATAATAATAATAATAATAATAATAATGGATTTTTGGTGCATTATTTAAAAATCAGTATATCTATCTTTCAATATTTTCTTTCTTTCTTTCTCTTTCTTCCTGTCTATCTATACAGCGGACATAAAAATTCTACACACTACTGTTAAATAGCCAGGTTTTTGTGATAAATAATTTAAAAACAAGATAAATAAAGTCCAAGATAAATAATTAAAAAACTTTCTAAACTTTAAATGTGACCTATAATTTGAACAATCCCTTACACACCTATAAACTGAAATCTTTTAGGGGGGGAAAAAATAAGAGTTCATTCATTCATTTGCTGAACCCAGGGAGGATAAAGCTTATCTCAGCCAACTGTGGGCGAAAGCAGGGTACACCCACCCTCACACTACCATTCACACTCACAGTCACACCAAGGGGCAATCTGGAGCAGCCATTTAGCCTAATGTGCATGTCTTTAGAGTGTGGGGGGAAACCAGAGTACCCAGAGGAAACCTATGCAAGTATAGGGAGAACATGGAGACCTGATCCCAGGACATGTTTTTCAGTGAGATCAACATGATAACCACTATGCCACTGCGCCACCCAAAAATAAAAATAAAAAGGAATGTGGCTGCAAAAGTTTGCACACCCAATTATGATTGGGGACGAGACTGTTTTCACAATTAACCAGTCACATACAAATTTATGTTAAATAGTAGTACGTACACACCTGCTATTAATTAAAGTGACTGTGATAAACCTCAAATAAAGTTAAGCTGTTCTATAGGATTTTCCAGACATTATCTTAGTTTCATTTTACAGCAAAATCCATGGTCCACAAAGAGCTTACAAAGCATCAAAGAGACCTCACTGTTAAACTGTGTCAGTATGGAAAAGGTTTCAAAATAATTTCCAAGGCATGAGATATTCCGTGGAACTCGGAGAAGACAGTCAACAACAGTGGAGAAACTATATTGCAATACAAAGAACTGGACATACCTCCAAAACTGATAAAACAGGGGTTGTAGAAAAATGTTTAAATTCCTTTTTAAATTACTTTTACTATGTAAAGCTGCTTTGCCACAATGTCAATTGTAAAAAGCGCTATACAAATAAAACTGAACTGAATTGAATTGAATAAAAAGTTTTGCGAGTCTACCACGAGGACTACAGCAACAATAAAGGAGCTGTAGGAATTTCTGGCAAGTACTGCTTGTGTTCTCCAAGTGACAACAGTCTCATGTATTCTTCTTACATTTTACAAAGAAAAACATCCAAACCTGGTTAAAGTTTACAAAAACCTACATTAAAGTCTCTGAAAAGCTCGTACAAAACTTCTATATTACATTACGTTGTTATGTTATGATGAGATCAAGGTTTAGCTATTGGTTAGGGTTTTGAAATTTGGCTATAATAATCAAAAGCCCCCAAGGTTCAACTTCAACTTTTTGAGAGGTGCCTCACTTTATTTTCAGGCAATCTCTGATCTAATTTATGCAGAATTCATAGTTTAACCAATGACTGCAAGCAATCCAGTCCCTGAAGCAGTAAAGCAACCCCAAACCGTGACATTTACACCACCATGCTTCATAGCTGGTATAATTTGTTTTCTCCTCTTCACATGTGTGTTGTGACTGTGATCAAATAACTTTATCTTTGATTGTCTATTCAGAGACCATTACTCCGAGAGGCCTGCTTCTTTCCTATGTGTTCATGGCACAGATGTATTCTTGGTCTATTGTCTTTTTGGAAAGCAAAGGTTTCTTTTTTTATTTCCCTGCCACACACTCTATGCAGGTCAAATTTGTCCAATCTCTTTCTTATTGTAGATATATGCACTTTCACACCAACAGTTGTAAACGGTACCTGCAGATCCTGTGATGACATATTGGGGAAATTTAAGAGTCTTCTATACACATCAAATATGCTGAATTTGCTGGGGGAGTCAATCCTGGACAAATTGCCAGTTGTTTGTTGCAGGGGATTTATTTATTTAAACTTATGGAAAGGGTTTTATTTTATACTTTTCTGAACTCATAAGTACCCACAACTCTTTTCCTGAAGGCAGTAGATAATGCTTAGATCTTGGTACCATGACACCATGCATTTCTATGGCAAAGGGAACACCAGACCCTAGATGTTCGGTTTAAATAATACAGCTTTCACCTGCAACATTAGCTATTGAAAGATTACAATTACAAATACTTTGGGATGCCCATGACTTACTGAACATGAATCTACTGGTGTCTAAATTTTAATAGCTACACTGTTTTTTTGTTTAATTTCTTTATTTAATATTTCTATAATTTATCAATTCCTAAATACAGACTTGCATCCGTGTTGTCACTTGCAGTGTCTGACCCTTGTTTTTGTGAACAGGTGTGTGTGTGTGTAGCAGGGCAACTTTGCAGATGGCATGGTAATTAACAACAATTTTAGCAGTGTCACTCAAGCAAAAGGTCTTGATTGGCTAACTAACCTTCACATCTCCTAATGACTGGGATCAATGTTCATTTTAACACTGAACACAGAGGCAGTCCCAGTCCCTTCTGACATGTCAGACTCTATAACAGACATCATTAAAATGAGTTATCATGTGACACCAAACAATGACAGTTTATTATAAACAATAATGCATAGAATAGCACTGAAGCAGATTCATTTTAGGTTCAATCTATGTTTTCTGCAGATGACTGAAAAAAAAAAAAAACATAAACAGCCACAACAACATCTTTAATGCACCTTGGAACAGAAGTCTGTGTATTGGTATTCGCGAGATGAGCGTTACTGTTCCAAAAGATATTCTTACATTTAGTGTTTTGTTTAGACAGCATGGTAGCATAGTGGTTAGCACAGCCACATCACAACAAGAAGGTCCTGGGTTCGAGTCCCGGGCTTGGGTGTTTCTGTGTGAAGTTTGCATGTTCTCCATGTGCTTACATGAGGTTCCTCTGAGTACTCTGGTTTCCTCTCACAGTCCAAAGACATGAACATTAGGTAAATTGGCTGTTTCAAATTGCCCTGAGGTGTGAGTGTGAATGGTTTTGTGTGTTGGCTCTGCGATAGTCTGGCGAGTTGTTCAGGCTGTACCCCACCTTCACCCAGATTCGGCTGAGATAGGCTCCAGCCTCCCTGTGACCCTAACAGGACTAAGTGGTTCGGTAAATGAGTAAGTGAGTGAGTAAATTTTGACAATAGTGGTGAAAAGCAGGGTCTGTCACGTCACTCCAAAATCTCCCACAGATATTTAAAGGAGCCCCATTCACATCCCAGGAATATATTATTAGTTTACAGATGATATTAGCAAAAACTTGCATCTTTTTTATTTCTCTTAGGTTGAATGTCTTTTTCTGTTTCTTAACACTTGATCTCAGACTTTTCCACTTTCTATGAACCGGTGTTGCACTGCCAAGTTATCCTGCATGTGCAAGATTGTACCTCTGGTAATGCGGCTTTGTTATTGTTATTATAAACAGGCAAAGAACCAAAACAAGATGTAAAACAGGAATATAAGAGATATTAAGCCTGGGATGGTTTCACCAGGAAACCTTTGTATGCATTCAAATTAAACTGATAATGGAAGATTAAACATACAGGCTATTCACTAGTATATGGGCACGTTTAAAGGGGATTTAAGCCCAAACTTAATTAAAACTTCCATACATCATATGATGTCTTTGTATATCAAAACGTGCTTTTATTATTACAATCTTCTTTGTGCAGAAAGAATAATAAATTTTCACATGGGGGTGTCACTGTAGTGGGAAAAGTCACACGTGAGAATCTGTAAAAAGGAAGTGTTTTTTGCATATAAAAGCAATGAGCTATATATTACTCTTTCATGTATACAAGCAGACACTTGTATGTAAATGTGATGTAGTATTATGTGCAGATGTGGCTCGTTTTATTTTATTCAGAAGTTAGTTTGTTATTTTAATATCTGTATGCTGTTATTTTTTCCCATTATCTTCTGCCTTATATGAACTGACACGTCCACGTCCTATTCTCATGATTTCACGCACTTGCGAGAGTAAAATGGACTCAAACGGTGGCCTTTTTAAATAGGTTAACTCAAACTATTAAACGAATTTTAGCAGATTGCAGCTTTGAAAATGTAAGTAAAAACTATGTGATGATGAAAAGTTTGGAAGGCTTTTCTTTCATTTCGCTTTAATGTGGTTCAAAACTCAAACAATCCATCAAACCATTCACTTATGAATAGGGGTGGGGTTATCCTAAAAGTGACCACACCCATCAAAATAGAAATATTTCACTATAGCAAGGGCATGTAAACGTGGTCAGCCCAAAGCACTTTCTCTGGATTTTCACTGACACTTTACATAACATGGACCGAGATCACGAAAATAAAAAAAAATAATGCCTCTTACCAGTGGTGGCCTGGTGGTAGGGTGCTGGATTAATGATCCCCAGGGGTTCAAGCCCCACTATCAGCGGGTTAGCACTGCTATCCCCCCCAGTGCAGCTAACTGGGTTATCAAATGCCAGCCAGGTCTCTCACTGTCTGTGGTACGTAAAAAAACCATTGCTGATTTTTGTCAAGCGTAGGCTGCGTAGCCGTCAGTGTGTTTCTGCCCTGCGATGGCCTGGCGAGCTGTCCAGGTTGTACTCTGCCCCCGCCTAGAGTCGGCTGAGATGAGTACCAGCCTCCCCGCGACCATAATTAGGATTAAGCGGTTCAGAAAATGAATGGATGAATGAATGAATGCCTCTTACAACATAACAGATCCAGAGGTCGGTCCTTTCAGTTGCCAACCAAATCTATGTTGTGAGATTTGTGCTTTGTGTTAATAACAATGAAAGTCAAGAGAAATAAAAACCACTGTGAATATTTGATAGAATCTAAAAAAATACACAATATATAGCACATATCAGAGCATGCACTGTTACAATTGCACCACAATACCAGCAGCAAATGGGTAAATATTGTTAATTCTTATATGTTTCACCTTCAGAGGTTATATACACTAGTTTAAATTTTAGAGTGCTCACTGGCTTTAAAATGCTTGTGGCTGTTTAAATATCAGGTATGCTTTAGAGAGAGAGAGAGAGAGAGAGAGAGAGAGAGAGAGAGAGAGAGAGAGCTCCGTATTCTTATCTGGTCAGGTGTCGTGACTCATTATATTTAGAGTCAATTTGCATAACGCAAGAGGCATCAAATTAGATTTGCATAATGTATTTGATTACACCTGTTATTAACTGTGAGTGACATTGATTTAGCAAATGGGCTGGTTTAAGGTTAATAGTGCCTGTCACCTTCTCCACTACTGGGTGTCAGAGTATTGATGCTGTTTTACACTATCTCTGCCCTTCTTTAATCTCTCTTAATCTTTGTTCCTGCCCTACACCTCAGGACATGAGCAAAAGTAAACACAGCAGTCATTACTGAGAAACCTAAGACTTTGAATTTTTTTAAACATTTAAACAAAAACTGTTGATTTTGAGGAATTATGTGTTATTACTGCAATTAGACCAGGAAATGGCTTTTTGTAGGTTTACAGTTACATCATACAGCCACATTAATCTCTGCGAAGCATATTTATTTACATATATTTGTTATGCAGGTAAATCTATAAGTATTTGGACTGTATCACATTTCTTTTATTATTCTGCCTCTGTAAACCACCAGAATGGATTTGAAAACAGTCAAGATTTTCATCTGTAATTCAAGAGACCTAACAAAAATCTTCTATTAATATTTTAGCAATTACAGCCATTTGTTTACAAAGTCCCTCATACTCACAGACTCAAAAGTAATTGGACAGTTGATAACAAGAAGCTTCATGGTTAACTATGGAGCGACATGGTGACGTAGTGGTTAGCACGTCCACCTGACAGCAAGAAGGTCCTGGGTTTGAGTCTCGGTCTAACAGGCCATAGTATAACCCCCAAGCCTAGGTTATTTTGCACCCCAGGTATAGTTTGGCCTAGGACAGTTTATCAGGCCTGGGCCAAACTATACCCAGAATTAATCTGGGCAGGGGTTAATTTGGCCTGTGTTTGAGTGGGTTTCCTTCAGGTTTTCTTCCACAGAGCAAAGATATGCACATTAGGCTAATTGGATTTTACAAATTGCCCCTAGGTGTGAGTGTGAATAGTGAAAGGCAGTAGTGGCTCAGCGGTTAAGGCTCTGGGTTAGTGAGCTGAAGGTCAGGGATTCAAGTCCCAGTACCACCAAGCTGCCACTGTTGGGCCATTGTGAAAGGCCCTTGACCCTCAATTGCTTAATTAATAAATTATAAATGTAAGTCACTCTGAATAAGGGCATCCACCATAAATGTAAATATAAATGTAAATGTGAATGATTGTGTGTTGGCCGACATAAATAAAACCTAGCAGAAACTTAACTGGTGTAGTACAAGCGTGGTGTTTCCTTGTTGAATGGAGATGTGGACACCAGAAAACTTGCAGAACGAATGAAAAAGCATAGTTTGTGGTGGCGAAATTATCAGGACCAAACAGATGCAGTGAGACAGTAGTATGCACGTGCTACAATCTAGTGGTTTTCATGCTTGTGGTAAGAAATTAGTGGGAACATGTTGGACGCAGTGAGAACCTGGATGTAGTAATGATGGAGTATGAACATGAAAACAATTTTGGGGTTGTTTTATCCCCCCAATTACAATACAATAAATTTTTCAAGACACAATGTAGTCCTCACGAGGGAACAATTTTATGTTTCTTCATAAAGTCAAAAATTTCAAAAATGACATCTTCAAGTCATTTAGTTATTATAATTTTTTTTAACCTTTAAAGGATTATGCAAGAATGTTTTAAAAAATAAAGCTCAGAGCATCATTAAAAAATAATTCTAGCACATTTATCTTTTTTTTAAGAATTTAACACAGGCTTTTAAATGCAAGAAAAATAATAATTAAAAGAAATACATAAATATAAGGGTATTGCATAAATTTTACATATAGGTTTGGTTACTAAATATAAATCTAAACCTAATATTAAGTACAATTTTCTATAAACCTTTTTGGGATTGATTTATTACAGGCGACAATTAAAAAAAAAATATATATATATA
>JBCNYH010000021.1:41674106-41686523 GCA_039654325.1 Tandanus tandanus
CTGCCCTGCGATGGCCTGGCGAGCTGTCCAGGGTGTACTCTGCCCTCGCCCAGAGTCGGCTGAGATGGGCACCAGCCACCCCACAACCCTTATTAGGATTAAGCGGTTAAGAAAATGAATGATGAATAAATACACTTGTACACTTTAGTGTGATGCCAAAAAAGAAGAAACCCAAAGCCAAGGAAAGGTAGACTTTAGTGCTCTTTTTTCTGAGAGTGTACTCAGTCAGAATATAAAAATATAGTTTATAGGAAACGCATAAAGACAAACATGATGTCATGTATCCGCTCCTCTTTAGTCTTGAAGAAGACAGGCTGCAGGAGCACAGACCTGTAGGTGGGGAGGATGAGTGCAGAAGGAGGGGTTAGTCTCCGGGAGAGAGCCTCTTAAAATCACCCAAGCTGCAAAAGTAATGAATATTAAATCTGAGCCTAAATAACTGAGGTCCAAGTGTGACACGGTGGGATTACACCTACCGATTTGTCCTCAATGCTCAGCCAGGCCCCGGTGATAACCAAATCAAATGAAATCATGTGTAACTGAGCACAGCCTGTGTCTGCCTACCGGTGTGTACATTTCAGCCCATCCGCTGAGAGGAAGAATCGGTTCCATAATAATAATTGTTGGCTGTACTAACAATTTCAAGTCAAGTGATAGCTGAAAAGTCACACCAATAACATATACAAGCTAAATCCGACAGTTTTATGGTGTGGAAATTCTACAAGGTCAGTGCAGTGTCCATTAAACTACACGTTATACTTCACTTCCTACATTTAAGCATGGAACCGATCTAAAAACAGTGCACGGATATGATGGGGTCCTTACTGAGCTGTTCAATGTAGCTGAGTGAAACAAACATGCTTCACTCCAACAAATGCTTCCTCTGCTGTAAATGATGGCTGCCACGGTATCTTCTCGTGCGATGGTGTTGTCAAGTTACACAAAGCACTCTGAGAAGAACACCACTTTTGTCATGTCTGCAACATGACCATGGGTAATCATGTCCTCCTGCCCAGCCATGATTGACATCAAGCACAGCTGGGACTCGAACCGGAAACTCCTCAGCTTTTCAGACACTGGATTCAATAATAGGCAGGTAGGTGTGTGATCTTTAACTCTATTTGTGACTATGTTTTTCAAAAAATTTCAGCATGTGTTGACTACACAACTCATCTGAATACTTGATTCTGATCGGCCAATCGTGGCATTCAGTGGCCTGGTATTTCGTTATAGAGGACCATTGTGATGTATAAAAGACCGTTGCTATAGAGCACATCGTTAGCAGAAGCTAATAAATAAAATAATTTTAAAATCATTAAGACCTTTCTTAAATCAATATTTTGTGTGAAATTATTGATTCTTTTAGAATGTAGCCATATAATAAGCGATATAATGTGCAGCGAGTCATCAGAAATAAACCCCTTCAGAATGATATAAGACTCTGCTATAAATCAGGTCTGAACTATTTTGTTGGGATTTAAGTATGATGGATATTTTTAGTGTGCTTGTAAAAATTATTCATTCATTCATTCATTCATTTTCTGAACCGCTTAATCCTAATTAGGGGAGGCTGGCGCACAGCTCAGCAGACTCTAGGCGAGGGCGGGGTTCACCCTGGACAGCTCGCCAGGCCATCACTGGGCAGAAACACGCTGATGGCAACTCGCAAATGCTTGTATACTCTTTACGAATGACAGCAATGGTTCTTTTACATGCCTCTCACCAAAGACAGTGTGAGACATGGCTGGCTTTTGATAACCCAGTTAGCAGCACTGGGGGGACAGCAGTGACAACTCGGTGATAGCGGGGCTTGAACCCCCGACCTTCAGATCAGTAAGCCAGCACCCTACCACCGGGCCATCACTGTCCTTGTAAAACTTAAAGATTTTATTTTACTCAGACAGTTAATAAAGGCACAGATTTGATTTGATTTGACCTTAATAAAATAAAAACATGCATCCATTAATGCATTCATTCTTTCATTTGCAAAACTGTTTAATCCTACTAGGGTCATGGGTACACTGGGGCCTATCTCAGCCTACTCTGGGAGAGGTCTGGGTCCACCTTAACACTGGAAAGAAACCGGAGTACCTGGAGGAAACCCATTCAAGTACGAGGAGAACATGAAAACACACAGAAACGCCCTCACCAAGCCTGCGACTCGAACCCAGGACATTCTTGTTGTGAGGCATACATGCTAACCACTACTCTACCGTGCTGCCAATTAAAACAACAAAACAAAAATAAAAAATGGACAGATTGTGACTGAGGAAATTCAAACCTTTAAACTTGACCAGCAAAGTAAATAACTCATGTTCGATAGGGGGGTAGGAGGAAGCAAAAGTTTATCTAGTCCCACCCCTTCCTATAACATCAACCCATTCCTACAGCATAAATTACAATCCAGCAAAAAACATACACCTTTGCATTTTTACAAAATTATATACAAAAAGATACAGATGTACAATATATATCTACATGTACCCACATATATACATGCCCTTAGTATAAGTGCTACTGTATCTTTAAGTTTTATATAATTTAATACATTTATTTATTTAAAACAAAATAAAAAACTTGAATGCATAAATATTAGTAAGTCAACATTAACTGATTTTCTATTAAAGCAGCTCCGAATGTTGTTCCAGTTTAAACTAAATTATATATTTGTATTAATACAAATTTATTTTATATGTTTTGTTTTATAGTAGCAAATTACACAAATTAATTTATATGGCAGGCAATCCACATGATCTAAGGGTAATAATAAAAATACTTTTTATTCAACAAAGAAAAGCATCAAAATTGCTATCATTATATGCTATTTATGTTATTTTTTGGTTGGTTTTGCCTTCAAAAAAAAGTGGATGGTAAGAAAACAACCGTTTATGGCTGCTGTAAAGTAAGTGATAACTTGTGCCACGAACATTTCACAACATTAACTGCAGTAAAAAATTATGTGACAAAGATATGTTTATTAATGGCATATTGGCTGTTCCAAATTCTACTTAAGGTGTGTGTCAATGGTTGTGTGTTTTGGCCCTGCAATGGTCTGGCGACCTGTTCAGGTTGTATCTCGTCTTTGCCCAGTGAGTTTATTCATTCAAGTTATTTTGTAGAATTTGCAAATTGCTGTGGTGTATGAAGAATAAAGCATTTCAGGACGTAGTGTATTCCTTCCTTATGCCATGTGAATTGTAACAAATCTGAGACCAGCCTGGAGAAACGTTATTAAGATTTTCTTAGATCTGTTATTGTTCGTGGATCATTATTAATTCCGTATTAAATTTTACCCGTGCTACTTTGGGTCTCGATGTGTTTGTATTTCCAGAGCTGTGTTTCTCTGTAACTGTAGTGATTTTCTTTTCCTACACAACATTGTGCAATGAGGATGGCGGGCTGGTGAGGTGGTTGTGGGGGGGTGTTGCTGGGCCATGCAGAGAATGTGTCTCTACTCTGTTTGATCTCCTTCTGTGGATGGCACAGTAGGAAGTGAAGGATTAAAGGCCTTTTCAAACTGCTGTCTAAATGCAGAACAAGCAGAGAGAAAGCTGCTCATTTCCTTCTCCTGAATGACACATTCACTCTCAGTGGGCATCTCAGTATTTAGACCTCGCCGTGCTCAATAATGTTGGTTTGATGGTATTGTTTTCGCTGACGGATGAGCAAAAAGTTTACTAATAATGAAGTGCTGCTAATTATATTTCAGTAATGAAGTGGCAACCAAGATAAGATCATAATATCATAATATTAGACTAAAGCTAATAAAATGGGCCTACTGTAGTTATGTAACATTTAATACACCTCTAGGGTGATGGGGTACTGTAAATATCAGGGTTGAGGTTGGGTAAGGGGTCATAGTGTTTCATATAATTTCATGCACATGAAATAAAATGATCTCTAACTGCATATCTCTGACTTGTTTGTTTAATTCATGTGAATTGTATGGACTAGTTGCATGAAGCTTGTACTAGTTGCATTAAGCTAAATTCATCAACTCATTATGCATTATACATTATATACCATGCTTTGTATGTTTACCAAATCTCAGTGCCCTTTCCACCCAAATCATCTGGCTCCACATTTCCAGTTTATATGAATTATTGCACAGGATTCCGACATTATGCTAAGAGTTATATCAGGTTTAAAATTAAACTAATAAGAACAAAAAGGCACAGGATGGATATTTATAGCATAGTCTGATCTTCGGGCAGTTGAAAAACTGAGTCGGAGATCCCTGCAGGCCACCTGCACTCCAAAAATGTCTCTTTGATGCCTTTTTCTTTATCAGTCCAGGGTCACCACACGGGGCGACGGAGGGAGATCACTCGACTGAAAACTCTCCATGCTAATCCAATTTGCCACCTCCCCCAGCTACAGATAATTACTAAAATTAAAGAGAGAGGGGGAGGCGGGGAGGGGGGTTTAGGGTTTGTTGAATCACTCTCTTGTCTCGACGGGGGAAACTCAAGCAAAGGCATTGTTCAAAACTAAGAGAGTGTGTTAACTACGGAGACTAATGGAATTCAGCGGCAGGGAGAACATCCACAGCCAAGTGTCACACCATCGCAAACATAACACACCTTCAATTCCTACTGAAGGGCAGATTAGGACAGAATGAGTGTGAATCAATGTCATAATTTTTTTTAATGTATTTTTTTAAACAATTATTCAGGTATTTACTATAGATTTATTATTATGTTCTTGCATTTTCATTCTTTGATTTGTAATGATTGCAGGCAGTCTGTAGAAAGCCCCTGCAATCGTCTGCCAAACTGTTCAGGGTGGACCCCACCTTCACCCAGTTTTGGGTGAGATAGGCTCACTGCAACCCTAATAGGATTAAATGGTTCAGCAAATGAGTGAGTGAGTCTGTAGAAAGATATTTTATCCCCTCATGCAGTGTTGCAACAACCTAGAATTGCGCAAAACCTGCCATTCTGTCATAGACAACGATAACCAGAAATATTTCCTTTGATCTGGTCTCCTTAAATTCCACGCCGACTGAAGATAGAGCAGCCCAAGAAATAAAACGTTGTAAACAAGAAAGTGGACTGTGAGATACATGTGAGAACTTGATCACTGATACATTGTTCATCTTGCATCCATCCATCCATCCATCCATCCATTATTTGTACCTCTTATCTGTCAGAGTCATGGGGGAAGCTGAAGGCAGCCAGGCCAGAGGCAGAGTACATCCTAAACAGGTCCCCAGTCTATCGCAGGGGTAACACTGATACATACAACCATTCACGCTCACATTAACACCTATGGGCAATTTAGAGTAGGCAGTTCCTTGGACTTTGAGAGGAAATTATGGTACCCTGAAGAGATCCACACAAGCACAGGGAGGACATGTACACACAACTCAGCACAGAAAGGACCCAGGTACAAACCCAGAACTAATGCACCACCACCATAACACCCCATTATTTTATTCTTTTATTAGGAATTATACAAACACATTTATGAACATTATGATATCACTCACACACACACACACACTATGCAGAGAACACCCTGAACAGCTTGCCAGTACATCACAGAGCCAACACAACCATTTACATCAAGGGGCAATTGAGAACTGAACGTTCTTCACGTCTTTGAACTGTGGGAGGAAACCGGAATACCTGAAGGAAACTCACACAAGCACGGGAAGAACGTGCAAACTCCACACAGACGTGCCCTTTTTTAGAAAGGTGGAAATGAAATTCTTTCAGTATTATATTACTATAAGAAGGCTTTTGTGTTGATAAATGACAGAACTTCTTATTATTTTTTGAAAAGTTGACCATGTGCTGAGAGAAATCAGAAAATGCCATTCTGAAATTTCATTGCTTCTATGTTTGCATTTTTATTTTAAAAATGTGTTTACTGTGAAAAGCCAGAAAGATTCGACTCTATAGGTGAACCTCAGAGGGGAAAGTGCTATGGGTGTAGAGTTCAAGCCAGGGAGCACTGAAGGTGACTGCAGGCAGTGAAAAAGCATCTGCTGTGTTAGCTACACTAAAAATCCATGCTGCCTTTTTTATTCTTTTTTCCTTTTTTTCAATTTCACAGAGCAGAGGTCATGTCCTGAAATACGTCACACGGTACTATTATTTCACTGTCAAATATACACAATGACACGTAAACAACTCAGGAACCAGCGAGAAGGTTGTCCTATTAGTTCCAGACGTACTTGGAAATACCTGCTGTTTCCAACCATTTGTGAAAATGACAGGTTTAATCTGAGTCCCGGACAGCACAATTCTAAGAACAGCAAAAATACCCTTAACCTCCCAAGTCTCTGGTGTGAAGAAATATACTTCCCATATCACCAAACAGTAGATACAATAGCTTTGTAAATTTTTATATAAATAGACAGGACACTGTGTGAGATTAAACAAGATTAAATATTATTATTATTATATGATGAAAAAAAATCTAACTTATCTCCAGAACAATGACCTTACCATCACCAAATATAACAATATTTCACACACACACACACACACACACACACACATATATATATATATATTTATTTATTTATATGCATATATATTTGTATGTATGAATGTATGAATGTATTGTAATGCCACCCTTTTGCACATCACATTTTCCAACACAAATAAACTTAAGTAAATATCTGATTTAATGTGATAATTCTCTATTGGTCTCATAGGGTCATAAAGGCTACATTACATTTCAAAAGCCACTTCTCTAGTACTGCTAAAGCAGAGGGCAAAAGGAGGACCAACTGAAGTGTTCTACTGCCCTCTAGGGGTAATATCTCTCTCTCTCTCTCTCTCTCTCTCTCTCTCTCTCTCTCTCTCGCTCTCTCTCTAATAATAATAATAAGAAGGAGAAGAAGAAGAAGAAGAAGAAAACCTTATATATTAGAGACTAGCATCATTGTTTTTAATAAAAACTATTATACATATACTCTATATGACTGTATTTCAAATACAAAAATGATCTGAAACGATTTTAATTTCATGATGGAGTGTGTGTGTGTGTGTGTGTGTGTGTGTGTGTGTGTGTGTGTGTGTGTGTGTGTGTGTGTGTGTGTGTGGTTGGGGAGTGCTTAAAAAGGGATTACAAGAGGTGAAGAAGCTACTGAGAGCCTCTGTCATTTGCTGGCCTGGTATAACAACCTTTCGAGTACATCACTTTCACAAGTCCATGGAACAGGACAAATGGCCCTGTAGGTTTGCTCAGAACCACCATGAACATGTAAGATGGTAGAGTGCAGATTTTCAGACAGTATTCTAGATTGAAAGATTTAGTACTGTTTCAACATAAAAATATTTGCATGTCATCTTTAATATTTCAGATTTATAAAATAGGAAATAGAAACAGGAAGAAGGTCCTGGGTTTGAGTCCTGGGCTTGGGAGTGTCTGTGTGGAGTTTGCATGTTCTCCTTGTGCTTATGTGGGTTTCCTCTGGGCACTCCAGCTTCCTCCTACTGTCCAAAGACATGCACATTAGGCTAATTGGCTGTTCCAAATTGCCCATAGATGTGAGAGTGAGTGGTTGTGTGTGTGTTGGCACTGTGATGGTCTTGTGAGCTGTTCAGGGTGTACCCTGCCTTCTCCCAGTGTTGGCTGAGATAGTCTCCAGCATACCTACAACCCTAGAAGGATTAAGCAGTTCAGCAAATGAGTGAGTGAGAAATAAATTTTCAGAATCAGAGCACTGGGAAGAATGAAGTATATATCATGGGTACACGCTGGTAGATTGTGTAACAGTTGTGGTAAGAAGCTGCAGTGCAGATGAAACATTATAAATGTGTTATGATCTGGAGAAACATGGTCAACATTGTGACTGTAACTTGTTTTTTTTTTCTCAAAAATCGCATTGAAAACACTGTAGTAATGTGTTAATTTAATTCTTACAGGCTTTAATCTTTTAGATTTTCCTGTGAAGATCACGAGGTAGATTAGAGACTTGTTTAACAATGCCAATGTAAAAATGCCTGTTGGCTGTTTCTGAAGTCAGGTACAAAGACTTAACCTTGAAAAGAGGTTTTCAAGGTTATTATTTTTATTTTTAGATGTAATTTTAATCTCTTTATTAATGCAAATTAAGACATTTTATACTGCAGCACCATTCGATTCTCAAATTGGAAAATAGGGAATAATTTTACTTGTGATCGTGACATAAATGGTAGGTTTATATCACTGCCTAGGCTCTGGTGTGTTGTTGCTTTTATAGAAATAACTAATTCTATGGGACTTATATGGTGAACCCTCCAAATAATGTAAGGCTGAAAAAGATTTTTAGGTAGTGTTATGAACATTTATGATCAATTTGCAGTTGTTGATGTTATGAAACATTCTGTTCCATTTTATTTATTTTTTTTGTTAGAAAATGTTATGTTTTCTGGAAAGAGTTTTTTTTTTTTTTTTAGTAATATGCCAACACTGTGGGGGTTGTGGGTATACAAGTGAAGAGAGAGGGGCCATCAAAAGACGCGACGGTTTCAGGTTGAGTTTGTGGACTTTGTTGATGAAGTCCATGGAATTTTGAGTCTAATGAGGGCGGTGGCAGCCGGTGGTCTGTTAAACAGGGGAAACACATTTTATGCCTACATCATAAAATTTGTCAATTATTGCACCATGATAATATAATTATATGTAAATTCTTATGAATACCCTGTGAAATTCAGCCAGGTCCCCAAAACCCAGCTTTGACCAAACACCCTAAGATGGTTTCATGAAAAATTCAGCAGTACATTCTCTTTATCACAGCACTTCCATTCATCCAGCTTTTTTTTTTATCCCTGGCTTCCGAACCAAATCAAACTTGGGCGTTGATCTGCCCTACTGTTTTGCATCTGTCCCTTGCATTGTCTGCCATCATGCACAGCTAGCTCACAAACTTTATTAAACCAACAAGCTTAGCAAAACTAAAACAAGAAGCAAACTCAAGAACACTATATTTATGTTTTAATTTACAGTAAGATATCTGAAAAAAATTTGTAAAGATATGTACAAATAAAAATAGTAGGCTATATCTCTAGTGAAAACAGACTATGAGCAGCGGTTATTTGTAAAAATCCGAGTCCAGATAAACTTGAGAAGCTTTGGTTCAACTGTCAATCAAAAAGAGGTTTCAGCTATTTTGACAGTTCCTCCAATCATCATGCAGCAGCAAAGCGTCCTGACCCACCCACTCCTCAAAGATCATCAAAAGCAGCTTCGTGTCAAGGGGTGAGACGTTTTTTAAGCATTTGTCCAATGAACAAATCACTTTGCTTCATTGAATGTCGAGCATATTCCAAATGCCATAAGATTTCTTAGAAGCTGTGCATTAATGGATTTTAATGGATCTCCCTGCCACGGGAATGCCTATTCATACATTTGATAAATCACTTAATCGTACTCGGTTCGTGGGGAGGCTATCTCAGTTGACCCTGGGCGAACGCGGGATACACCCTGAACAGCTCGACCATGGGAATTTATTTTTAAAACATCACGTCCGATGATTTATACAACAGTACATATTTTTATAAAACCTTAAGTGACATTTTAGAGAGAGCAGAGCTTCCCTTGTAGTCTTAGAGCAGTCGCCTCTGAATGAGGAGTGTTTCCCACAAGCTGAGCTAAGATGGTGGTGAGGTACTTTGCAGTGTTGTAGGTGGTCAAGTTTATACTGCTGATGATGGGTCTGGGTAAAGGCAGTGGTATGTTGGATGGTTGATTTATTGATTGACTTTTATCTTACCTGTTATTGTAAGCAGTTTATGACCTTCTTCTTGAAGCTGCTTTATGGGTCTCACCTCAAGATTGATGTTACTGAGGAGTGTGGTTGTGGTAATCACTTGCGTTGAGAATGATGGTTAACCTCATCTCACTGTGAACAGAACAGCATTACATCCCAGTACATAACAAACAAATGCACTCCAAGCATAACATACCAGTGCACTTCAGATCCAGCAAGATTCTCAGGCAAAAAAAAAAAAAAATTGGTTTATTCCAAGGACCATACACCTAAGCACAAACTGAGCAATATTATGTATGCTGTGCAAGGCGGTAAGAGGGCTCTTACTTACACATAGGAGAAAACAAACAAACACTCCACAGGTGCATGGCACAACATAGGAGAAACAAGACTTTGTGGTACTCCTGCAATAAAAAGAGAATGGACTCTTGAGATATTTTGCCAGGCAGTTTAACCCGCATCCAAACCTTAACCCATGTGACTCTAACGTCTCACATGGTGGCAGCATGGGCCACTGACTTGGGAATGATTAACACTTTGGCTCAGGTGACCCTAATGGCTCATATATGGCAGGGTGTGTTAACGACTCGCAGGTCCACCGCCAATTGTTTTTTAACTTTTTAGCTTTTAGAACTGGAGAAGCCTTTTGGATAAGAGGGGAAACATCTTCAAAAAAATAAAAAGAAGGCCACTGCCTTCAATTCAGGCACCCAAGTTTATCATGACTGGGATGACAGAGTTTACACAGGCATTTTACTGGTGTTCTGTAACATTAAATATAACTATTTAAACATACAATAGTACACTACCCCTGCATGAATAATTTTTCAATAAAACTTGTGTTTTTTTCCCAAAATATATAACAGTTACTAATAGATGGTCAGTGTCGTAATGCCTTTCAATGGCTACTATAGTAATCTGAGGTGGTCATTATGCAATTCCAGTGAATTATTAGGTGGTGGCTACAATATTACACTTGGTTGATATGGTGCTGCTGGGATAGGTTGTTGCTATGCTAATCAATCTGGTTGTTAGATGGCTGCTATGCTATCCCAGCAGGTTGTTAAGGTGTTGCATGGTGGCTGGTATGGGGTCCCAGGTAGTTGCTGTAGTCATTCTAGAAGGTTTAAATTTAATTCTAGGTGGTTGCTAGGTTATAGTTATTCAGTTGCAACAGAAACTCAGGGTGTCATTTGGTTGTTATCACAGTCTAGGCGGTTGCTAGGGTTTCAGCAGGTGGAGCAATGCCGTGCAAGCTTCAGTATGGCCAAATGAATAAAGGCTATAATCATGATAGCAGAACCAAAGCAATTAAACATTTTTTTAATGCATTCCAGTCGAGGGTGCGATTTACACAGCAACTGAATGCTATAACTTTTCCCCAAAAGTAAGTAATAGATATCCATAATGGATGTATGATATCTCTGCTGAATTTTGTGACTCTACATTAAAAAATTGCAACCTAGGAAAATTGTCTATAATAATCATAATAAAGTTCAAGAAGAAGAGTATGGTGGCTATCTCAAAACAATATAATGCCTATACTATACGCCGATCATCACTACCATTAAAATATTATGACCACTAGTAGGTAATGTGAATAGCATTGATTATCTCTTTACATTAGCACCTGACAAGTAGTGGGATGTGTTAGGCAGAAAGTATTAGGCAGTTCTTGAAGTTGATGTGCTGGAACCAGGAAAAATTAGCAAGTGTAAGGATCTGAGTGATTTGGCACTTTGACTGGTCTTGATTGGATTTGATTTGTATTTGACTTGGTCTATTCATCTCCAAAACGGCAGGTCGCGTGGGGTGTTCCTGGTATGCAGTGCTAAGTACCTACCAAAGATGGTCTAAGCAAGGACACCAGTAAACCAGCAAAAGTGTCATGGGTGCCCAAGGCTCGTTAATGTATGTGGGGAGTTAAAGCTAGTGTGTTTGGTCAGATCCCACAGAAGAGCTACTGTACATTTTGCCTCACAAACTGCTGAGATTGTTAATGCTGGTTATGATAGAAAGGAGTCAGAACACACAGTGCATTGCTGTATATGAGGCTGCCTGGCTACAGACCAGTTAGGTGCTGTTAATGATATGGCTGATCAGTGTGTATGTGGTCTTGCAAGTGTCATAATGTAAAATAATGTTTTCTCCCATCTCTCTCTTTTTCTGTTTACATCTGTGTTGTATACTTTATTACCCATGGTGTCTTCATTCCAGTGATGTCACACTGTTCCCATAAGCCATTGTACATCAAATATTATTAAACCTTGTGCACCCCACTTAATGACATAACGATACAAACCAAGCCCATGAATTCTAGACGTGACATTTTTCACTTCCACACTGCTGACTTTTTAGGGCAGCTGTTTGAATCTACAACAGCTGTGTGCCCTCAATAATAAGACATTCATGCATCACATGCACAATTCACTGGCATTTTAATACCTTCGGTACAGTGAGCACTCCCGAGGTTCTATTAACCATAGAGGCTGATTAATTACTTGTGTGTTTTTTTCTCTCCCCCTAAATGGGAATCATGGGGGCTTTTACAGCTGAAATGAATCGACTTGGTTTCATTAAAAAAAAAAAAAAAAAAAAAAAAAAAAAAAAACCCCCGGATTTCCCCCACCCCTTAGGAAATTGATTTCCTTGTGAAAAGGATGTAAATACTCTTAAATATGGCACACACTGCAAGTGTTTGCTTCTGT
>JBCNYH010000021.1:41686623-41689123 GCA_039654325.1 Tandanus tandanus
GTGCCGTGCGACTGGAGTGTGTGTGTGTGTGTGTGTGTGTGTGTGTGTGTGTGTGTGTGTGTGTGTGTGTGTGTGTGTGTGTGTGGTGAGCTGTTCAGGGTGCACCCTGCCTTTGCCCAGTATGGGCTTAAGCATTTTGGCTGATGGATGGGTGGATGGATTTTTGCTGTTGTTGTTGTTACTTTGAATGAATGTATGTTTGGCTAATATAAATATTAGATTACTTTTAATTTCTTTTCACAACTAATATGTTAAGAATTTTAAATATTCAGATATTTTGTTGGGAACCTACTTACAGCGGTTGTACTCTCTCTGTTTAATGCAACAGTCAGGGATCACTTAAAAAATATATAAAATATATCAATAAATAATAGTTGGAACCAATATAAACCAGTATTTTAAGCTGTTAGTAATATATACATTTATCAGGGGAAAAAAATACAAGATTGTACTAGCTGTTCTTCCCCGTAAATATAGTTTTACATCTGTAAATTTAAAAATATTTTTTTGTTTTCTTATTTCCAGCATATTTAGCCTTAAATCCATAATTAGCCATACGTCACGTGATCATATGAGCAGGATCTAACAGCTGAATATTGGATTTCATCAGCTTTATGTTCCATCAGAGATTAACCAGTAGGTGGCGCTTAAACCACCACATTATTTATTTACCCAATCACTGGCAGTTCTGGCAGGGATTTCCTGTGTAATCATGTGCTGTGTGTGTCCTGTGCTCCATTACAGTGATCATTAATATTGTAGAATGAAGAGTGATGGAGCAGAACAGACTGATTTAAGACTACAGGCCTGGAACCCAACTTGGCTGATTTTACACTGGGTTGATTGACAGGTTTTAACATTATCACAGTGTATCCCACAGTAATGTGGTTGTGTATTATACATGAAGATGTATATGCAAAAGCATTCTGATTAATAAATAAGTAGATTGTGAAGGGAACTGGGTCACATGTTTATCTGTATGTAGAAATTGAAATATTTTCATTTTAATAGCTTCTCGATTGCTATTTATTCATGACAGGAGACTGAGATGCCGTGTTACATTCTGTAATGAAAAAGGTGTCTCCCTAAAGTTAAAAATCATCTTAAAGGCTTGATATTCAATAAACATAAGCATATAAATATCTCACCATCACCCTGCATTATAGTGTGTACTGTATCACAGACATGGTACACATCACAGAATTAAGTAATGATGGTTATTCTTTTAGTGCCACAGTATCACATTGTGCTGTATACCCAAGCTTTGCTAATCTGTTTATGAGTTGTTAGCAGTTTGCAGAGTATAAATTTAAGGTGGGTTCATGTACAGAGAGAAATACAGATTTTCTACCTATGCTTTTGTGTTTGAGTTGACTCAAGTGAACATATCTGTTGGGTTCCATTTCTTCTCTCACAGGTCACTTGGAAGCTGAATGAATGATGAATAATTGCTTACATACTTCTATGATAGAGATGAGTACAAACAACAGCACTCAGAGAGTGCAAACCTCCACCAAACCCAGCAATCCTACATATGAACCAAAAACTGTCCTATCTCACGATGTTATAGAATCCTTTAAAACTGGGTTAACAACGATACCCACCGATACTTTTGGCCAGCAGGGTATCAGTGGAAATTGGGCTATGGTTATGCCAGGACGAAGGAGAAGAGGATGAAAACAGAGACAGAGACAGAGACAGAGAGAGAAGAAAGGTTAAGGTGTGGTCACACTAGAGTTGTGATAGAAAAGGGACTGACGGATTTTTTGGGGATTTTTTTATTGGTTTTTTTTTTTTTTTTGTGCGAATTTTTAACTTCGCATCGGGCAGCGGTGGCCTACGGAGCCCCTAAAGGGACATGGAAAAAAAAAAAGAAAAAAAGACGGGTTTCTCGTGCGCACAAGAAACTATCGCATAAGCACGAGAAACTATCGCATAAGCACGAGAAACTATCGCATAAGCACGAGAAACTATCGCGTGCGCACGAGAAAAGGGACATGGAAAAAAAAAAGATAGGTTTCTCGTGCGCACGAGAAAGTATCGTGTGCGCACAACAAAGTTTCTCGTGCGCAAGAGAAACTATCGCGTGCGCACCAGTTACCTAAGGTTTCTCGTGCGCACGCGAAACTTTCTCGTGCGCATGAGAAACCTATCCTTTTTTTTTTTCCATGTCCCTTTTGGGGCTCCGTAGTGGCCCGGTGGTAGGGTGCTGGATTACTGATTCCAAAGTCGGGGGTTCAAGCCCTCCCCACGACCCTAATAAGGATTAAGCAGTTCAGAAAATGAATTAATGAAATTCATGTCGAGATGTTTTGCGACTCCACCTGCAAGCGAATATTTTGCGGTTCAAATACGTATATTATTGCGAAATTCATGCAACAATTTCTGCGACTGATTTGTGAGAAATTTGCGATTGGTTTGCAGATTTTTTTGGGAAAAAAAATCTAATCTCTTGTCATAAATGAGTCATGTTTTGTTCGCTTTTTGTTCTCAAACCATT
>JBCNYH010000021.1:41696623-41699833 GCA_039654325.1 Tandanus tandanus
CTGAACTGTACAAAACTCTCTGTCCCTCTCTCACACACACACCACACTCTCTCTCTCTCTCTCTCTCTCTCTGTCTCTCTCTCTCTTTCGCCTGTGTGGACACACACACATAACTTACATTGTTCACTATTTATTGCACTACCTCAACCCTGTTATTATTTCATTATGCTGCTATGTCTATATTTATATCGATACCTCTCTTCCATTTGCACTACCTCAACTTCTGCTACTCTGTACATCATTTCATTTTTTTATTCCATCTCATCTTTTTCTTTCTTTTGGCGCTAAGTGTCTTATCCTTATGCTGTCTTTTCTTTTTGTACTGTTTTTGCACTGTATTGTCTTTGCACTGTTGCACATAGTTACGCACTTTGCACTTTATGTGGCTAGGACAAAAACCTTGGTCCTAGCTCTGTGTTGTTGTTGCTGTTTTTTTGTTTTTTTTTTCCGAATTTGATCTTTGTTGTATGTTTCATGTAGCACCTGGTCCTGGAGAAACGTTGTTTCGTTTTAATGCGGCTGGGTCACGTGTACCGTGCATGCTCCCTACATTAAAAGCTGTTCATTTCATTGTTATGAAATCAAACGGAGCTGAATTTAGTTGCAATTCTTTTTTCATCGCCAATTAGAAGTTATTCTAATTCATTCATTCATTCATTCATTTTCTGAACCGCTTATTCCTAATTAGGGTCTCGGGGAGGCTGGTGTCCATCTCAGCCGACTCTGGGCGAGCGCAGAGTACACCCTGAACAGCTCGCCAGGCCATCGCAGGGCAGAAACACGCTGATGACAACCCAGTGGCCTACTCTTTATGAACGACAGCAATGGTTCTTTTACATGCCTCTCACCACAGACAGTGAGAGACATGGCCGGCCTTTGATAACCCAGTTAGCTGCACTGGGAGGACAGCAGTGACAACCCGGTGATAGTAGGGCTTGTACCCCTGACCTCCGGATCAGTAAGCCAGCACCCTACCACCAGGCCACCACTGCCACTATAAGTTATAATGTTGTATTGAATTCATAGAATCCTGTTTTTAAAAGATAGATCTTTTCATATGTGGGATTCTTTTTGAAAGTTAAAGGAATTCAAGTGCCTTTTTTGGCACTCTGAATTTAGGATGTGTCCAAAAGAACAGGCATAGTAGTGCCCACAAGCTCTCTGGCATTATTGCAGTGGCCATCTAGTGATGTGTCTATTATAAAACCAAATTTCAGGAAGCCTTCCAAACTTGCATAATTTAGGGTTTGTCTTTTTATTTACGCAATTATTTTCTTATTGGAAACTATATGGGTGGTACAGTGACAGGAGTGTTTAGCACATCCACCGCACAGCAAGAAGGTTCTGGGTTCAAATCCGGGGCACAGTCATTTCTGTGTGGAGTTTGCATGCTCTCCACATGTTTGTGTAGGTTTCCTCTGAGTACTCTGGTTATCTCCCACAGTCCAAAGACATGCACGTTAGGCTAACTGGCTGTTCCAAATTGCACCTAGCTGTGAGTCTGAATGTGAATGGTTGTGCATGTTTTGGCCCTGCGATGATCTGGTGAGCTGTACCCTGCCTTCACCTAGTGTTGGCTGAGAGAGGCTCCAGTCTCCCCGCTACTCTAATAGGAATAAAAGGTTCGGAAAATGAGTGATTGAGTGACAAATATTTTTCGATGATCATCAGGAAATTGTTCTGATTATCAATGCATGAAAAACACAACTGTGCCAAGCGTATGTACTAGTGATGCCGTCACTGTTAAATATTTAGTGTTTTTTTTCTTTCTTAAGTCTCATAAAGAGCAACTAAATCAACTCATAAATAAACGTATTAGCCATATGAGAGATAGAATGATTTCATTCATTGTTTTTAATGCATGATGTATAGATGCTGCTTTGAATATGTTGGATGTAGTCCTGTATATTATTTAATATTGTTATTAATTAATTAATGTCTGGTGCTGTTCATCAAATATTTAAATTAATTTTAATTAATTAAATAAGTATTATTTCTGCAAATTCAGTTATGTTTACAGTTTTATTACAGCTCATTTCTAATTTCAGATGCGGACCGATGAAGTGGGTCTTCAGAAGGTGGATGAGCTGATAAGGATGTATCGTCACTCCTGTGCCTGGTTCCTCGGCCCCTTTTATAACCTCGTACGCCTTTTCCATCCTGACTACATCAAACCATTGCTTCTTGCCTCTGGTAAACACTATTGGACTAATATGAGTGACATACAGTACCTCACTTGCTAGTGTTACTGTTTATAGTCAGTTGTTCAAACATTTAATGTCATCATTTATTATCCAGAATTTATTAACCTTTATTATACCTTTATTTGGGGGCAGCCGTAGCCTAATGGTTAGAGAAGCGGATTTGGGACCGAAAGGTCGCTGGTTTGATTCCCGAACCAGCAGGGAAAATGTGTGGTGGTGGGGGAGTGAGCTGCACCTTCCCTTCCTCCACATTAATGGCTGAAGTGCCCTTGAGCAAGGCACCTAACCCCTAACTGCTCTCCAAGCGCCACAGTGTGTGTGGCAGCCCACTGCTCCGAGTGTGTGTGTGCTCACTGTTTACGTGCGTGTGCTCACTTTGGATGGGTTAAATGCAGAGGCAATAATTTCCCTTAGATCAATACAGTATAGCAAAATTTAAAAAATAAATAAATAAATATAACAATCTGCTGAAAACATGCTAAATCCACTTTCTCGTCCTGTAAATGTCCCTGGGGAAGTTGATATATAATTAAAACAAATTTTAAGTAGATCCTTACTAGTCTGAGATTAAATTATTGAAAAGGCACTACACATATATTTTTATTTATTATGATAGTAATATATAAATATATAGTTTTTTTATATCACTATTATATTAAATGAGTAGGATATACACCTAGGGTTTGATAATTCAATGGAATGTTAATTCAGTAGAACAATCTGGATTTGACAGTATATCACAAACTTTCTATCATGTTCAGTAACTCAATAACAGCAGCTCAGATATTTTTAAACACAATACACTGATTCTACAGGATAATTTTAACATAGCTGTTCATGTTGGGTTTTTTTCCACCAGCTTCCATTACATTTAAAGATGAGCTGTTCTATGGGTTTATGAGACCATGGCTTGGTAAGAATGCCCCCTTTTTGCTTTTCACACACACACACACACACACACACACACACACACACACACACACACACACACACACACACACACACA
>JBCNYH010000021.1:41754354-41771412 GCA_039654325.1 Tandanus tandanus
TCTCTCTCTCTCTCTCTCTCTCTCTCTCTCTCTCTCTCTCTCTCTCTCTCTCTCTCTCTCTCTCTCTCTTTTTTTCCTTGCTGCCTCTTCCTTCATTCTGTCTTTCTCTTTACTTTCCTTTTCTGTATCTTTCTCACTCTCTCTTTTGGTCTCTGTCCTTCACTGTGTTTTTCTGTCCCTGTCTCTCTATCTCTTTCGATCTCTTTCCTTCTCCCTATCCCACTATTTACTTTTCTGTATACCCCCCCTTACCCTTCCCAAGTTCATGTGCCACAGGAAGTTGTTATCAGGTCTAGGAAACTTTCATCCTGTGTGTGTGTGTGTGTGTGTGTGTGTGTGTGTGTTGAAACGCCCCCTCTTCCTGTACAACGCTGTAATCTTCTGCTCCTCAGATGTCATCGACCCTCTGTTGGAGCACTGACCCCATCTCCATAGGTCAGGCTGTGTATCAAATAAAAAATAACCTTTGAATGGTGCTTGGTGGTACTGAACTCCACAGATGATTGTTGACTGAAATGGAGCGGAGTTCTGCAACTGCGCACGTGTTTAAGTGAATACAGGAACAGAAACACCAGCTTTTTTAAATGTTAAACGTATATTCACACTGCTAAACTCTGGACTGGATTCAAGTGCTACTACATAGATGAAAGAAATATGCTGTAATTATATTGGTGTGTGCTAAGAAGAATATAAACCCTTAGGAGTCGATGGACGTGCCGGCGCGTCCAAATCACGTGGCTGATTTAAGATAACGTAGCAGGAAAACGTGGTCTTGCCGAGTCTCAGTTTCAACTTGAGTCAGAAGTGCAGACTTCAAATTATATACCTGTTTTAAATGGAGTTGATAGTTCAAGTGAAATCAGAGTTATGATTAATAATTTAATACTTTTAATTTAACTTCCTGCGATGGCAGTTTACATGGCGTGATGTCAGGGAAAAAAAACAAACCCCAAGGCAGTCTGGAGGTAAACGCTGCCGTCAAGGGGACTACAGGAGGAGTAACACACCCTGGAAATGTCAGTGCTAAATTTGTAAATAATTTTTTTAAATTTACAATTTATATTCACATTCTAAGTTATAAAAATGGTTCGTTAAACATGTTTGTGTTTTTCACAGTAAAAAAATTACCTTTTTTCTACTTGGATTTTTGTGTTTTTTGCATTATTTTAGGTCCGATGTGTTAATACAGGTTGTCAAAGTGAAAAAGTAATTGTAAGGTCACACAGGCAGAAAGTTTATATTCATGTTTGTATATGATACAGTTAATATACATGACCCCAAATTTCCAGTGAATTTCGAATAATTCCTGTGCATTCCCATAGGAATTCCCATTTCCAACTTGGAATCATTCCAGGATTCCCCATCTTAAATTCCCATGGATATTTTTCTGGAAATTTTCCACCCCTTTGCAACCCTAAGGAAGATTATGGGAGAGTTTCACTCCTGATGATGCAAACGCCATCCGTGGCCATGAGTCCAAGGGAGCAGAATTAGCTGTGCTACCTTGGAAGGCGGGATGATGTTCTTGTCTCCTTGTCAGTCAGATTGACATTACCCAATCATGTGCATTCATGAGCTCATGTATTCCTAAGAAGTTAGTGTGTTCAGCTGCTTTTTGAGATGCGTTAGTTGGCGTTACTTGTTTTCGAGGAAGCATGTGTTAGGTTTCGTCATGTGGGCTGTGTCTGTTTGTATATCATCCATCATCCTGCTAATATCTGGTCAGCAGCAGTCTTTTTCTGGTGATGAGATACAGATGGGATGACAGACTGTAGTGCAACAGATGGGCTGTATGAGTAATTGTTCACCTGTGTACTGCCATACTCTATTTTAATGGAAGAACCTGATAAATTGTTGTTTAATGTGTTAGATCCTCAGATCACTGCTATCAACCCACACAGTTAACTTCAAGCATATCTGAGTGACATATTCTCACAGAAGTTTAATCCTAGTCCCGGGAGCTGAATAAGATCTTTTTCTGTGTCATGGTGATCTGTTAAACTGGAAGAAAGAAAGCAGAGTGGAGAAACTTCCAGATGTGCAGGATGTGAGAGAGAAGAGGAGGGGGTAGAGCCAGAACGAGGGAGCATGAGAGAAGGGGAAATAAGGAGAGGGAGAAAAATGTGACTCCTTCCATCATGATGACTGTGTTTGGTCTTCTCCCCCTCTTTCTCTTTCTCTGTCCCTTGTGTGCTTTGGTATGTGCCTCTGTGCATCAGCAGGAATTCATGTCAGAAATGTTATTTTTGGAGAAGAATGCTCTTCGATTAAATTATGTAAAGGTTAACGACTGTCTCAGGCACCACATGGATTAGCCATTAAACTAAATCAATCTCAGTTTGGTCGCTTCGGCTTAGCGCCATTCCAGAGGGCCGTTAGTCACTCCACTCAAACAAAATACCCAAGTGCCTAATAAGCTTGATGGTCTAATAGACAGATTGTTTCCTTATTCTCTCTCTCTCTCTCTCTCTCTCTCTCTGTCTCTCTCTCAGACGGATCGAGGAAGCCCGAGCTCGTCCACAGCGCTTCCACGTCCTCGGTGACTGAGCTGGACGAGGATATCACGAGACACACACACATCACTGTATCCAAAAAACAGAACTGGGCCAAACTCTCATCCATTTCCCGGGATGTCGAACAGCTCTCAAGCCTGAACTCAGTGTCACAAAACCGTGAAAGCTGTTCAAGCAAGGCTCAGGCTTCCAAACAGGCCTCTCTCAAAGAGAATGGGTTCGAGGGAAGACGGAAAGATCTCCACAAAGACGGATTCTACCCCAAAGCGTGCCAGAACGTGGCTGACGGTGCTGATGTGGCTGACGCAGGGCTTCCGGAGTTGATAACACCTCCAGTCACGGAGTACTGCACCTCCTTGGGGATTGGTAAGTACTCCGGGCAGGGAGTATACCTTCAGCACTTGGAGAGGAGTAGCCGAGCTTGGGTGCTGTCCTCAGGAAAGACCCAGGCTCCGGATGAGGCTTACACAGCATGCTTCACAGAGAGAAGACACATGACTGAGAGTGAGAGTAACATTTGGTACAACCCAATCCCAGAAGAAGAGGATGGTCGGGCCAGCGGCGAGAAGCTGAAGGAAAAACAGAGGGAGAAGGATGTGCTTGAAGATCCCTGGAGAAGGAGAGAAATGGAGAGAGAACCAGAGGAGTGGAGAGGTGAGAAACGAAGCTGGAGACCAATGATTCATTCATTCATCTGCCGAACCACTTACTCTTACTAGGGTTGTGGGGAGGCAGGAGCCTGTTGCAGCCAACTCTGGGTAAAGGCAGGATACACCCTGAACAGCTCGCCAGTGTATCACAGGGCCAACACACACACAACCATTCACACTCACACCGAGAGGCTGTTTGGAACAGCCAGTTAGCCTAATGTGCATGTCTTTGGACTGTTGAAGGAAACAGAAGTACCCAGATGAAACCCACACAAGCACGGGGAGAACATGCGATCTCCATATAAACGCCCTTGCCAAGCCCAGGACTCGAACACAGGACCTTTTTGCTGTGAAGCAGACGTGCCTTAACATTGATTTTAAAAAAATAAATAAATAAAAAACAACGTATAGTTGCGTAGTGATGTCGCAGAGTTTGTGTGGTTGGCATGTTCACCTGTGGGCTTCTGTTATTTTTCAAGATTTTTTTTTTTTCCTTTGGGTTTCCTAACAGGAAATGATTAGCATTCCATGCTGTTTAATAGTTTGTGAGAGATGTTTCACATTGCAGCCATGCCTGAGTTCCCAAATGAAATTTAAATCCATTTCACTTAAGGTTAAAGGTTTATTTACAGGAATCCATCACACACATGCATCTGCCTAACTTGAAGACGAAGCTTGTAATTATCTAGTTAGATCCCGGCGTTAGACCTATTGGAAAGTTCCTGTCTATGTGAATGTAATGACATATCGTGGATGCATCGTAATATTACTTTACTTTAGTACAATTTCTGTAAGCTCTCAAATACAATAGTGCTGGGCCATTATGAGACTCTCTTTAGTGCATCGTGACATTTATTCTGCACATCTGGACCTGTACTGGAGTATGAAATACTGTACTTCTTGATTGGGCTGAGATCTGATGACATACGAGTTATATCATATTCGTCATCTTCATTTTAAAGGAATCGGTTGCCTTCACCTTGCCTGAGCACTAAACACATCCAACCACGCCTTATCCGACTACAGCATGCACTTACCGGAGAGTAAGTCCCTATGTGGATTTCTCTAAGTTACACAGAAAATGTGTAGTGCATGTGTGTGGTGCCCCTTGTAACAAGTTCAGGGCCCCTTTCCTTGTATGGTAAAAGACCCTGGCATCCAAGTCTTAGAAAAACACTTGTGGTATCCTTTTCATTCAGGTTGTCAACAGAATTTTTACATTTCGTGACCGATTTCTTTTAATTTGTCACCCGTGTGTACGTTTTATCTAATAAAAGGAATTCTCATAAGAAATACCATGCTTATTAATATAAGGATACCGTCTGCAATATTTCGAAACCACTGTCCGCTCAGCGAATATGTTACTCAGATCATTCTCACTTACTCATTTGCCAAACAGCTTAATCCCATTAGGGCCATGGGTAGACTGGAGGCTGTCTCAGCCAACTCTGGGCGAAGGTGGGATACACCCTGAACAGCTCACCAGACCATCACAGGGCCAACACGCACAAAACCATTCACACTCACACTAAAGAGCAAATTAGCCTAATGTGCATGTCTTTGGACTGTCTGGGGAAACCGTACAGTCTGTGAGGCAGACGTGCTAACCACTAACCCACTGTGCTGCCAGCATATGTTTCCTAATGACATTTCTCACTTTCCTGCTGTGTGAAATTTCGAAACATGGTAAACTTAGCAAGAAATGCCAAAGCACGTTTTTGATGATCTAGCCTGCTTGTAGCCATTACTAATATTAATTTCAAATTGCTAGTCCATTTGGAGCTATTTTCTAAACAAACATTTCAAATATTTTCTTGACCTTTATTTTATTTTTTTTTTAAACAGATGTTCTTCAACCATCTTGTCACCCTGATTATCTGGGTGGCAGCAGCGGAGGAGCTAGTAGTATTAGTGAGGGTGCTAGCGGAGCTGCTTGCAGTTCAGCAGGCTCTTCTGGAAGTCCTGGGGCACAAATGAAAAGCTCAGGAGGGATCTCGAGCAGCAGTAGCAGCATGATTGAGAGGATAAAATCCCCTGGCACTGTACGGCGTCTCTCGATGAAGATGCGCAAGCTCCCCGAGCTGCGTCGCAAGCTCAGTCTGCGCTCATCACGTAACCAGCGGCACGTTCAAGGGCAGGTGGGTGGCAGTGATGCACCAGGGGGTGCTGATGAGGCCTCTCCAACGAATGCACGTAAAGAATCATCTAACAACGTCATCAGCAGGTACCATCTGGACACTAGTGCTCCTGCCAGACCGAGGCGTCGATCTTCTCGCATGCGTTCAGCCAGCAAAGGTGGTTATCTTAGCGACGGAGACTCCCCTGAACTTCTGCCCAAACAGGAGTCAAGTCAAGGTTTGACTGATGGGACTCAGGGAACAGTTCAAGAGACACAGGAGTCCCCACAGGCTCCTCCACACCACAGGTGGCAGGATACAGTTGGGTCATTCCGGCACTACTCACTGGCAGAGCAGCCCAAGTGCGCCCAGAGAGTGTCAGGCCTCCTTACGGTGCATCTGCTTGGTGTTGCTGAGCTTGTGCGATCTCGCAATGCTAAAGATGTCTTCTGCACCATCCAAGTGGATGGAGTAACGCGAGCCCGCACTGCTTTGCTTACCTGCCAACAGACATCGCTCCCACTAAACCACACCTTCAATCTGGAGCTGGAGCGAGCACGCATGCTAAAGCTAATTGTTCTCACACCAAGTACAAGTGCGGTGGATGGATCCACAGGTCCCAGTAGTCATACGCGCAACCGGGTATGCTGCCACGGCGCTGTGGCAATCCCGCCTCTCTTTAAAGGTAAGGGCAAATTTTACTATTCGCTGTATATTTATTCATTTATTTAGCTGATTGTTTGCATATGGGGGTCAGGAAGTGATTTTAAACCACTTTGACTAATACCAATCTTTCAAAATATGAAAGCTCATGAAAGAAATTTGAGGGGTTCTGGTTTGGTGGCCATAGGATCTCGTCTCTGCTTTTTGCGGATGACGTTGTCCTTTGGCTTAATCGAGCTCAGCTCTCGCTAGAGCGATTCGCAGCTGAGTGCAAAGTGGCCGGGTTGAGAATCAGCACCTCCAAGTCCGAGGCCATGGTTCTCAGCCGGAAAAGGGTGGAATGCACCCTCCGGGTCTGGAATGAAGTCCTGCCCCAAGTGGAGGAGTTCAAGTACCTCAGGGTCTTGTTCACAAGCGAGGGAAGGGTGGAACGGGAGATCGACAGGCGGATCGTTGTAGCCTCTGCTGTAAATTCATTTATTCTCTTTTATTAATTTATGTATTTTTAATTTACATTTCCATACTGTTATTATTTGGCAGATGTGCTAATACCAAACATCTCATAAGTGATTCAGCATTAAAATCAGAGAGCTGGTAAAGCAAAATCCGATCCAAAAATAGAGCTGTTAAAAGCCTGATACTTGTGCTACAAGATACCTTTACACCCGCCACCAGCACACGGATAGTACAGAGAGAGAGCTGTAAACACAATGGCTATCTTCAAGCAAAGATGTGAATGAAAGTTGTTTCTGATTGATGCTTCAAATGAAGTGTTTAGATATTTACTCTAAATGCAGCGAAATGTTAAACGTCCATTTACGTCACGTGTAATCGGAACCAGATGGAAAGGAATGGTATTTAGTGTCAGCATTACCATAACGAAAAGCATGTGAGTTTTGGCAGAACATGTTCTGTTTAAAGTATCAGAGGGTACTCATGTCAGTTGTAATAGCAACTAAACAAATATCCTTATTACTTTACCCACAATTCATTTGCATTTTTAAAATGATTAGCCTCCCAGGGCTCGTTTTATTAAATGGATTCCACTCTTCTGTCAGATATGTTTTCAGTTTTAAGCTCAGTGTGTTAGTGTGTGTGTTAGTGTGTGTGTTAGTGTGTGTGTTAGTGTGTGTGTTAGTGTGTGTGTTAGTGTGTGTGTGTGTGTGTGTGTGTGTGTGTGTGTGTGTGTGTGTGTGTGTACACAATCAGAAGATTCCTGGCTGTAGAAAGTGCTGGTGCTCGGCTCGGATTTACAGGGTGAAAGAGAAATGGCATGTTTTACTGGATCTCATGTTTGTTAGTGAGTTTATGTTCCCTCAGTTTTTGGCCCCCTTTCTGCCCTTCTGGTTGTTTACCTTTACCCCGTTTCCTCTCCCTCCAGCCTCTCGGACTCAGCAGCTGTGTGTGAAGCTGGAGCCCAGGGGTTTATTGTATGTGAAGCTGAGTCTGTTGGAGCAGTGGGAGGCACCAACAGCCCGCCTCAGCGAGTTGCCTCCCCCCTCCGTATTTGGTGTGGAGCTGCGCCGCCTGGTGGAAAAAGAGACCCGTGTTCCCAAAGTGCCTCTCATCATTCAGAAGTGTGTCACTGAAATTGAAAGGCGGGGACTCAAGGTCAACTTAAAAGTTTTTTTGTAAAACTATATACTGCACGTGTTAATTTTCTAGTTTTGAACATGAGGAAATGTTCACACACACACACACACACACACACACACACACACACACACACACACACACACACACACACACACACGTGTATATACACACAGTGTGATTGGTCTGAAAAATAAAATTAATTGAAGTAAACAAGGTTAAATTGAAGTGTGTGTGTGTGTGTGTGTGTGTGTGTGTGTAGGTTGTGGGTTTGTATCGTCTCTGTGGCTCTGCGGCTGTTAAGAAGGAGCTGCGCGATGCGTTTGAGAAGGACAGTGCAGCCGTCACTCTCAATGAAGAGCTGTACCCTGACATCAATGTCATTACAGGTGGGTTGAGGCAAACACACACACACACACACAGCTCAAGTTTCTAAGTATGATGTGTCTGAGTGCTGTGTCTGCAGGCATTCTAAAGGATTATCTGCGTGAGCTGCCGTCACCGCTCATCACACGCACTCTGTATGAGGTGGTGCTGGAGGCAATGTGTGTGAGACCAGCATTCAGGAATGACGACATGCACAGATCACACAACACCGTCGCTCTGCTGCAGTGCCTACCTGAGCCAGAGAGGGTACTGCCTGTCTGTTTGTCTGTGTGCCTGTCTGTCTGAGTACCTGTCTGTTCTCACATCCTGGATCTGTGCCTGTGTGTCCGTGTTTATTTTTTCCAGGCCACACTCTCCCTCCTGTTGGATCATCTGACTTTGGTGGCATCCTTCAGCGACTGTAATTTGATGACGTGTCAGAACCTTGCGGTTTGTTTTGGCCCTGTTCTGCTCACTCCGACACAGGACTCGTGGAAAGGGGCTGCGTCTGGTGCTTTCCCATCAGCCCCTGCAGGTCCTGGAAGCAGCCTGGGTGGAAGAAGCTTCACACAGCAGAGCGTGGAGATGGCCAGCGCTGTGGACTTCAAGCGGCACATCGAGGCTCTGCACTATCTGCTGCAGCTCTGGCCCAGTGAGTGAGAACTTAACATCTTAATGTCTTTTACTGCATGTGTGTAAATCACTCATGGACAATAAGCCTACAGTAACGTACGGTAACATATACACAAGTGCTTTTTTATTGGTGGTCTGCTTTCAGACCTTCTCGGAAACATGAGAGTTATTTGGTGCACCATTTAAATTCTTTGTGCATGTCAGCAGTAAAGGTTGCCATTTTTAAATCCTGCCTGTGTTATGTGCACAGCTGGACTTTGGGCTTCTCTTTTCAGCCGTGGAGAATTTGTACAGCAAATCAAGCAAAAAACTATTTTTTAGCATGTCGTATACAATAAAAAATGTTTAGATGTTATGTTATGGTTAGCACGTCCACCTCACAGCAAGAAGGGCCTTGGGTTCGAGTCCTGGCTCGGGGAGTTTCTGTGTGGAGTTTGCATGTCCTCCCCATGCTTGCATGGGCTTCCTCCGGGTACTTCGGTTTCCTCCCACAGTCCAAAGACATGCACGTTAGGATAATTGGCTGTTCCAAATTGCCTGTGAGTGTGAGTGGTTGCGTGTGTTGGCCCTGTGATGATCTGGCAAGCTGTTCAGGGTGCATCCCACCTTCGCCCAGTGTTGGCTGATATAGGCCCCAGCCTTTCCGTGACGCTGTTAGGATTAAGTGGATTGCCAGACCAGTCCGTTTGAGGAATTCACCAGTGCTGTGGTGTAAATTTTATTATTGGATGTCTGCAGTTCTCCAAATTAGAGGCTAGAAGATTTTTACATTAATCAATTGTCCAACAAGAACATGCATGGGTAGTAAAGTGTAAATTATAATAAAAAATCAAATAAAATATTAGATTATTGTGAATGTTTGATTCCTTTAACAAAAAAAAATACTTTTAGTTCCAACAGGAAGGGTTACAGAACAATCCCCTTACCGTACAGAAGATGAAGAGGCTTCTCCTTCTCATTCCCTGCAATGTCGTGCTCAGCGTCCATCGTTACGCGTGGAACTGCCGTTACCACAGGACGTGGCAGTGGTGTCGCGCAGGGGGCGTGGCCGTCTGGAAAGCCCACCCTGTAATCGCTATGCTGGTGACTGGAGTGTGTGTGGGCGGGACTTCCTGAGCAACGACGATGCCGATTACGACGAGGTGGCAGGCAGTGAGAGCGACGAGGACGAGGGGAAGAAAAAGGACTGGGCGTACACGGACGATTTCGCGCTGGACTTTGATGCGCCGTTTACATGCAGACTAAGTCTGAAAGACTTCGATAACCTAATTTCAGATCTGGAGCGTGAACTCGCAAAACAGATCAACATCTGCCTCTGAGCATCGCCTCCATATAAACCCTGGTATCTGCACTGCAGTGAAGTCGTTCAGCAGTGAATTAAATATGTGCTACAGAGGGTGTTGATCAGCCAAGACATGATGTGCCTCTAAACATATTTAAAACTTATTTAAAAGAAATAAAGAAGGGAGTACTCATGGGAGTTTATAGAAAACAGGTTCTCTATTTGTACGGGGTGAAAAGAGTGTAAAACAAAGAAGTAACAAAGGCAAATTGTTGTAGGGAAAAAAATGGTAAGGCCATTCTTTTTTTATTGCTTGTTTGGCGGATTTCTATTATGTAAACCCAAGACAAGAGACAGGAAGAAAAATCATTTTAAGAACATGCATTTTATTTTTTCTTTAACAACACAACAGAACAAGAATAAAAGAAAGGGTAATATAAAAATATTTTATTTTGCCCTTTCTTATATTTTTAAAGAAGCCTGAAAGAAGTGCTTTGATTTAATCGTTTAATAAGTTGAATACATCAGTCTGTCCTGAACTGATGGCGTACATGTAGTACTTTTCATACTCTGGATATTCTGTTGAAACGACTGCTTTAAACAGACCAGTAACACGTCCTGACTCAACGTTTTCTATCCATTCAAAAAGGAGTTTGCCCTAAAAATACTTTCACAGACCTTCCTTTTCACCTTGCCTCTGTTGGTGGGAATAAAAGTGACTGGACCCCCAGGTATCTTTTGCTGCTGCCATCAGCTCAGGATGGAGAATGTCTGCATCAAATCTGAAGTCTCTACTTTCAAAAAATGAAAAACCCTGTATTGACCAGTTCTGTCACACATGTCGATAGTATCAGTTCCGATAGTCTCACACGCCAGATGTTTGTACTCACACGCAAACTGTGTAATTCGCTAGATTCGAAACAGCGGTTGGGTGTTTGACCGGCAAGTACGCATGCACAGATGTGCATGATGTATTTACAATAGCTGCCGTGAGAGGGCGACGAAAGGACCAAAGAAATGTTCCGTTTTTTTAATTCATTGCGCCCTTGGCAAGTTAAGACTTGACATTTCAAAGACATTTTTTCCAATTTTATTATTATAATTTTTTTTTAGAAATCGCAAATATTAATATCGGCGGATCCGCGAAACAAGGAATTAAAAAGAGTGGCAGAAGAAAGCCTTTAATTCTTCCAGGTAATCATACCATATAGTGCCCTTAAGAAGACCAATATAGCTGCAACGCATAGGCCTATTTGTTTTTATATATTTTTTTCTTTTATAAGAGTTTGCCTTTGTTCCACATTTGTTTTATATTTAAAACTTTGTATTTTTAATATTCTCAAAATATTTAATTTTTGCTCCGAAGCTTGGACGCTAATGTAATTAAGTAATAAAAACACTAGTTCATTGCTTTGAATCAAACCATTCAAAAAACTGCAACAGAAACCTTATGTTGCAATAACCTCAAACAGACATCCTTATATGATTTAAGAGGTGACTGCACGCTGTCATCTTTAAGAATTGATATCAAGACCTCAGTGGTTAGCACGTCCGCCTCACAGCAAGAAGGTCCCAGGTTCGTTTCCCAGGCTCGGCCGTTACTGTGTGGAGTTTGCATGTTCTCCCTGTTTTTGTGTGGGTTTCCTCCCGGTACTCCGGTTTCCTCCCACATTTCAAAACCATGCACAGTAAGCGAATTGGCTGTTCCAAATCACCCTTAGGTGTGAGAGTGAGTGTGAACGGTTGTGTGTGTTGCCATGTGATGAGCTGTCCAGGGTGTACCCTGCCCTCACCCAGAGATGGCTGAGATAGTCACCAGCCTCCCCGCGACCCTAATTAGGATTAAGTGGCTTAGAAAAGAAATTAATGAATGAATGATAAAGACCTCACTGCACTAAAAACGGTCAATCAAGCATCCATCTTGAAGTTGAAATCCCTCCTTTTTTTCAGCACATCAGTTGGTATCAACAAAAGCTTTGGACTCCCCAATAAGTAATAGAACAACAAAAGGTACTGTTGAATGTTTCAGATGATAATAGTGGTGCTCCGGAGCTCCATGCTCATGCAAATGTTGTCAAGCTATGAGCTCGATTTTGTTGTCGCATCCATGCTCACACAGGCAACCCAAAAAATGAAGAAAATGGCAGGGAAGATGCATCACATGCACTCCGTCGTCGTAGGCGCTGAGTGCACTTGCGCATCGCAGCTTATTCTCTTACTTTACTTGCAGGCTTCTGTAAACTTACACATGCGAACATTTTCAGAGCCCCGCTTTTAGCCAGTGCCTTAATATTTATATCACAATTCACATTTTATTCGATATATAATATTTTAAAAAATATGCTAATTTATGAAATTGAATATTGTTGAGGCAAACCTTTAGGCATGCGGTCTGCACAAAGCTAAAGTGGAGGCTGTAGGTTTCCCCTGCATGTTAGGTACGTTATCCTTACTGTGGCTCCTGGAATAAAAATGAAGAAGCAAGCTTTAGTCACCGTCATATCCTGGCTGATTGCTGAAGGGGATTAAAACTTGGAGTTTGCATATAATTAAAGACCCGATGCTGGAAAAATGCAGTGCAGATTCAGGTGTTCATGTGCGTGGTTTGATGGTGAAGGTTGACAATAAGCAGTTTCTTTTGCTTTAGTAAAGTGTGAAGTTATATTTAATACTAGAATAACCCAGACAGAGGGGGGTGTGTGTGTGTGTGTGTGTAGGGCAAGTCATACCCTGCACAGCATCAGAAGCACAGAGGTTAGTTTCCATTCACATCACAAACTCTATGGAGGATGCATGATTCATCTAAAAATAACCAGAGTAGTACTATTTTCCTTGGGATTCTTTCGATAACTTTCCGGTCTGTTCTTATTACAATTCCATTAATCCTCAAAATCATAATGTTACACACAAGCTTCTTTAAAACCCACCATCGTTTGAACAGCCAAACAAATATATACCTTCTCCTGAAGCTTCGCCCCTCCAAATTCATGGGCGTGTATTGCGACGGCAACAAGACCCCCAAGTCTCCCCTCCAGTCAGTCAACAGCAGGTTTGTGGTCATGCACTGTTGCTGACTGGCTGGAATAGTGTTGTGTGGCTCACTCTGATCTACCTTTTTTTGGGGGGGTTGTTGCCCATCCACAGCGCAGATTTATTTATTGGTGCACCCAGAATGCACAACCAAATGGTTGTGAGGAAATGTTTACTACCCAAAAAGTGTATCAAGCTATAATCGATGACCCTCCTTTAACTGGCTAGTTAACATGAGCAGACATATAAGATAATAGCACATGCCAGCTCTGTGTATTATTTCTTTCTGTGAATTTTTCCAGAGCAATTTTGCCAACACTGACAATTTGTATATTTTTTAAAGGACAAAAGAGTCCCTTTATAGGTAAAATTAATATTGGGATGTGGTCAAAAGTCAAGTTATGACTTGTAGCAGCTATAGTCAGTCATTTCTTCTCCAGCATCACTCTATTTCTCTCTTGGTGTAAATAAGCAAAAAAAAAACTCATCTCGATACCAAAAAACCTTGTTAGCAAATTTATTTAAATGTAAATTTTTTTTTTGTAAATAATATAAACTTCTCAATGTGGTAATATCAAGCCAAAGTACAGAACTTAACTCACTTACTGTTGCGTCTCTCTATTAAACAGACAGTGTCTGAGCTCCTGAGACACAACAATAGCAAAGGTTCACCCTACAATAAGTGCTCGTTCAAATACATTATTGTTTCTATAGTAGTGTTTCCTTCTGCACAGCCGTGAAGAACAGCATGAGCGGAAAGAGCTGTAGGAATTCACACGCCAAAAGTGAAGTTGCCACCACCTTCATCGGTGCAAAAATGCTAAGCGGGTTTCCCCCCCCCCCCCCAATTTTGCCTGCAAGTAGTCTGCAACATGGACACGTGCAAAAAAAAAAAAAAAGCTTTGGGTGAAATTGCTTAAATTTGTTTAAATGTAAAAATGGGGGGAAAAAATTACTATTATGATGATTCTGCATCAACCGCTACTCAGAATTTTCTCAAATTAACATGTTTTAATCCTTGGACAAATATATCTGTAGCTTGGACAGCTACACCCCTGTGTCCGTTTACGGTTCCTGTTTATTATTCCTATAGTAAAATTCTGGTTTGTTTCATGCAACAGCGCCTCCTACAGGAGACATGCAGGTAGAAATGCTTTACTGCACCTACAGCGTAGATTTGACTTTCAGCCCAGTTGGTAGGTGTTAGGTGAAGGATTCGTGATAGTTGGCTCGTAGATGGGAATTACCAGTAAAAAAAAAAATCTGTCTGCATATGTAGCTGCCTCCTAAAACCATTTTTGTGAGATTTCTGTTTGGCATAATGGCCATCTCAGCAAATAATTGATGTTTCAGTTAGTATTTCAGATGGCACGCTGGCGTAGTGGTTAGCACGCCCCCCGTACAGCAAGAAGGTCCTGGGATGAAGTTCCAGGCTTGGGCATTTCTGTATGGAGTTTTGCGTGTTCTCTCTGTGCATGCATGGGTTTCCTCCAGGTACTCTAATGTTTCAGCATAAAGGATTCTAAACAATTTTTTTTTTTTTAATTACGCTTCATTATTGACAATCAATTGATAACCAGTAAAGTCAACTCAGTCGCATCGTCTGCAAATTGTTCGGGTTAAATCTGGATTTTGGATGCATGACTATTGATGTGAAGCAGTAGGAAAGCCTGTGCAGTGTCTATTTATGTATGTCTTCTTTCCCCTGAACTAAATCTTCCCATCCAGTCCAACCCGCCAGCAGCACTCGGGCCAAATATTGTGTGAAGTTTTCCACTGGGACATTCCGTTACTGGTCCAGTTTAAATGCTCGGGATGCTTTTTACCCGTTCTGGGCTTTCCAAGTAGAGAAAGATTGCATTTTATTATCATGCCAATGTGATTCCTGTGCCTAGTAGCCTTCAGTGATGCCGTAATGAAAACACAAAACCTAAACGTAGTATATGAGCGAGCACAAAGTCCTGGCACTCAGAACCTTTTGCTTTCAGCTTCTGAGCTACCAATCAGATGTCTGAAGCATAGAACTATTCAGTGTTGGAGGGAAATCAGCATTTTTCTGTCATTTAGAAAGATTAGTGACTTAATGTGCACAGTTCACTTTGAGCTTGTCAGCACTTCAGCAATGAAGAAATGAGAGAATGAAGAATCCACAGTCGCGGGATCGTTTAGCCATAAAAACAAGCGCGACTGTGTGGATCAGCTAATCAGGACACACACACACGCGCACACACACACACACACACACACACACACACACCACTTTCTTAAAAACTTCCAGACCAAAGACATGTTTGATGGTTCTTTTGCACTTGTGTATTGCGTATTAGATTATATCATGTTGCTGCTTACTTGGTAAAGTGCAGTATACGGTGTTGCTGCTGCTGGTGTAGCACTGTTTCTTTAACATTTGAGCACGGTACATATTTTTATCTGACTGTGATTTCATTAATGAAAAAAAAAAAAAAAAGAAGACGATGACGGAAAAAAGGACATATGCGGTTTAAAGGCCATTACAGAGCAACGGTTTGCTCGTCATGCAAAAAGTGTTGTAATCATTTTTATTCTGTGTGATTTTGTTCTATACAGTATTATTTCATATTGCACATTTACAGCAAGCACTTATGTTTTCTTCTGTGTACTATGCCTATGTGTATTATTAGTGTAAAAGAAATTGGTACCTATATGTACCCTTCAGTGTTAACCAAAGACAAATAAATAAAAGCACAGTATTATAATTCCTCAACAGGTTTCTCAAGTCTAAAAAGTTATTAAACCAGTATTATATTCAACATGGGTGCGTTTGTTTTGTATTCCTACTTTGAATACTTTCTGTCTGTATTTTTGGCTTTCTTTACAGTCCCCCCACCAATCATCAGAAAGGAATATTTCACAGTTTGTCACTTCCAGGAACATGTCAGTGGGTTTTGGATGATTTCAGGGTCCTGCAGTTCTTAAATCTCAGCTCTGGTGAATATTTTAAGGATTTATGTGTTTGTAATTTTGGATGTGTCTGTACTGAAATTCTTCGTAAAGGTGAGTCTTCCCTGTCTTAGATTGGATACAACCCTCAATGCATTGTGTGAGAACAGTGCAGATCACGTTTGGTTTTTTTAAGGAGAAATTTATAATAATAAGAAGAAGAAATATGTATGTTAAAACCGTGAGGATACTGTGAAAATTGAGATGTAATGTACTGCCACTATATCTGAAATCCCAAAGTGGGTGTGGCCTAAACTGGAATTTTGGGGGGTGAATTCCTATTGTTTATTATTATTCCGCCGCTTTTTCCTTTTATGATAAAAAGCCATTCTGTGATATCACTTCTTTGTGACATCATGGATTCCAACTCCTCTCTGGGACAACATGTCAGCTCTCATTGATCACCACTCATACTCTTCCCCCATTGCTTTTGTTTGGATTATTATTTTTAGGGGCCGAAGCCTCACCTTAAAACCCCTATTGTTTTTAATAAGGTTAATAATTTACCTCTTTTTACCCAAACGAAAACCACTCTGTGACATCACAAATTCCAACCCCTCTCTGTGACATTATCTCCTCTTCATCTCTCCTCTTCATCATCACTCCTCTTCCAAAAACCCCTCTATGGCATCTTCTCAAATTTCAATTTCATTTTATGTTTATAGCACTTTTTACACTTGACGTTGCGCATAGCAGCTTTGTTTTCGCAAAACAAATTTGGTAAAGAATTTAAACTTTTATTTCTCTTTAAAGTCTATACATCCCTAATGAGCAAGCCCGTGGCTACGGGGCCAGGAAGAATTCCTCAGGCAACACAAGAAAGAAACCTTGAAAGGAACCAGACTCAAAAGCGAAACCCATCCTCATTTGAGTGAACCCAGATAAAAATACAAACCATGTAGCAGAAACTTAGTTTAACATGAAGTCTAGGTGGTTATCTTATGACTGTAATGGTAAAAATATCAGTAGCACATCAGGACGGATCATGAGGTTCCAACCACTCTCTGTGACATTCTGATGTTGACCCTCTTCATCCCCATCACTCCTCTTCCTCTTCATCACCACTTATATTCTTTAATCTCTCACTTGGACCCTAGGAATCGCTGCTCATTTATTATTATTTAATCCTACCACTGTTATCCAGAAACTACAAAAGCATACTACAGCCGCCTATGGGAGTTTAGTTTTTTATCATATATAAACTATATATACAAAATAGATAAAGCAATTTA
>JBCNYH010000021.1:41771512-41782922 GCA_039654325.1 Tandanus tandanus
ACACGTGAATAATAATCTATCACATCTACAATTACTACACATTACATCACCCCTGAGCAAAGAGGGAGGGTTGTGTGTGTGTGTGTGTGTGTGTGTGTGTGTGTGTGTGTGTGTGTGCGTTAGAGAGCAAGAGAGATCTTACTCCAGTATCTCCAGTGTACAGTGTGGATCCTTCAGTCCATCTGAGAGCAGGTTTACTCCAGAATCATGCAGTTCGTTGTCACTCAGGTCCAGTTCTCTCAGTCCTGAGCAGTTTGAACTGAGAACTCGAGATAAAACTCTACAACTTTCCTTTGTCAGCCCACATCCACGCAGCCTGGAAGAGAAATGATAAAGTATCATAACACTGATCTCAAACACACCCACACAAGATCACAGCCATCATCATCATCATCATCACCAACACCATCGTTATGATGGTGGCCTGAGCTAAGCTGAATGCCCAGTTCTCACAATTCTAGATACAAGCTGAGAGCTCACAGGGTCCAGTGGCTCCAGTATCCTTCATGAGTGTACACATGAAGGTTGAAGCTGGTCTGTCCTATGACCATGAGATGGCCGCCACATGGCAAGCCGGCTCATTATCATGATAACAATGGCAGTGGCCAGTATGAATAATCCTGATATATTCAATCTTATAACAAACACACGGGGTGCCAGCATAGAGATCCACATCAGGACCAATGTCATTCATAATGTGATGGCATGAGAGAGTGCGGAGAGTGCTGCGCAAGCTCTCCTCACTTTAAACTAAGTCACGTGCAAGTCATAGCGTTCAGCAGTAGTTTCGAGCCTAATTCAAGACCTGTGGCGATGAGGAAGCGACAATGTAGCAGGTGTGGGTACACTGGCAGCTGCAGCCACAAACCTGCACACAGGCGGCTCAGGGCACTGTGTCATCTTTTACTGGGCAAAGTTGCAGTGGAACTCGGCAGCCCCATGAATGACTGAGCAGCCCTCTTTAGGAATGCACAAAGTTTTTTTTTTTAGGTTCAACCAGGTCATAGTTTTGGAAGGTTGCGAGAAGGGGAGGACGCTGGTGTGTGTTGTCGCTGCTTCCTCTGCCTGAATAATACCTTTTTGTGCAATGGTTTGTAACCTGAAAGCTACAAGCCATAGTTTTGAAACTGCTGGAACTTTTTATTTTTCTTAAACCTGCCCTCATTGGCTCTTGTTGAGCTCTATGTAAGCTTCACACTAGCCACTGACCCACGGACTTTGAAAGCTAATAATCACTCACCATCTGGTGTTTTCAGTATCTACTCGTGTGATCTCTGGACCTCTCGAGAAAGGATGATGAGAAAGGAGCTGCTGAGCTGTTGCTGCAAGTTACTTTGTGGCTGGCTTGTCCTGCTGATGATAATACATCCTCTGGCGCTTTCACGTAGCCTTTGGCAAACTCTCTCGGTGGACAGCATGATGCTCATGTACTCCACTGCACAGCTGTTGAAGCTCAAGCTCAATACAAACACCCACCCAGAGTATATATCTACCATCAAGGAACATGGACTTCTTTGCCGACCTCGTTATATTCACAGAAGTTCCTGGAGAAAGTTTATCTATTATCACTCCAATCACTCTGCTCCAACAATCCCGGCTCTCTGGTCAACAACTGGTGCATGTTGCACACACGTCATCAGAACACTGTCGCACATGGTGTATGTAGCAGACGGCTGCCTGCTGTGCGTGGCGGAAAACCTGGAGCAGATTCTGCGGTCCGAGCTGCAGATCTGACTGTGCTGAGCCCTCTACAGGGACCCGCTGTTCCCTCACTGGCCAAGATTGAAGTTTTTAATACGCAGTCACTATCAAACAAGGCATCCTTTATACAGGATCATATCCTTGAAAATGGATTGGATCTGCTGTGCCTCACTGAAACATGGCATGAGCCAGAGGTATATTCTGCACTTAATGAATCCTACCCCCCGGCTACTCTTACCTTGAGAAGGCATGCAGTACTGGTCAAGACCTGGAGCTATCCTCAATTTCATTACCTGACCTGTTATCATTTGAATGCCTTGCATTCCAGTGCAAGCCTCCTCCGTCACTAACTTTTCTACTTATTTACTGTCCTCCTAACCCCAACTCGGCTTTCCTCCAAGAGATTCAGGACCCTCTCAGTACACTCTGTTCTACCTCTACCAATATTATAACACTTGGAGACCTTTACATACATGTTGACACCCCTTCATGCCACATTGCATCCGAGTTCCTCCACCTACTTGATTGTTTAACTCTGCAGCAGCATGTTGATGCCCCACACATTCCAGGGGACACACATTTGACCTGGTGATAACAAACTCCGTTTCCATCATGAACTTAAAGGTACGTGACCTAGGGCTGTCAGACCATAAAGCCGTCTTCATAGAGCTGCCTTTCTCCCACTCATCACACTGCAAACCGAAGTGGCAAACCTATTTTAGATCTATGAAAAACATTGACCCTGATGCCCTTGCTCTAGACCTCCAAGATGTGTCATCTGGCTCTACTGCTCTCTCCTCAGTTGCTGAGACAGTGGACTTTTACAATCAGTCTCTGAACACCCTACTAGACTACCACTCCCCCAACAGGACTCATAGAGTCACCTTCTCTCGCCCAGCCACTTGGTATGCTAGTCAGCTGCGGAGGATGAAAGCTGCCGGACGTGTCCTTGAACGGCATTTCAAGGCTTCAGGACTAATGGTACACAAGCAGGCCTTTAGGGAAAATCAAAAGGTCTATGCCAAATCACTCAAAGATGCACGGCCCCAGTTTTACTCCAACATCATCAACAACAACCCTGGAAAATCCAAGCAGCTGTTCTCCACCATCAGCCATTTGCAATTAATGAAAATGCGTTAGAAATAAAATTTATTATTATTATTACATGACCTCCTAAAAATGAACACCATATTTTGTCAACCAAATCGCATTAAGGCCACTTGATTGACTATATCATTACCAGAAAAGCAGAGCGACATGACATAACGATCATGAAATCTATGTGTGGTGCTGAGTGCTGGATGGATCATAGACTTGTTATCTCAAAGCTGACCTTCATCATCCAAGCTAAGCGTCAGCCTCAGGGGAAGAAAACACCAAAGCGTATTGAAATCTCCTATATGAAAGTCAACAAGAATGTCTCCCTCCTTGTTACCGACCTCAACAGGAAATTAGCTGACCTACATTCCATTCAGTTAGATGTTGGGGATGACTGGGCAGTGTTCAGGGATGTAGTCCACTCCACCTCGCTGGGTGTACTTGGACTAACAACCAAGAGGCACCAAGACAGGTTTGATGAAAATGACGACCAGACACAAGAGCTTTTCTTAGACAAAAATAGGCTTCACCTTGCGCACCAACAAAGGGATCTCTCTCCTCAGCATTGCCAGAAAGATCATTGCTAGACTGTTCCCTAAGCACCTCATATTACAATTGGAAGATGGTCTTCTGCCAGAAAGTCAATGTGGTTTCCCCAGGTCTACAAGGTCTACAAGGCTGTCGTCATCACTTTTCTGCTGTATGGTTGTGACATGTGAACTGTCTATGCAAGACATGCCAAACAATTGAACCACTTCCATGTGACATGCCTTCGTTGACTGATGAATATCCAATGGCAGGATAAAATTCCAGACACTGAGATTCTAACACATGTAAACCTTCCATCAATCAGGCTTCATAGCAAAGGGTGTGAATACAGGCAACAAATATAAACGAATAGGATCCCTCGCCCCTAGGTGTGAGTGTGAATGGTTGTGTGAGTGTTGGCCCTGTGATGGCCTGGCAAGCTGTCCAGGTGTACTCAGCCATCGCCCAGAGTCGGCTGAGATGGGCACCAGAAGGAGCTGAGATAGTGGAAATTGGAGACGTTCCAAAATTGGCCCTGGCAAAAGTGTAGTGGGGATGGCCATGTAAATTAGGCAGGTGTTTATAATGTTATGATTAAATGCTGAAGACTGCAATGAATAGACAACAGAAACACTGCTTGTTGCTCCCTTACCTGCCCTCCAGGACTTGTACTCAAGAATCAGGAAACGGACAGGTAAATCATTACAGATTCCTCAAACCCATCATGGCATGAGGTAAGGAACATTTTCTTACCTCATGCCATCACCCCCATTAATAGCACATGAGTATCACCCTTTATGCTATACCTAGTGTTAGAGTTGCACCTAGTGTTGGAGAGTTGCACATCCACAAATACATCACAAATTTATTTCCATACATGTATATTGTTTGTTTTTATATTAAATGTATATTCCTTGAATTGGTTCCTGTGTATTCCCTTTTATTGATAAAATGATTAGCTCACCTCAGTTTCTCCAGTGTACACTGTTCATGCTCCAGTGCAGTAGAGAGCAGTGCCACTCCTGAATCCTGCAGGTTATTGTAACTCAGGTCTAGGTTTCTCAGGCTGCAGGGGTTTGATCTGAGAACTGAGGACAGAACTCTGCAACTTTCCTCTGTCAGATTACAGTCACATATCCTGAAAGGAAAATTACATTGTCAATATCTGTTTAGTGCACTTTAATATGTTAAAATCAGTGTTCAAAAAACAGTGCTTTAGTGCTGAGGATGCTCCAATTACGACTGCTCTGACCCTCTCAAAAGTCGCCCTCTTAACCTGCTTTTTATGCCTGGAGGAAGGGGATATAGACTAGAGGTTCCAAACCCTGATCCAGTAAGACCCTCTGTCCTGCACATTTTAGTGTTTTTTATTGCTCTGTCACACCAACTTTGAGTCACAAAGAGCTGTTAATTAGCTAATTAGTTAAATCAGGCATGTTGGAAACAGGTAAAATCACCAAAATGTGCAAGGCACTGGGTCTTTCAGGACCAGGGTTGGGAACCTCTGGTACAGACCAATTCTAGTATATAGTATTCTTTCTATTTTGTGATGATGGATTTAATGGTGCTCTGTGGGATTTTAAAGATTTTGGATATTTTTTATAACCCAACCCTAATTTGTACTTCAAACCAACTTGAAGTCAATAAGCACAGCTTGTCCAGCTTGTGGTCAAAGGAGTAGCGGTTGAAAAGAACTGATGTGACTGTTATTCTTGTGGGGCTTGCACTTATCCAAAAATGGAGCCCTGCTGTCTTGCTCTACTTCCTCCTCTCACAGCATTTTTTCCTGCACTTAGGTGACAGTTGGCTTGGTAGCCAAAAGCAATCCAGGGCTGCATAGTTTCTATTGATTCACACCCATATAATGGTCTGTATTTTTTTTTATTAAAAATGCATTTTGAGGATTTGACTGTATTCTGCTGCAGAAGTTACATTAAAGGGTAAAAGTAATTTGTCATAGAGAGACAAATTTTGTTTCAGCACTTCATCCTTAATGAATGTGAGTTTCCAAATATAAGGGTCATGAGGTGGCTGGAGCCAAAGGCAGGGTACACCCTGAACAGATTGGCCATGGCAGGGCAACACACAAAACCATATACACCCAGAAGCAATCAAGGATATTCAATTAATCTAATGTGCATGTGAAGAACATGCAAACTCCACACAAAAATGCTCTCACCAGTCATGGGGCTTGAACTCAGTATCTTCTTGCAGTGAGGTAGAAATTCTAACCACTGCACCACCATGCTGCCTACATATTTCATACTTTGCTTTTCCAGTAACACTCAGTAAAGAGAGATAAAAAAGAAAGAAAAATAAAAAGTGGCACAGAGGTCACACTCAACACTCACAATGCTTCTTGCCCATTAATTCATGCACAGAGAGAGAGAGAGAGAGAGAGAGAGAGAGAGAGAGAGAGAGAGAGAGAGAGAAACAGATAGAGAGATAGATCTTACTTTACATTTACAGCATTTGGCAGCATCTTACTTCAGTATCTCCAGTGAACAGTGGGGATTCTTCAGTCCAACAGACAGCAGGTTCACTCCTGAATCTTTCAGGTTATAATTGTTGTCCAGGTTCAGTTCTCTCAGTCTGGAGGAGTGTGAGCTGAGAATTGATGACAGGGCTCTACAGCTTTCCTCTGTCAGCTTACCCAGACAGAGGCTGAAAGAGAACACAGCCATAATGCAGTTAAATTTTAACACATAACTAAAGAGTCAGTATCATACTTTTTTCATTCATCCCTTCCTTTCAGTGTATTCATGCATGCAGATGTCTATAAACTCAGTGTAATGGTACTTACTGTCACTATCTCACTAGCTATGGAAGAGGACTGAGCACAAATAGCTGATAGAACAATAACAGAGTTGCTGTTTTTTTCTTGAAATGATAAGTGGTTTCAAACACAACATTTAAAACACCAAACATCATACATTTATTTCATTTTCCGAACTGCTTAATCCTACTGCGGTCACGGGTAGGCTTGTGCCCATCTCAGCCAACTCTGGGCGAGGGCAGAGTACACCCTGGAGAGCTCGCCAGGTCATCGCAGGGCAGAAACACGCTGACAGCTGTCGGAACTCAGAGCCCTTTCTGAGTGAACATAGGCTGGGTGGAAGCAAGGTCCCTCTCTTTTATCTGGTTTTCTCCTAGTTCATACCCAATAAGTCAGTGATCATTCAAAATACTTAGTCAAAATAAAAGATCTCAATGCAGCAGATGAGGAGAAGCAAGATTCTTTATTCAGAGTTGCAGTCAATCACATACAAGTCTGAGAGCAGCTGGTCTCGTCTGAAATTTCCCCCTGAATTCCCCTTTCTTAAATACACTTGGTGGCCTATGGCGCCTCCTTCTTTTAATTTACATATGCTGAGTCATTTTTTCATGGTTTAAGCTATTTTACTCCTTCCCACCTTGATTTACATATTTTCCCATTTCCCATTATTTTCTCATTTGTCTCAATACCGCCCTTACTTTGATGTCATCCTTCCTGTGGTGACGTCCATCCAATTGATCCATCCAATTGATCCATCCAATTGGACGTTTTCTCCATCCAATTTCCCCTTATTTTCAGGCTACTTTGGGAGTTTTATAAAAAAATCGGCGCTTACTTATAAGCGCCCACTTCCATGCTTTCTTTATTTGATTTTGTCCTTTTGAGCTGTTCAGACAGATTGTTCTGCATGCCACATTTCCACCCATTCAACCATGTGTAAGTACCTTGATCATCTCTTTTAGGTTACGCTAACTCTAACTTATCTTCTTAAATTTATGCGCAATGTTTGTAACTTCTCTTTATTGTATAGTTTTCTAAGCCTTGTTATCTGCTTCCTTTTAACCATTAGTATACCAATGTCCACACTGTCAGTGCATATCACGGGCCTTGAGCCTTCAAGCATTTCAGTATATTTGTCTGTTAATTGCCAAGCTTTTATGATTACGATTTTGGATTATATAGTAACATGACATGCACCTCATCCATCTCCTTTTGCTTCTAGCTCAGTCAGCTCGTCGTGCCTTTTTGGAGGGGAGACCTGATCACCATCGCCATTACCATTACCACTTGGCTCGCTTGATCCTGACCTCCTGGATTTCCTGGAGTTCCTTTCTGTCACCTGGTTCCAATCTAGGTCTCCTGGGTTTCAGTCCAGGTCCACCCTTCACACTCCCCAGCCTTCGGCTGTCACCCATGATCAGTCTACTCAGTCTCAACCTGAAACCCGAGACCAATCTACCCAGGTCTGCTATTGGCATTATTACCCCTGTCCATCTACTGATTCTTCCTCAATTTCTCCCTCAGGCTCTCCTTTCCTTCCTCTATGTTCCCCTGAGTATTCTTCTCCAGAATCTTCTCCCCCTGACTCTCCAATAGAATATTACCCAGATTCCCCCGCTGACTTCTACGACTCTCCCACTGACTATTCACCTACATTCCCTGTGGATCCGGAGCTTCCTTCTTCTTCCACTGATCCTCCTGTTCCGATAATTCCTCTGGATAGGCTGACTGATCTGTGATTGTCAATAGATTTTCTTTATCCTTTTCCCAGTTTCAGTGTGGTTATTTCATTAGTACACTAAGGTCAATGATTCTGCATGATTATGAGTCCTTTATTTTAAGCTTCATATGTTACTACAACTAATTATTTAAACTACATTTAAACATTCTTGTGAATAAACGTTACTCTACTTTTATTCCTGCAAATAAACATTACTTCTAGGCAAAATAGTGCTTTCTTAAAGCTGATTATAGATCTTAATGCTAAGTAAAGCATGATATAATATTTTAATGCTAAATCAAGCGAGATATAAGATTTTCTCCCGACACAGCAACCCAATGGCCTACTCTTTACGAACGACAGCAATGGTTCTTTTACAGACCTCTCACCACAGGCACTGAGATACATGGCTGGCTTTTGATAACCCAGTTAGCTGCACTGGGGGGACAGTGTGACAACTCGGTGATAGTGGGGCTTGAACCCCCGACCTTCAGATCAGTAAGCCAGCACCCTGTCAATGGGCAACCACTGCCTCATCTTTGTCATGACATTCCTCAACAATTTTGCAGAGTCCAGAATCCTGTTGAAAGGGTTCACTGCTATTCGGGAATACCACTACCTTGAATGAGTTTACTTGGTCTGGAACAATGTTTAGGTAGGTGGTACATGTCAAAGTAACATCACATGACTGCCAAGAACCAAAGTTCCCCAGCAGAGCATTGTCTGAGGCATCACACTGCCTCTACCTGCTTGGCTGCTTCCTTTAGTGCATTTTGGTACTATCTCTTAGGAAGCATAACATTACGGCATTCAGGGGTTCAAGCCCCACTATCACCGAGTTGTCACTGCTGTCCCCCCAGTTACCCCACATGTGGAGTTACCATGGCACCCCCCAAGGCAGACGTGTTTGCCCACTCTGCTCCCAAATGGCAACTTTTTTTCTTTTTTGTGTTTTTGTTGTTTTCTCTGCAGTGCAGAAACGTCTTGCACTGACAACATATAACAGACAGGCACTGCTGGATATCAAATCACAAATTAACCCAGCTTGCAGCTAGCCAACGTACGCTCTCTGGAAAAAAACTGGACGAGCTAAGAGCCAGGATTACAGTACAGCGGGAAATAAGAAAGTGCTGTGCTCTAATTTTCACTGAGACCTGGCTTTCAGATGAAGTTGCAGAATGCGCGCAGCCTCTGGTAAGGCTAGAGGGGGAGGCGTGTGTGTGTTTATCAACAACCCATGGTGCAAAGATGTACAGTCTGTTTATAAGCACTGTTCGTCAGATGTAGACTTTTTGTAGCTGAAATGCCACCCCTTCTATCTATTGAGGGAATTCACTGCTGTGATTTTGGCTGTTGTTTACATCCCCCCGAGGGGCTAACTCCATGACAGTGCTCAGCAAACTTCACAACGTCATCAGTGCGCTCGAGACAGCTCATCCCGATGCTGTTTTTATCACTGCTGGTGACTTTAACCAGGGCAATGTGACTGGGATGTGTTTAAAGCTGCAGCCACACTTGGAAAACTCTTCCAACAGCATACAGGACTATGCTGGGTATGTGACTGGGTACATAAGTACTTGTATTGATAGCATCATGCCCACCTCACAAGTCAGGAAGTTCCCCAACCAGAAGCTCTGGATAAACAGTCAAGCAGGCCATATGCTGCGTGCCCGTTCCATTGCATTTAGGTGAGGCAGTGGGACGGAGTACAAAGCTACAAAGTACAGACTGAGAAAGGCCATTACAGCAGCAAAGTGGCAGTACAGAGAGATGCTGGACGACTTCTACTTCACTGCTGACCCTGGGCCCTGTGGCAGGGCCTGCAGCACATTACAGACTATCGGACCAGCACCAGCACCATCAGCTCCACGGACAGCCTGCCGGATGATCTCAACACAAAATAGTCTCATAAGGCCATGTACACAAAATATTGAGCAGGATCAACCCCAGCAAGACGGCAGAACTAGACAACATCCATGGACGGGCTCTGAGAGTATGTGCTAATGAGCTGGCTGATGACTGGGACCTGAACCATTAAGATTCCATTCTGAGGGAGTACCAGGTACTAGGGCCATTGTTGCAAGCCATTCAGTCCCTGTATACCCAAAGCTACAGCTGTGTCCACATCTTCAGCACCAAGTGGAACTTAATTCCAGTGTGTATAACAATATTAAAGTCGATTTTTATTAGTTTTAAACAAATAAAATTAATGGAGACATCATAATTTTTTTTAATGAAGGCGTATATTTTTTCCTTAGACTATCAAAGTCCCAGGGTTTAAAGTCACATCGTTACAACCTGCACATTATTAGCACTAATGCAGCATATCTCTTGACTTCAACACTAGTGTACTCTTAACACTCTAAAGTTTTTATGGAGGGTCTATACAAAATGTTCTGGAAATATAATAATATTTATGAGCAACATCAATAGGTATCATATCACTCAATCTGTCACCTTAAGACTTTATCATTATAGATAAACAATGATTTTAGTTCACATACATCAAAACTAGTCCAAACTTAAGATAATGTTTTACTGGCCCAAATTAGATAAGGTGTAAACAAGTCAATATTCCCTTTTTTGTGTACCTCAGTGCTGACACTTATTACTGTAAAAAGTGAAATAATAAATACCAGAAGTTAGTTTAGTAATGATAAGAGTAAATAATAACAAACATTATTCCAAACAGTGCAGCTTAGTTTTACATTATAATACCACAATGCAAAAAATATACATTTAAAAAATACTCACTCAGCTTTCTTGGAAGATTCAACCACTGGCAGCAGTTTTAGAAGACATTCATCTGATGGGTCATATTTTCTCAAATTAAATTCATCAAGCTCCTGTTCTGAGTTCAGTAACACAAACACCAGAGCTGACCACTGAGCTGAAGAAAGTCTGGTTCCACTGAGACTACAGGAATATTCTCTGTTCAGGTAACGTTGTACTTCCTGTTCTAGTGAATGATCATTCAGTTCATTCAGACAGTGGAACAGGTTGATGGATTTCTCTGGAGATGGATTCTCCCTGATCTTCTCCTTGATGTACTCAACTATTTCCTGTTTGGTGTGAGATCCACTTCCTGTTCGTGGGAGTATGCCTCGCAATAGTGTCTGATTGGACTCCAGTGAGAGACCCAAAAGGAAGCGGAGAAACATATCCTGGTCTTCATTCTTACTCTGTAAGGCCTTGTCCACTGCACTCTTCAGGAAATCACACATGCTGGACTTGGTGAAAAGATCAGACAGATCAGTGGTTTGTTGTTCTGTTACATTTCTGCTAATGAAGGTGAGGAATGCATATAAAGCAGCCAGGAACTCCTGAACACTTAGATGTACGAAGCTGAACACCTTCCCCAGGTAAAGTTTAAACTCCTCTCTGAAGATTTGGGTGCACACTCCTGAGTACACTGATGCTTCTCTCACATCGATGCCACACTCTCTCAGGTCGTCCTCATAGAAGATCAGGTTTTGTTTCTCCAGCTGTTGGAAAGCCAGTTTTCCCAGCGCCAGGATAATCTCTCTGGTCTTCTGAGGATCAGGGTCATGTTTCTGATGGTATTTCCGTCCCTTCTGTTTGATCTG
>JBCNYH010000021.1:41804558-41815968 GCA_039654325.1 Tandanus tandanus
ACACCTAGGGGTGATTTGGAACAGCCAATTAGCCTACTGTGCATGTTTTTGGACTGTGGGAGGAAACCGGAGTGCCCCTAATATAGTCATAGCCAATACCCACCAATCAGGTATTGCCTCGCTATCACACAACCACCAACCAGGGATGGGCGAAAGCAAGCATGTGCTCCCGCCGGTGCTACCAACATCGTTATGAATTATTATGCATGCACATACAGCGGTGGCCTAACACACCGATATCGGATACCTGCATATATTTGACGCCTTGTACATATGAGTTCACAGACACACATGATTGGTTGATGATCACTGTAAGTGACAGGGAGGTCGGAGTATCCTAGTCCTCCCATTAGAGCTTGGTCAGTTAGCTACCATGGACTCCTGGCCGTGGATGGCTGCTTACATCAATGTGGATTCGAACCTGTAATCTCCCTTACTCTTTGGTAGAAGGTGTGATCGAAATTGACATTGGCCATGATGATTACAGAGTGTGAGTACTGATTACGATTTTGAAGTGTAGGACCGTGTAATAGGTAGAAATGGGTTACATCTGTCCATACGTCTTGTTAGTGCAATAACTTCGGAAGGCAATGAAATAGGATCACCAATTGTGTATGGGTCCCCCTTTGGGGTGAATAGGGTGGGATTGTAGATATGTCACCTTGACCTTGTTACAAGGTCACTTTTTTTTATATATTGGACATGTTAAATGGTCCTACTGGCAGGGGCATCTGGACCCCTGTGGTATATTTTTGGTTTTGCCTTTACTTTTATTTTATTGTTTGATATTTTGAGTCAAAATGCGATATGATAAAAGAGGTGCGTTTATTAGTTTCAGGCAGAATTTAATTAGGTGACATTCACCGGGCCTGAAGTGCATAATTGTGTTGGTGTATGCTACATGGGAAATTAAGCAAAAGTGTACAGAAACGAGATGGTTTATGGTATGTTTTTAGATATTTTTAAAATCCCGACTGACTCAGGTGAGCTTGAGCTCACATGCACGCAGGTTCCTTCTTTAACTTTCTTTGTGGTGCCTCTTTAAAGGCCCTATGTGCCATGAACCACAAGAAGGATAGGTAACAGGTAATGGGTGTCGCTTTATCTCTGTTCAATAATTTTAGTATATACTACTCAGACACAATCAAAAGCAAACTAAAATGAGATTTCTATAGTTTATATTTCCGTATTTTGTCCATGACACTGTGGCAAGTCAGGTGAGCCAGCTAGCAGTTCTGTTGTAGCTAATGGCATCTGTTCTTGTCTGTTCAGCCTATTCAATTTAAAAATGAAAGTAAATCCTTCCGTAATGGTGTAGATACTACAAGCAAACATAAGAAAAAAGAATTTATGGCTTATTTTTCCATTTTAAAGCATGAGATAATGACACCGCTTGCTTCTAATGACCATGACAAACTGTGACTGTCCATTTTGATTCAGGCATTATCCACTCAGAATAATGTTTTTTAACATAGCAGACCAATCAAATGGCACCCTCCTGTGTATTCATTATGCTTTGTGTCAATGGAAAGATAAAGAAGAAGAAGAAAGGGAATGTCTAATTTTGAATATAGTCTCAGTGTGTATATTAGTACTTGAAAAGTGTGAGGAATGGCTAGTGAGGTCTAAGATTTATGGGTCAGATAAAGAGATAAAATAATTTAGTACCATCCAGTAATACCAAAATAAAGTCTTCACAGACTGGCGCAGAGAATAGAGAAGAAAATATAAAATGTTAATCTCATCCCAATGTTGGTTGATCCAATTATATGTTCGGTCCTACACACTTCTGTATAATATCTTTCACAGCATATGGCTTTGAATTAAGGATGGAGATCACACTGCTACAGGCTGAAATAATGAGCTGAAATAATGAGTATGTCTTCGAGATATGCTAATTTTCAATTACTATATTTCTTATTTCAGTGCAGTAAAGGTGCACCATAAATTACAGAACTGAGGTCTGCTGTGCAAGGAACAGCTGTGCCATAATGAGTCATGTGGTCTATTTAGCTACTAGTGATGGCACAGTACAGTGAAATTAGTGGAGTGAAATGTAAGAGTAAAAAAGTATGGGCAGCTTAATCCAAGTCTTAGAAAACCACTTAAGGTATCCTTTAAATTTAATTTATGAACTGCATCGACAGACTTCTTTTGAATTTCACAAATTTCCTTTGAAAACTTAAAAACTCTAAAGCCTTTTCCTCTCTCCTGTTTTCTGTTTCATGATTGGTTTGACTTAGACTTTCACTGCATGGTGCAACTCACACCTGCGTAAAGCTGGGACTCAGATTGATAACATAGAGGAGGATTTCCGTAATGGACTCAAGTTGATGCTTCTTCTGGAAGTCATCTCTGGTACTGTTTTCATTTTTTACATTTGTTTTAATGAGCTTTGCAGTTATGTTTAAAGAGTTATCTTATTATTATTATTATTATTATTACTGTTAATAATAATAAAAATTATAATAGTACTAAGTCAGTCAGTCATCAGTCACCTTCTTCCGCTTAATCCGGGGTCGGGTCACAAGGGCAGCAGCCTAAGCAGTGAGGTCCAGGCGTCCCTCTCCCCAGCCACTTCCTCCAGCTCTTCCGGGGGGACTCCAAGGCATTCCCAGACCAGCCAAGTGACATTGTCCCTCCAGTGTGTTCTGGGTCGACCCCGGGGTCTCTTCCCGGTTGGACATGCCCGAAACACCACACCAGGAAGGCGTTCAAGAGGCATTTTAATCAGATGCTCGAGCCACCTCAACTGGCTCCTCTCAATGTGGAGGAGCAGCGGTTCAACTCTGAGCTCCTCCCAGATGACAGAACTTCTCACCCTATCTCTAAGGAAAAGCCCTGCCACCCTGCAAAGGAAGCTCATTTCAGCTCCCTGTATCCGCGATCTTGTTCTTTCGGTCACTGCCCAAAGCTCGTGACCATAGATGTGGGTTGAAACATGGACCGACTGGTAAATTGAGAGCTTTGCCTTTCGACTCAGCTTCCTCTTCACCATGACAGACCGGTACAAGCTCCGCAGTACAGCAGAGGCCGCACCGATCCGCCTGCCGATCTCACGTTCCATCCTTCCCTCACTCGTGAACAAGACCCCGAGATACTTGAACTCCTCTACTTGCAGGACCTTATTCCAGACCTGGAGGGTGCAGAATATTAATCATTCATTCATTCATTCATTCATTCATTTTCTAAGTCACTTACCCCTAATTAGGGTCGCAGGGAGTCTGGTGCCCATAATAATAATAATAATAATAATAACAACTTCAGCAGCATTGCGGTGTAGCGATTAGCACTGTCGCCTCACAGCAAGAAAGCTCTGGGTTTGACTCTTGTGACCAACAAGGGTCTTTCTATGTGGAGACTCGTTCTCCCTATACTTGCATTGTTTTTTTTTGGGTTCCCTAGTTTCCTTCCGCAGTCCAAAAACATGCCCCTTATGTGAACTGCCTCCTCTAAATTGCCCCTGAGTGGGAATGCAAGTGTGAATTAGTGATGGGCATTTCATGAACGAATCATTCAAAAGAATCGATTCATTTAAGCGAGTTGAATCGATCAGCGTTTTTTTGTTTTGTTTTGTTTTGTTTGTTTGTTTGTTTGTTTTTGTGAATCAAATGAATGAGTCGATTCGCTACAGTCAAACGAACCGAAAGGATCGAGTTAGTTCAAAGAATTGGACTCCCCATCATTAGTGTGAATGGTTGTTTGAGTCTGTGTTTGCCTGAAGTCATCTAAGATTGGCTCCAGCTTCCCATGCGACCCTGACAGATAAGCAATACAGATAATGGATGGAAAACCTTCTGTTTATTTTAAATAAATAAAAAATAAAAAATCCCAGACTTTCTTTCTCATACTTTTGGACCCCTCTGTATTTACAACAGAGACCGTGTGATATGACAAAAAAAGAGAAATAAAATCAAATCTCATCATTTTAATCATGTTATGACCCGGGTCGGGTAATTTCACCTAGAACTATAACCTGCGCTGAATCATGCGGTGTTACAGAAAGTGATAATTGAACTCTACCTTTAAATAGAATCAGAAAGGCAGAAATTAACTGTCAAAGTTTCTGTACTTGTTTTTAGGTGAAAGGCTGCCTAAGCCAGACAGAGGAAAAATGAGGTTTCACAAAATAGCCAATGTGAACAAAGCCCTGGAGTACATCACCAGTAAAGGGGTAAAGCTGGTGTCCATCGGAGCCGAAGGTAATGAACCAACATGCATGGATACATGCTAAGAAAATTAATAATATGACATAAAAATATTGATTTATATATTATTTAATGGCTTGGTCCATAGCAACACTCTGTTATTCATAGCAACAGTCTGTTATACAAAAATAACAGACCAAGAATACCATAACCTACCAATCAGAAATGAATATTTAACAAATCCACATAATAAAAACTAATAATAACTGTTACATCAGATATAGATTTGGCTGTAATTGCTGTCACTTATTTTAATAGACAGACAGACAGACTCATATTAGTTTAATGTTTTTTTAGCTGCTGGCTTGAAATCAAACGTTATATTTATGCATATGGATTAAAATCATGCCAGACTTTCATTGGAATGACTGTAGTGTATGTAAAGACAGATTATAATTATAAATATGATAGATAGTAAATACAAGGTAGCAAATAGTAATAAATACAATCATAGAAAATAAATAAAGTAAAATGTGTAGTACCTGTGAGGAGTCATTAAGAGTGATGTGCTATTTTACATGTTTGTAGAGATTGTTGATGGAAATGTGAAGATGACTCTGGGAATGATCTGGACCATAATCCTCCGCTTTGCCATTCAGGACATCACAGTGGAAGGTAAAAAAAAAAAAAAGCCCAAAGACAAACACATACAAACACATACATGAGTGCTGCTCTTGTTAGTGATTTTTTTTCTCTCTCAGAAACCTCAGCTAAAGAAGGCCTGTTGCTGTGGTGCCAGAGGAAGACGGCACCTTACAGAAACGTCAACATCCAAAACTTCCACTGCAAGTAAGAAATGATGTTATCTTGAACACATACATACACACAGTACTATTTCTAATTTATAAAGACATGGGCTGACAAAAATTGTGCCACCTGCCACTCTCTCTTCATCAGAATCAGAATACTTTATTGATCGCGAAGGAAAGTGTCTGAGGGTGGGATTAAACTGACTGCCGTCAGCTCAGGATGGAGAATGTCTGCATGTAGAATCAAATCTGAAATCTCTACCTTCAAAAATTAAAACAAAAAACCTGTATTGACCAGTTCCGTCACACGTCTATAGTATCACTTCCGATAGTATCGTGCGCCAGACGTTTGTACGCGCACGCACTGTGTAGATCACTACTGTGGCCGGGCGTGACAACACTTCCGATGGGCAAGTACGCATGCGCAGATGTACATGATGTAGTTACAGAAGCTGCCATGAGAGAGCGACGAAAGGACCGACTTGGTGCGTAAAAATGTTCCAGGTTTTAAAATTCATTGCGCATTCGGCAAGTTAAGATCGGCGAGAATAAAAAAAGACGTTTTTCCCTTTTTTAAAAAAAATTGCGAATATTAACATCGGCGGATCCGTGAAACAGGGGGTGAAAAGTAATGCCCTAAGTAGTTATATACATGTTGACCATATTGCTGTCATGTTACATAAATAAATGGCATGTGATTTATTATTATTATTTTTTTACCCCTTTTTTCCTGCTCTTTCCACCGCTGGTGTGTTAAGCTGGAAGGATGGCCTGGCCTTCTGCGCCCTTATCCACAGACACAGACCTGACCTGATTGACTACTCCAAACTCAACAAGGTACGCTTGCTATTCTACAGGCTTTCTGACTAAATATCTTGCGTCAGGTGTTGCATTCTCCAGAATTTACCAGTTGTAACATTTCTGACCGGCATATATCAGAGAAACATTTTGAATGCTTTTTGAACAATCAGTGGTCTCCGAGGTCGAAGCACCATATGATATGATGATTGTGCCGTATTTCTTTGGGTAAATGCAGCATGTGATCACTTGTCCTGTCATTAGATAGATGTAAATACATACCCATGCCCCAATACATTTAAATAACTTTTAAAGGGCTCCCGAGTGGCGCATCGACAAGGTGCGCGACTATCAACCCGGAGATCGTTCGCAAGTTCGAATCCGGGTTGATGCCATAGCCATCCATGACCGGGAGTCCATGGGAGCTAATTGGCCGAGCTCTCATGGGAGGGAGGGATGACATACGCTCACTTCCCTATCACTCACAGCGATCACCAGCCAATCATGGGCGTCTGTGAGCTCATTCGTAGGAGGGGGCGGATATCGCTTTCCCTCCGTGTGTGTTAGGCCGCCCCCAAATACGCATGCGCAGCAGTTCGAAAACAGGCGGGCGGCAGCATCGCATGTCACGGAGGGGGCATGTGCTTGCTTACGCCCCTCCCTGGTCGGTGGTGGTCGTGTGATGGGGGAGGCAAAAAGTTGATGGGTGGGAATTGGATACGTCTAAAATTAGGGAGGAAAATGGGGGAAAAAATCCCAAAAAAATTTTTTTTAAATAAATAAATTACTTTTAAATTTGTGCAAAGTTGTTCCATTAGAAGCAGGTTTTTTTTAACATTAAACATTCAGTAGATGTTATTTAAATGTAACAGTTATAAACATGGCTAATAACTCTCCTGAGCAGAACAATAAAAAAATGATTTATTATTAATAATGAAACTGAAACCCAAAAAATAGGGGAAAAATACACCACCACTCAGACTCTACGTAGGCAGACAAACTTTTGTCGGGCAAAGCAACATAGAACATTAATGGGAACACGGAACATAAACCCATTAAACGGATAATTAAACTAACAAGACAGGTGATTGAAATGAATCCTGATATCAGCAAAACTCAGGGATCTTTCCTGCTTTCACTTCAACTGTAGTGGGAAATGCTGGGGAGTCTAATTTATTTGTTTTCTCTTAACGCATGCACAATCAGAAGCTGTTCAGTCCTTAAAGAAGCCGCACTACTCTTATAACACTAGACTCGGACACCTATCAATAAAGATGCTATTTGGAGCTCCATTTTTAGGCAGTGCCTAAGTCTATATTAATTCATATGAATATTTAATTTATTAGCTGCAGTGTGTAAGTAGGTAACGTTTTATATATTAATTGGTGCTTTCTTCTGAGCCATCAGCTTACGTGTAAGGATAATTTCAAACACAAACAATTAATTTATCCATGTATCTGTCCCTATTTAATAATGCTCACCCATCAGGGTCAAAGGGAAAGCTGGGGCCAAATTCTGTTAAAAAATATGGCAAAAACATATTCATGTCATGAGGTTTGGAATGAACCCAATGAATTTATGTGAACAATCAAATTGTGTCATTTTACTGTAAGAGCGCACTAATAAATATAATAATTTTGATAATGGTGAATTGACTTCTAATACAATAACAGAAACAACCCTACCTGTTTCACATGTCCCCTGCAGGACCTTGATCCCCACTTTGTGAACCACTGTTCATTGAAATCATATATAATATTTGAAAAAATATTTTAAAAATTACAAACTGCGCCTTTCATATTACTAGCAAGCTAAATAGTGGTTTAGGATTCATTTTCATTGTACTGCAAAAGTGTGCACTAAATGCTCCCTCCAACACAGTTACTACTACTCCTTTACACATCTTAGTTTATTCTCTATTCATGTATGCAGGATGATCATCTAGGGAACCTGAACCTGGCTCTGGAAATTGCAGAGAAACACCTTGACATCCCAAAAATGCTGGATCCTGAAGGTACACTGCACACCGCACACAGTAAATATTCAGAACAGAGTTCATAGCAAGTAAAGTAATGAGTGAGGGTCAAAATCAGGACTCAATCAGTGGAATTGTCGGTTGGGATATTGTCGTTGGCTTGGCGGCCGGGCAGGCGGCGTGACAATAACTTTGTCCCGGTCATTGCCCGGCTCATGCACAGGCCAACTTTCTGAACTTTTGCATAAGCACCCCCTATGACCTAAACCTGTGCGTGGGGTAGCTAATTTGCATATGACCTTTGACCTTGGCACAGTGACATTGAACATATAAAGTTTGGCCGGGCCATTGCTCGGCTCATATGCATGATAACTTTCAGAACTTTTGCATAAGCACTCCCTATGACCTAAACCTGTGCGTGGGGTAGCTATTTTGCATATGTGGCCTTTGACCTTGGCACAGTGACCTTGAACATATAAAGTTTGTCCGGGCCAGTGCTCAGCTCCTATGAATGATAGCTTTCTGAAATTTTGCATAGGCACTCCCTATGACCTAAACCTGTGCGTCGGTTAGCTAATTTGCATATGTTACCTGACCTTTGACCTTGGCACAGTGACCTTGAACATATAAAGTTTGTCCGGGCCATTGCTCGGCTTATATGCATGATAACTTTCTGAAATTTTGCATAGGCACTCCCTATGACCTAAACCTGTTGTGCTGAAATGTCGATGTCCGAAACCTTTCGTAAGGGGATGGCTTTTGTCCCCCGTGCACTTTTTGCAGGTAGTCTGTGAATGTAATATTGATTTTAGTTTTTATTAAAGATGATGAGCAAAATGTCAGTGCTTCACCCACAATAATAAAAGAAGTAGAGATTTTTTTACTCAACTATCTTTTTCCATTTCCTTTCACCAACTTAGACATCATCAACAGCCCTAAGCCTGATGAAAGAGCCATTATGACCTATGTGTCCTGTTTCTACCATGCTTTTGCAGGAGCCGAGCAGGTACAGCTCTCTGGGCGAATATCGTACACACCTCTGTCATTAAATAGAAATTAAACCCAAACTTAATAAAAGCTTGCATGCATAATATGTCTGTTTCTATTAAATTACTTTCTTTCTTAACCCTTTTTAATGTAGAGATTAAAAAAACAGTAATAACTCCAAACACAGGAAGGTGACATTGTAATGCAAAAAGTAGCAAAAAGTCACGTGATCATCTTGTGTTTCCGCCAGCAAAACAGAACTAATTCTAATTAGGATGGTGCCTATTTCAGCCGACTCTGAGCAAAGCACAGCTCACCAGACCATTGCAGGGCAACACATTTACAACCATTCACACTCACACCTTGGGGCGATTTGGAACAGCCAGTTAGTCTACTGTGCATGTTTTTGGACTGTGGGAGGAAACCGGAGTGCCCGGAGGAAACCCACACAAGCACAGGGAGAACATGCAAACTCCACACAGAAACGTCTGAGCCCAGGAATCGAACCCAGGCCTTCTTGCTGTGAGGCGGCAGTGCTAACCACTGCGCCACCGTACCAAATGAATTGTAGAAGTGAGTAGTTTTATTTTAAGTTCACTAGTTTATATCTAATTTGTTAATTTAATATCTGTATACTGTTATTATTGCCATTTACTCACCTGATATGAACCTGGGGATTCACGTCCTATTCTTGCAATTTCGCAAGAGTAAAAGATTTTCAAAAAAGCTAGGGAGCTGGGGTGGTTTCGCCAGGAAACCTTTGTATTCAGCCAAAATGAACTGATAATAGAAGATGAAACACAAAGGATATTTACTCATGAATGGGCATCTTTAAGCTCAATAATCAGATATACCTTGTGTCTTTGTGCATGTTGTCTCTTAAAGGCGGAGACCGCTGCTAACAGGATCTGCAAAGTTCTTGGGGTCAACCAGGACAATGAGAAGCTCATGGAAGACTACGAGGAACTGGCCAGTGAGGTGAGACACACACTCTAATGTTCTCTGAGAACGTACATCTCCAACAATTCTGTTTCATTTCTTACCCACTCCCTCACTCTCACTCATTTACCGAATCGATTAATCCTACTACGGTCGCGGGAAGCCTGGTGACTATCTCAGCCGACACTGGGCAAAGGTGGGGTACACTCTGAACACCTCACCAGACCATTGCAGGGCAACACACAACCAATCACACTGACAATTTCGGAACATCCACATAAGCCTAATGTGAATGTATTTGTACTGTGGGAGGAAACTGGAGTACCTAGAGGAAACCCACATAAGCACAGGGAGAACATGCTGACTCCACTCAGAAATGGCTGGAACCAAACCCAGGACATTCTTGCTGTGAGGGCGGACGTGCTAACCTCTATGCCCCACTATAAGGATATTTAATAATTTTATATAATTTCTGGTTAGCTACTAGGAATCCTTTAATTTACATCAGGACACCCTGTTTAAAAAATATTTTTCAGTTCAAATAATTGAATTACCGCTCTAAATCAGTTTTCTTCATATCATCATTATATTCAGACAGATTCATTCAGTGATGAGCTGAATGCTCAGCGTCCATAAGAACAGCCAACTTTTTTGATGTTCCTGACTTTGGAAATGTCCGGGTTTTTTGGTTTTTTTTTTTTTTTTATAAACTGTGAATATTATGTTTTTGTGAATATATTAGAACCCTTTTAGTTAAGCTAGCGATCAGTAATAAGTGTAACTAGTGGCTAATTCTCGTCTTCATTTCACAAGTCAAAATTTCTGAAGGATTCGTGTTGTTTTTCCTGCCACTGTTTTTATATTTTCCACATAAACATACAAATAAAATTTAGGGTTGTGTGTTAGAGAACTAAATTATTAGCTTCATGATTATCAGTTTTTTCCAGTTTGCCTGGACTAATGCAAAATGTGATCAGTTTACCTGTATCATTTTTATTTATTTATTTATTTATTTTTTTTTTTGCCTTGATGTGGTTCAACCAAATAGATTTTATAACATAAACAAAACAAATGAGCGCAGCTTGTTGGTGTTGTGGTTAACACGTCCGTCTTACAGACATAAAGTCCTCGGTTCGAGTCCCGGGCTTGGTGAGGGTGTTTCTGTGTGGAGTTTGCATGTACCCCTCATGCTTGCATGGGTTTCCTCCGGTTAATCTGCTTTCTTCCAAAGACGTACACATTAGGCTAATCGGCTTTTCCATATTGCTCCTAGGTGTGAGTGTAAGAGTGAATGGTTTTGTATGTTGACCCTGTCGTAGACTGTGAGCTGTTCAGGATGCACACTTTCTTTGCCCAGAGTCGGCTGAAATGGTGTGTGACCAAATTGTTTTTCACTCCTTTCAGCCAAGAACAAGCAGTTGACGCTGATATACCAGTTGAAGTTTAGGGGAAAAAATGTTTTATAGTAGTTCAGTCATGTGAGTATGCAGAATGTCTAAATCATTTTAAACACTTGGAGCACTTTACCTCTGCATGACTTCCCTTCAGGCAGACAATTTAGCTAAAAAAAAAAAAAAAGAGAAAGTGTTTTGCATTTAAATCATTATTTATTGCCTTGTCTGTGATGATTATGCTGCATAATCTTATTTGGTGAAGAATATCAAAATCATTGATAACCATTCATTCATTCATTTTCTGAACTGCTTATTCCTAATTAGGGTCGCGGGGAGGCTGGCGCCCATCTCAGCCGACTC
>JBCNYH010000021.1:41833118-41847898 GCA_039654325.1 Tandanus tandanus
ATGCGCGTTGCTCTCTAAAGCCAGTGTAACAGATCTGAAATATGCGTTGCTCTCTAAAGCCAGTGTAACAGATCTGAAATGCGCGTTGCTCTCTAAAGCCAGTGTAACAGATCTGAAATATGCGTTGCTCTCTAAAGCCAGTGTAACAGATCTGAGATGCACGTTTCTCTCTTCAGCCAGTGTAACAGATCTGAAATGCGCGTTGCTCTCTTAAGCCAGTGTAACAGATCTGAAATGCGTGTTGCTCTCTAAAGCCAGTGTAACAGATCTGAAATGCGCGTTGCTCTCTAAAGCCAGTGTAACAGATCTGAAATGCGCGTTGCTCTCTAAAGCCAGTGTAACAGATCTGAAATGTACGTTGCTCTCTAAAGCCAGTGTAACAGATCTGAAATGTGCGTTGCTCTCTTAAGCCAGTGTAAGAGATCTGAGATGCACATTGCTCTGTAAAGCCAGTGTAACAGATCTGAATTGTGCATTTGCTCTGTCTGTTGTGAAAAGCAGCTTGAGTACACTGACACCTGTGATCAAATATATTTTAATGATATAATACATGTACGAGATGGCGGGAGGCATGTAGGAAATATGCAGATTTTTTTTTTTAATGAAATGAGAAGGCCGCGCACAGGACTCCAGTAGATGGAAATCCCGCTGGCTGCCAGCTTAATTTGAAAGCCCTGTACCAAAACCACTTGCTTGTAAACGATGGGTTTTAGTTTGAGCATTAATTTGGCCAGATTTTTTTTTTTTTTACAGAAACACTAATCTGCATGTAGATCTTCTTGGATTCTGAAAGAAAATATCTGGGCTCACATTTTGTGTGTTGTATGAATCCATTATCTATATTTTTGCACATCTGATTCTGTGGTATAAATGCTGAACATATTCTTATACTGCAGTCAGAAACTGTTCCTTTGCCCTTACTTTCAATTTGAATTCTTATTTTGTCTGCATATATATATATATATATATATATATATATATATATATATATATTGGACTTTCTTAATTTAGATTTTTTATATTCTTTATACATTTTGATATTTTCGATTTTTTTTTTTTTGCATTATTGTGTCTGTTTCTGCTGCTGTAATGCCAGAACTTCTCCTGGGATTCTTTTCATGTGTGTATGTGCAGGGTGAGGCGGAATTTGCTCGGATCATGTCAGTGGTCGATCCGAATGGTAAGGGGACGGTGACGTTCCAGTCGTTTGTAGACTTCATGACCCGTGAGACTACTGAGACCGACACTGCTGAACAAGTTGCAGCCTCATTCAGGATCCTAGCTGGTGATAAGGTGCGTGTGTGTGTGTGTGTGTGTGTGTGTGTGTGTGTGTGTGTGTGTGTGTGTGTGTGTGTGTGTGTGTGTGTGTGTCTGGTGACTGTTACACATTTACATGAATAAAATATGTTGAAACTCTATACCTTTAAAAGTGGTACTGTAAGTTCTTCATATTTATGCCACGCCTCCTCTATAAAATCTCTATTAAAATCTTTCTGCTGTGTTATAGCCGTACATAATGATCGAAGAGCTGAGACGTGAGCTTCCTCCTGAACAGGCTGATTACTGCATCGGCAGGATGCCTCTATACACAGGACCTGATGGACTGCCAGGAGCCTTGGATTACCACGCTTTCTCTTCTGCCCTCTATGGAGAGAGTGACCTTTAAGCACACACGCACATGTATAATTTTTCTTGATTGCCATGTGATACATAGCTGTAGCACTCCCTACTCCAGTGACTTTCTCCTTATGACCCAAAAGCATTTTAAAATCTGCAACACAATGTGTCTACTTTAAACTACACTACTGGTCGAAAGTTTTAGAACACCCCCTTGTTTTATATAGTTGTATTGAAATATAAGCAGTTCAATTACAGTGAATGAGCAGATAAGGAATAAAGGTAAGCAGTATGTCAGAACTGACTTAGCAGAAAATAACAGGATGGTAGGGTTCAATCTCTAGACTTAATCCCCACTGAACTGGTTTAGGATGTTGTGGACAGAAGGGGGAAGGAAAGCAACCAACAAGTGTAACACATTTGGGGGAACTTCTGCAAAAGTGTTGGAATGAAACTTCCAGAAGAATGTTTTCCATCATCATAGAATGCAATGAGTGTGTTCATCTGGAATATCTGCTAAAGGTGGTTACCTCGGGGAGTCAAAAATTTAGATTCAATTGTGCTAAACAGAACAATTCCATGACCACTGTTTACCTTGGAATAGGGTTACCCCCCCAATTGCTTTACATTGGCCAGTGGTGGCTCAGTGGTTAAGGTTCTGGGATACTGATCTGAATGTTGCCGGTTCAAATCCCAGTATCACCAAGCTGCTACTGTTGGGCCCTTGAGCAAGGCCCTTATCCATCAGTTGTATAAAGAAAATGTAAGTTGCCCTGGATAAGTGCTACTGTACATGTAATTTCAGAGTACAGTGAGACATTTAACTGCATACATTTCAGTAAAAACTTAAAATGGGGGTGTGCTTAAATCTTTCACCATAAACTAGTTGGTTTACTAATTACCTAATTACCAAGTAATTAATAAAAGAGAATAAAGTAGTGATGCTACACGTGTACAAACCTATACCTGAAATATTTGCCTAAATAAAATGTAATTCTAATAAAAATAATAAATAAAACAGAACCAAACAGCTTATGAATAATGTTTGCTGTTTTGAAAAGTGAACAGAATCAGATTGATTGCGATGTCCTCTGAGTCATGCTTGCTCCAGAGTCCCTCCCATCCCATCTGCCACAGACACATTTCACTCCAAGAGATTAAGACAGTGTGTGGACACAGTGTTCATTTTTTTCTGCCTCGTGTACCATGAAAAATTCCGTATGGAAAAAGCAGTACTGCTAAAAACTTGTTTGTGTTTGGAAGAATAAAGCGAAATAGAAATGTAAACATTTAATCCTTTATTTCATTCTCAGCCGGGAGTAAACTGGACATGCTTAAACACCATATATAGTATTAGTGATCCTCTAATTGGCTTGTCTATGCACTGAAGAATCAGTTTTGTGCTTTATGGATGTGGAATTATAATTCATCAATGGTCATCGTGAGCCTCCGATGATGAATTTTCAGCTGTTTTCTTTCTAAGCAGCTACTGTCAATCAAGAGCATGGTGCACATACAGATATTTTCACATCAAGAAATGTTATTATGATCCAATAAAGCCTAAATGATAGCAGGCTGTTGTGATGCTTCTTTCTTTTATCTGCATCTTTAAAATATCCTCCATATTAAAGTAGTTATATATAGAATATACGAAAGAAAATGGGTTTGACTACAACTGTCAGAAGACATGCACTAGCAGAGGACAGAACAACATAGTCAGAAGGCCTGAATGAACTCTGGTATGAGACAGACAGCTATTGTTAGCTTAAGACCGCTCCACCCCCATACCACCCTGTGAATGCCTGAAAATTAATCAGGGTTGGGCCTGATTAGTATTTAAATGGGAGCCTGCCTAGGTAGATCAGGTGCTGGTCAAGGGGGTGCTGAGGGAAGGCAAAGGCACACCACCCTCATGTAATATGTCTAGTTAACCATGAGCATCTGTTGCTCAGTGGCAGCTGAAGCCTAAAATAGGCATGGCACTTGAAGAAGTAAAAGACCTTACCAACACTTTGTCATGATGAACAATGGAAGACATCTCCTTTGGGGTGCACAGTCTCATATAAAATACTTTAACCAGTTACTTTAAGGGGTGGCACGGTGGCGCAGTAACAGAAAGAAGGTCCTGGGTTCGATTCCCAGGCTTGGGGCGTTTATGTGTGGAGTTTGCATGTTCTCCCCATGCTTGCATGGGTTTCCTCCGGGTACTCTGGTTTCCTTCCATAGTCCAAAAACATGCACAGTAGGCTAATTAGTGGTTTGTGTAAGTGTGAATAGTTGAATGTGTTTTGCCCTGCAATGGCCTGTCGAGCTGTTCAGGGTGTACCCCGCCCTCGCCCAGAGTCGGCTGAGATGGGCACCAGCTTTGGCTTTTTTTGCATTAAGAAAGATTTTAAATCTTTGTTAAATTTTAAAAATTATATATGTATATTTGCATAGGACATAATGGTTTTGGGACATCTCTGTAGATTAATACATCATGTGTGTGTGTGTGTGTGTGTGTGTGTGTGTGTATATATATGTGTGTATATATATATTATACTGACATTTTTTGCAGTTATTTTTGGCATTTCCAATCCTGCTATCAATATTGGCACAACTCTCGTATTCATGGATACAGTGAAACACCTTTCTGCGGAAGGAGGCAATGATATCATCACAGCGATCAGCTGATCATGTAAACAAAACCCATATGCTTTTAAAAAGTAACTATTTTATCATGGATTTTGAGGTTCAGAATACCATTTAAGCACACAAAAAACTTTAAATGATCTGATAATATTGATTATTATACACTTAATACAAATCGCATAATATGTGGATAATAAAAGTCATATTATAAGATCATAAGCATAAACAGCATTCTGACTCACATTTCCAATAAACCTTTTAAGGGCACATGGTTTTTCTTTTTTCTTTTTTTTTTTTTTTTTACAAGATCAGCTGATTTCTGTGATACAGATTGTTTCATTTGGCTAATCACTATGTTACAGGGTCATTCCGTGCCAAATCAGCCAAATTTCCAAAATATTCGTGGGTGACCGTCTCGGATTTTTATGGGTTTTTTTTTTTTCAATACCTCCATATGTCTGATGAACACATGCAAAATAGTTCTGCTTAATTCCTAATAGTTTCACAGAAATACATTTTTGAAATAGGGTACCCTCAACTCCAATTTTATACCTGCGAGCGAAATTTGAGCTTTTTTGCATTTTCAAAAGGCAATATCTTGGAAATTTGGTATGGACAATATTTGGAAACACTACTGAGAAAATAATAGTATTATTTCAAAATAATTTCAAAAATAGAACATAAAAATAAATTCAAAAATAGAAAATAATTTCAAAAATGACAATTTGTATATTTTCATTTTTATACCATCATAAATATGGCAATTTGTTTATTTGCAATTTTTTTTTTTTTAAACGTAGACACACCTACTGAGAATGAAGATACAAGGAAAAAGGCTCATATTGTAGATTCCACATGTATAGGTAGCTGACTTTCAGTAAGGAAAAAATCATGTTCCTCAGTTGAAGATTCTCAGAGTTACAGCACCCTAAAAATGGAACAGAAAATAAAATAGCGAAAATAGGCCTTCCTTCACAGAGGAATTTGACAATGTTGACACACACTTAACCACTTCAATTTTTTTTTTGAAGATACATTGTTTATATGGTGTTAAAATTGTTTCCTCTAGCTCAAAGGCCTTCATGGTGAAAAAGATATTAACTAAGTCAACCGTTTATATGCGAAAATGATAGTTAAGGAAGAATTTATTGAAAAATGGACACTACATAAAAATACTAGCCAGTATTGTTTATAAAATATCACCAATAATAACATCAATGTTAAAACTATTTTTTTAAGTATCATTCAAATTAATTATTAAATGATAGTCCAATTACAGAGATTAACCTATGAAATTATACTTACTCAGCACTCGTTTCTTGTATATTGAAAGGGTCACAACAGTGCTTTTGTAGTATTTCATAAGATGAGAAGTATACTTTCCAATGATGAAAACAAGGATCAACCAAATATTTGTGATGGTATAAAAATTAAAATATGCAAAAATTGTCATTTTTTAATTTATTTTCTCTCAGTAGTGTTTCCAAATATCCATACCAAATTTCAGGTCCCTACATGCATTTATTGCCAAGAAATTTCCTTTTAAAAATGCAATAAAGCTCAAATTTCGCTCGTGGGTACAAAATTGGGGTTGAGGGTACCCTATTTTAAAAAATATATTTCTGTGAAACTATTAGGAATTAAGCAGAACTATTTTGCATTTGTTCATCAGACATATGGAGGTACTTGAAAAAAAAAAATTCAGGTAAATCGGAGACGGTCACCTGGGAGCCTCTGGTTGATTTGGCATTGAATGACCCTATAGTGAGGAAAAAAGCAGGTCTATGATGATTACTTTGCCTGCAGCAGGTTTTGTCATAAAATGGCAGGAAAACGTTGAAATACCAAAAGCACCGTTTGTGATCATTTCTATACCAATAAAGATAATTGAACCAATATATATTCAGAATTAAAAACCTACATTTCTATATACAACAATATGGATAGGACTGTCTCATTTGTTCTCAGTGTGCCAGGCTCACATGCCTTTGAGAGGATGTTCTCTCTGATCACCATTTAATGGTCAGAATCCAGAAACAAATGAAGCACTATGTGAGGACTTCTCTTTGGCTGAGCCGAAGGAGAAAAGTCTGCTTGAATTAGTCAGAAGCAGCAAAAAATATCCATGAACCAAATAGGTGTACACTTGGTGAGTCATGTCTCCTTTTGTGTTTCAAATGTTTTCATTTGTCTTTTGCTCCAAAGGTACAAATTGTGATTTATTGGATCATTTGTTTTGAGGTGTAGTCACACAAACCCCGCTTACCCCTACTAGGGTCGCGGGGAGGCTGGCGCCCATCTCAGCCGACTCTGGGCGAGGGCAGAGTACACCCTGGACAACTCGCCAGGCCATCACAGGGCAGAAACACGCTGACGGCTATGCAGCCTACTCTTGCCGAAAATCAGCAATGGTTCTTTTACATGCCTCTCACCACAGACAGTGAGAGACATGGCCGGCATGACCTCTTTACGGCATCCGTCGGTCACGAGAGACCATGAACACTTTTGATTATGACCTCAGCACTTCTATTCTTCACTTCCTATTTTCTGAACACCAGCGGCTGGTGCAATACCCCGCAGAACTTTCGGCGCATGCGCAGCCGGCAAGCCTGCACTGTTGACGCATGCGCAGAAGTTACTCCCGGAACACGTGTTAGTTAAGAGCGTAGGCACTAGACGGGCAGTGCAGGAAGACGGTCTCTGTGGACAGAATGGGGCGGTTCGGGTTTTAAGGGTTTATATTTTTTAAGTCCTTGCTGTGGTTGTTTGAGGAGAACAGATTCGTGATTTAAAATGGGTCCTACAGTGGAGTATGAGACAGACACAGGTAAGTGTGTGCAGTGTGGATTTTTAATCCGAGCTGTCAGACCTGTAAACATGGCTGCTAGTGTGAGTGTAAGGGGGTGAGGAGGAGGAGGAGGTGAGTGATGGGGACACCTAGGGAAGAGGAATCAAATGAAATGAAAGGTGGAATCATTATAAATCCACAAGAGAGGGCATGTGCCACAACATTCCTTTACCATTAGTGTAAAACAGGGATGAAGTGATAGAAAACAGAAAGACGTTTGAGTGTGAGAGAGAGAGAGAGAGAGAGAGAGAGAATGTGAGTGAGTGAGAAACGGTAATAAAGCATAAGAGAAAGACGTGTGTGAGTGGGAGAGAGTGAATGTGTGAGAGAGAGAGACATGGACAGGGAGAGTGAGTGAGAAAGTATGTGAGTGTGAATGTGAGAGAGAGAGAGACAAAGACAGGGAGAGTGAGAGAGTGTGAGTGAGCGAGAGAGACAAATGGACAGGGAGAGTGTGAGTGTGAATGTGAGAGAGACAAATAGACAGGGAGAGAGAGTGTGAATGTGAGAGACAAATGGACAGGGAGAGTGAGAGAAAGTGTGTGAGTGAGAAAGAGAGAGTGAGTGAGAGAGTGTGAGTGTGAATGTGAGAGAGAGACAAATAGACAGGGAGAGTGTGTGAGTGAGAGAGAGTGTAAGTGTGAGAGTGTGAGACTAGACAAGTCTCTCGAAACAACTGGTGATGATGGGGTTTAGGGCAACTGGGCGATAGTCATTCAGGCAGCTCACTGGGCTCTTGTTCGGCACTGGAATGATGGTGGCTGCCTTGATTCAGGTGGGAACCGTACATTGCAGTAGCGAGAGGTTAAAGATGGTGGTGAAAACCCCTGATGGTTGATCTGCACATGTTTTAAGTACCCTTCCTCTTACTCCATCTGGACCAGTAGCTTGCCTCGTGTTGACTCTGCAGAGGGTTGCTCTGATCTGGTGCTGCTGCATCTGGAAGAGCAGGGCAGGTGCGCGGCTCTCTGTTGTGTTGGTCAAAGCGAGCAAAGAACTGGTTCAGGGTGTCCGGTAGGGTGCTGTCCGAGGAGTCCACTGATGTGTGCGTGTCCTTGTAGCCAGTGAGTGTCTTGATCCCCTTCCACATATTCCTGGTGTTGTTATCGTCGAAGTGCTCCTCGATGAGTTGTTCATATTTGCGCTTGGCTTTTTGATGTCTCTTCGCAGGGCCCAGCGTGCCTCTTTGTACGCTATGCTGGTCTCCTGACTTGAAGGCATCATCCCGTGCTCTAAGCAGGGTGCGCACCTCAGTGTTGAACCAGGGTTTCTGGTTCGGGAACACATTAACAGTCCTTGTTGTGGTCACATTCTCAGTGCAGTAGTTTATGTAGGAGAGCACAGCTGATGTGTGACCCTCCAGGTCTGTCTCCTCTGCGAATATTCCACCTTCACACTCTGAAAGCTGCAGTGTTGAACTAGTGTTAATTTCTGTGCCATCCATCTGAACACTCCGAGCAGCTCAGAATCTCTGGGCCGGTGATTTAGCATCTGTTGTTGGAGGTTCAGTGCCTAAACGCAGCAGGCAGGATTGTCCTAATGTACTGGGCGGGGTTAAAGAGGTCACAGAGTTTAGTGCTGCTGTCATGAACCTCTACAGCACCTTCACTTATTATTGGTTTAATTCGAGTTCCATAAAAACGAGATGATGATGATAAAAGCTCTTTTTCAAGGTCGGATTAGTTTATCAGTGTCTGTGACAAAATTGTTTTCACCGACTCGGTGAAAACCGCCAGATGACAAACACAGCACCTGGATGTCATCACTGGGGTGTTTCGTTTTGATCGAGCCTGAATCAGTTTATTCATGTAGACCCGGATCTACTTGTTATGCCTGGGAATGCTCTTACCTGTGAAGGTGTGTTAGTGATCTGAGTGTATGGTTTATGGTCTGTGGTGTGTGGTAGGTCCTGGAGCAGTTTCTCTTGAAGCTGAGCTCAGAGAGACGCTGCACAAGAGGATCCTGGTCCTGGATGGTGGAATGGGTACCATGATTCAGCAGAGGAACCTTCAGGAAGAGGACTTCCGGGGTCAAGAGTTCAAAGATCACCCGCAGAGTCTGAAGGGCAACAATGACCTGCTGAGCATCACCAAGCCTGAGGTGGTGTACGCTATACACAAGGTGAGGCGGGTGGGCTTGTGGGTATTAGTTGTAGTTGAAATATTGGATCATTTGTTTGTGTTTGGATGTGAGCTTGGTTTTACTCTAGATTTGTGTGTGTGTGTGTGTGTGTGTGTGTGTGTGTGTGTGTGTGTGTGTGTGTGAGAGAGAGAGAAAACTGTCTGTGTTCTGAACAAACTGGAAAAGTAAGCTGAATCTCATGGAGGGTTAAAGTCTCTTTCTTGAGACCGACGTCACTAAGAAAACAGTGAAAAAACAGTCTGTCTCTCTCGCTCTCTGTCTCTCGCGCTCTCTGTCTCTCGCGCTCTCTGTCTCTCGCGCTCTCTGTCTCTCTCTCGCTCTCTGTCTCTCTCTCGCTCTCTGTCTCTCGCACTCTCTGTTTCTCTCGCTCTCTGTCTCTCTCTCGCTCTCTGTCTCTCGCACTCTCTGTTTCTCTCGCTCTCTGTCTCTCGCTCTCTGTCTCTCTCACTCTCTCGCGCTGTCTCGCGCTCTCTCTCTCTCACGCTTTTTTGTGTGCATTCTTGTTTGCTTGTTTATCTATCTTATCAGTCGATTATATCTTGCATTTTTGTATTTCAAAAATGTTTTCTATTTTGCGTGTATAGCAAAAATACATTACATTTGGGATTTTATAATCATTGTTAAATCATTTTAAATTATTTTACTCAAAGCTTCCAATTCAGCTCATTTTTTTTCTCTCTGGCCTGTAAATGCAGGAGTACCTTCTTGCTGGAGCGGATATCATCGAGACGAACACGTTCAGCAGCACACGGGTCGCCCAGGCTGACTACAGGCTCGAGGAGCTGGTACGACTCCCACTTTAACTGAGCTTGGTTTATTTACAGCCCCCTCTCTCATCCCCAGTGTTTAAATTTCCTTCTTAACAGAGATGAATATGGATTGCTGTTCATTCAGCGTATGCGTTTAGTGGTGGATCATGCTGTGGATATTTTTCTTCGTCCACATTAACACTGTGTTGTTGTTGTTGAGTTCTCATATCTGTGAAGTTATATACTGTAGTTATAGAGATGTAGAGGGCTTGTAGTCAGGAATTCTCTCCGGGGTGGAGTTCAGTCTATCAGCAGGGGTGATACTGTATTTAGAAACTGCAGCGTAGGTATTAGTTCAGGATTTTCTGATTTTTTTTTTCTTCCTTTGATCTGCACAGGCCTATCGGCTTAACAAGGTGTCTGCAGAGTTAGCCCGGAAGGCTGCTGATGAAGTCTCCGCTCAGACAGGTAGGATTATGATCGTTACTGACTGATTTTTTCATTTTGGAAAACGTTTATTTACAGCAATAATGTACAGTAAATAATTATTACAATATACTATATGGGAGCGGCAGAGTCTGATTGTTTCCCTGTCTGGGCCTAAATAGGCGTTATCCCGAGTGGATAATGCGTCAGTCGAAATGGTGGACAAAACAGTCACATTCTCGCAGTCACTGATTCTGAAATTCGACAAAATATATATATATAAAATTTTAATACGAAGAAAGCTATGAGATTTTTCAAGAATAAAAAGCACTTTATTCAAACATTGAATGAGTTTTAAAAGATGTCGCCATGAAGTGTGTGTGAGCGTTGTGATGGGGTGGGTGTGTTCATCGTGTCACTTTTAAAATGGAAAAATTAACCACAAGCATCTTTTAGCACCTGCTCTTCGGGAGCTACAGGAATGACTTCAGTCCGACCGTCACACTTTAGTTTCCGGACATTTACTTGCCACTCGTTGAAGCTGGGGCTTTCAAACTTGGTGTGCTGGCTCACTACTATGAGTGCTAGGATGAGTTTGTGTGTGAGTGACCTTGACCTACTTTACAGGGTCACAGAGGCAGAACTGTATATTAGGTTTTTGGTATTTAACGCAGTTTAAACACACGCTGGTACAAAGCATGCTAATATACGTACAGACCTCACCTACCTCTCTCATGGTTACAAATGTTTTTTGCTTTTTAAAAATTTTTTTCCTACTATGTGGTATATATTAAATCTCTGAGTTTCAAGACGGCATTGGAGCAAAGTTAAGGTTAATACCTACTACTCTCATGATTTAAAAAAAAAAATTCAATGTAAGAAATAGACTATAATAATCTTGTTTTAGTCTGATTTTTACTTATGTTCCTGTGTATTTACTAAAACAGTTATGCCCCTAGGCTCAGTGTATGGCACCAAATGGAGTAATGCCCTGTGTTTCATTTTGGGGAGCTCGCCTTCGTCTTAATTCTTTAATTAGGCCCAGTTCACCGATTAAATTATATAGATTTGGTTAGATCTGTTTAATTGGTCAGTGTTAATGCTCTGTTGGTTTTTATTCTGCTTGTGGAAGATTATTTTTATGAGTGTAACCAGGAACTGTATCAATTGAATCTGGTTTGATCGTCTCCGTTATTTTCAGGTGTTAAACGCTACGTGGCTGGAGCTCTGGGGCCGACCAACAGAACTCTGTCTGTGTCGCCGTCAGTGGAAAGACCCGACTTCAGAAATATCAGTGAGTTGCACTGTCTTTCTCTGTTTGTTCACACACGCACTCACACACTTCACTAGCACTGGAATTGATCTGAGATAAAGAATGTTTGTTTGGATGTTTGGATGTTCTCTGCCCTGCCACCCTGTATGTGGAACCTTTCCAAAAGTACGAGTGTTTATCTGGGACTGCGTGTTTTAGGAGCTGTTCATCTAACCGCTACCAAAAAAAAATAAAATAAAAAAGCACTCTAGTACTTCATGTTTGCTTGAGGATTTAAAATTTTAAAATGGAGGAATGATGACCATTTCATTTTTTTCTTTAATTTTATATTTTAGTGAAAGTCCTTTACTTCAGGTGCTTTCACACTAAATCCGAACCAGAGTCAAAACCCTATTTTGGTCAATGTTTTTTGCCTGAAGATTTATTTTTGTACTGCATGTAATTAAACCAGCCAAAAAGTACACCAAAGTTGTACAGTTGACTAAGAGACGTGTAGATCTGAAAACATAGAGGGAAATCTTTTCTTCACTGTTCAGTCATACAGCGATGGAAAACGTGTGTATAGGAACGCTTACCAAGCACAGAGGTCATGGACCCGGTGTTCAGTGAATAATCCGGTCATTCTATAACCAACTAGTGTAAAATATTTAGTGTGTTTCATCACTCCTTTGTGTTAATCAGTCAGAATCTCTCTGACGCATCCGGTCTGCAGTGCTCCAGCTCAGCTCACGTCTACAGGATGATGTCTCATGCAAATTAAAAGATCCGACATGTTTGGTTCACGTGCTGAAGCTGGATTGATTCGGGGTTGAACAGATTTCTCATTGTGGATGACTCCTGCTAGGGTTTGATTGCGATGTAATAAATAGCATGTACAGTATATCTAAAAAAAAATTCACCCAGAAAAAATGGTTCTCTTTCATTTTCTTTTTTTTTTCTATGTGGCTGCTTAAGAGCAGACACATATTACTATTCACCCAGTAAAATTGGGCTCTTTATTTTTCTTCTTTTTATTATTGTTGTTCTGCGGCCCGAACGGCAAAGTACACCCACGCAATGTATATATCAAAATGTGCATCTCGGCGCCATGAAGTGTGCTATTACTTTTATTGCCGTTTTGCGTTACCATGGTAACACAATTAGCCTAAAACCACGCGAAAAAATCCCATTGAAATGAATGGGGAGAGGTCGACAAACAATCATGAAACTCACCTCACTTTTTTTTAACTCACCTCTCCTTTTTCCTTTTCTCTTAGTATTATTGTAATTCAAAGCCTTGCTTTTCTTTCTTCATATTCACTTATTTTCTTCTTCTTCTTCTTTATATTGTTATTATTATTATTCCCTATTCTGAATAATAATATTACTATTCACTCATATATTGTTTTAGCTGTATTTAATACCATACTACACTCCTGTTGTTTTTGTTGGTACAGTTGTGTGAAATGGATGTTGTCTGTTAGTTATAAATTCTAAATGTCTGTGATGCGGCTCACCTGGATTGATTACTCAGCGTGGTGTATATTTTTTAATCATTTGAATGTAGAAATGCTTTGGGCCTGTACGTCTTGATATAATGCAATGTACTGATGTTATTATTCATTTACAAAATACAATATATGAAGAGCTCTTTTCCAAAATATGATTTTTCTACCCACTGTCTGAACACCTTTGTTCTTTGTATTAATACTTTATTTAAATTGGTTTTAACACTCTCAACTAAAAAATTCAAATTTGTTTGCCCCGCCTCCCTGTATCACAACCTTCTATAGTGGACCAATCACCTTTTGAGGTATCCGCTCTCCTCCCCTCATTTGGGATTGTTTTCATGACCGGCCCTCATTCCAAATTAAATGAAAAGCCCTGGTATAGAGCTTGGCTTAAACCCCACAATGATGGTTACAGTTAAGGCGTGTATGCTTTGATTCTTTGATTTATTACCACCTGTTTTGCCACAGCTACTTAAAAACCTGTGTAAACTGTGAGGAATGGTTCTGTGTTCTACAGTTCAGCACGCCAGTTTTCACGTGTTTTCCGGCAACAGTTGCAGCCACGTCTCAAAATTTCTTCAGGAATGTTTCCGGTTATTATTATCATTATGATTACAGTATTATTGTTATTATTATTATAAATGGTAGTCATATACATTCACATTCCACTGAATCCCAGACTCAGTCTTGTATGTTTTTTGTTTCTGTAACGTCTCACGGCTTTACGTGAATATTTAAAACCGGTACGTGTGTTTGGTGTAGCGTTTGACGAGCTGGTTGAGGCGTACTCGGAGCAGGTTCAGGGACTGCTGGATGGAGGCTGTGATATCCTTCTGGTGGAAACCATCTTTGATACGGCCAATGCAAAGGTAAACCTCTCTCTTTCCATTCAGTTCCGGGAGTTCCTCGTCATTCTCTCCGTCTCTCTCTCTCTCACTCTCTTTAATTAAACAACATAAACCCAGCTTTACTGCACCTTTCAACTACTACTACTGCAGTCACCTCCGTTTATCTAAACCTCTGTTCTACAAATGAACACAGAGACGTGCTAATGTTACCACTTATACTCTTCCTCTTATTTTTTTAAACACTCCTCTTTCTCATCTCCTTTTAATCACCACCACCCATACTCATTATTTTCTTCTTTCTTTTAACACACCTCTTCATCACACCTCATCACCACTCATACTCATCATCTTCCTCTTCATAATCTCCTCTTCATCTCTTCATCACTCGTACTCATCATCTTCCTCTTTATCATCTCCCCTTCATTCATAATCTCTCGTTTTCCACTTCATTCCCCCTCACCAACACTCCTACTCTTCATCTTCCTCTTATTCAACACTCCTCTTCCTCTTCATTCCTCCTCACTAACACTCCTACGCTTCATCTTCCTTTTCTTCAACTCTCCTCTTCCTCTTCATTACTCCTTCTCACCAACACTCCTACTCTTCATCTTCCTCTTATTCAACACTCCTCTTCCTCTTCATTCCTCCTCACTAACACTCCTACTCTTCATCTTCCTTTTCTTCAACTCTCCTCTTCCTCTTCATTACTCCTCACTAACACTCCTACTCTTCATCTTCCTTTTCTTCAACTCTCCT
>JBCNYH010000021.1:41852477-41862746 GCA_039654325.1 Tandanus tandanus
TATATATATACACACACACACATATATACATACACACATATTTATTTATTTATATATATATATATATATATAATTCACATATATTCCTGTTAATTCCCATGAGAATTCCCATTTCCAACTTCCAGAATTCCCCACCTTACGTTCTCTTGGAAGAGAAAGTTACCAGAAACCTTCTGCCCCATTGCAACCCTACTGACTATCTCCAGGCCTGTTTACTCACCTCCTTTAGGGGTTATCTTTAGGGGTTACCTAACTTCACTTGAGGTAATAAAGGGTTGAAACAGCATCAGAGCTGAAGAGGAGGAGGATGTTAATAAATGATGATGATGATAATGAAACCAATAAATAGGATGTCGCCAAACATTGTAGACAAACCATTAACATCAAACTGTGTTCTGAACTGTTGCAGTGCATTGTGGTCTTTTGTGTATTGTTCAGTGCTTATGATGTGTTTTTTTCTCCTGTACAAGAGTTAACATCCCTAACCCACTCCCTCTCTGCAGTATTGGTCTGAACTGTGCTTTGGGAGCCACTGAAATGAGGCCATTTATTGAAGCAATTGGGAAGAGCACCGAGGCTTTTATCATATGTTACCCCAATGCAGGTAATACCCTTCTGCTGTGTAATTGGTGGGATTGTAGTGCGTGCTTTTTTCCTATTGGTTAACAAAGGGCTCAGAATTCAAAGCTTTCCTTCTTGGCCATCATTCATCTCTCCAGCCATCACATTTAATATGATGTATCAGGCCATCATGAGCCAAACTTGTCATTTTCTTCCCCGCCCCTCCCCATAGATTTTTCACTATAGGAATCCATTCATTCTGGTCAAATATAAATACATTGGATTTTAGACGCAAAGCAATCCCTGGACCTGTTTTCCTGTAACAGTGAATAAGGTGGTTATATATCATCAGGCCAGCTCTTTTAACATGCATCTGAATCTGTTTTGACCTGCATTTCACACTGACTCACTAATTTATTTGCTTAAATATGTTATGTAATGTTTTTAATTCTTTCTGCTCAGCCACGTTTTATCTGACAGCCACCAAACTTGGTATACATCATCATCCCTCATCACCAAACACATTAGGACCACTGTCTTGATCCCCCACCCCACATACTCACTTTTTTCATCCCTCCTTTCTCTTTATTCGCTTAAATGCCTAATCAGCATCTTATGGTTGCATCCCAAAATCCTTATTTGTTGTTTCCTCGCTCCTTAATCCTCGCTTGAGCCGGAAGTTCTTATGATTTTCTCTCTTTGCCGGCAGTCACAGTCCCCTTATTTGTGCAGCGATGAGCGAGGATACACGAGAGCAGCCTTCCCGGAAGAGCTGCACACCAGTGTATAAATAGTCCTCCCTTAAATGGCATTGGCGGCTTTTACACAGCAGGTCCAGCTGTGCTGCTGCCCTCAGAAGCTGGTGTCGCTCCGCATGACGCTTCACAGGAAACAAACGTCTGATTTCTCTTAAAACACATTTCCTTGAATCCACACTTCTCACACCATTTTCTTAAGTCTCTCTATGAGACTAAGACGCAAGGATGAGACACAAGTCAGGGAAATGAGGATGCCATTTAAGGGTTTTGGAGTGCACCCAAGGTCTTCACCTGCACTCGTCTTATTTTTGCACCGGAGCAATCACACTTGAGTGTTACGCTTGAGCTTTGATTCATGGTGTCTGCTTTTCTCCAGGTCTTCCCAACACATTTGGGGGCTATGATGAAACCCCAGAGTGCACTGCTACACATTTAAAGGTGAGCTCCTAGACTTAAAAATAACCCTAATAATAACCTTAATGCAAAATAAACCTTATAATAAAAACATTCAGTGAATTTTAGTGCAGATCTCCCTCGTCTTTAACAAAAATAAATAAATAAATAAAATAAAATAAAAATTGGTTTGTGTATTAAATATATTTGCCAAATGTTGTTGCATCATAAAATATAAGAACCCGTCAGGTATATTGTGCACAAATTCAAAAGTTTATTAACAAATTTGATCAAGTCTATTACATTAAATATGATGGGGAGGTATAGTGCTGTCTGCACGATGTGGAAATACCATCCAGAAGTTGATCCTTTTCCAATCACAGCATGTCCCGAAATATAAGGAGCTAGTTTTATTAGCTTTTGTTACTTCTAACATCCTGACCTATCAGAATATGCAGATATGAGAGATGCAACACTAGTTTTTAACAGTCATACATCAGCCTGAGTGTGTGGAAGAGGGCAGAGTGCACATCCTTCAGAATGCATTACGACGAGCATTGGTTCAAACAGCACTTGATTTGGGTTCTTGGATCACGGAGGAATGGGTTAGCTGTCACTTTCCCTAGGCGGGAGCTTGACTATTTGGATGACCAAACTAGGGAGAAGAAAGTGTGTAAAAAGAAAAAGGGTGATTATCGGCTTTATGTAAAAAATCCTGCTGCCTGCTTTGCATTTCTCCTCGAACAGGAGTTTGCGTCGGATGGTTTGGTGAACATTGTTGGTGGGTGCTGTGGAACGACGCCAGACCACATACGGTAATGAAAAAAATGTGACCTGTACCTACAAACCGAGTCTTAATACATCAAACTGAGCTTTTTATGTCAATTGAATTTCCTTAAAAAGTCTTTTCAATGAATTCTTTAAGCTTGAGATTAGATTGCAGTTTTAAAGCATTTGGGGTCATTTTAAAGCTGAGAAGGCCCTCTATTTATAGATGTGCATCACTCAGAAAATCACTTTGGTCCATTCAGGCTCGTTTTGTGGTGACAAAATAGTCACAAATAGTACATCTTTAAACAGTATGAGTTTGGACTGCATGTGTATTAGATACTATTGTTCTTGTTGTTGTCCTGTCAGATGCATATTAATAAAATGAATGTATTTATTTCTATTATTCAAAAAAAAATAAGACTGTCATCTACACCTTTTCTTGTTATTGTGATTGCACAAAAACTGCTAAGTGAATTTCTTTCTGATTTTGCTTGCAAGTAGCCTGCGCCATGGAGATACGCAGAAAACTTTTGACGGCATTCAATAAATTTGTTTAAATAAAAAAAATGACTGGTGGAGCGAGCACACACGTTCACTGACCTTTCGCCTGGTACCAACTGACATATATAATGTCACATGCGACTCTCAAATTGTACTTTTGGTGGGAAAGCTATGCAAGATTGGAAATAGTTTTTTAGTTAAATAACAAATTAGAACTAATATGTCAAAGCTCAAATTTTGGGTTGTTAATCTAGGCCGGTGTAGATTTGTGTACACTTAAACTTGCAGTTGTAGAGCGACAAACCCCACCCTTCACCAGTTGGGACCTTCCCAGGGGGCCTTCATCGATGTGATAGTAGCCAGTGCACTCCACCAGAAGCATCTTTTCGGGATTCTGCAGATATAGAGTCGAGCATGTCTAATCGTAAATAAATGTAATAAGATCCTTGTTGTTGTATAATAGGGGCTAACGTTAGGTCACGTTATGTTAACTGCTAATATTTCTAATAACATTACTACTGTCATGACATTAGTTACTATGTCATTAGTGGAGAAATTCAAATTTAAAAAGGTATCTCTTTCGAGTCTTCAGACACAGGCATGCTCTGTCTAACTTGAAAACGAAGTGGAACTTCTAATTATCTAAAGATATGATTTAGCTAATCAGTGGCTTGCTATACTGAATAACTTACTAAGACCGAGCGTGCACTCGTGGACTGAGGACAGAAAAACACACACACAATTTTCTGCGGAACAAAAATCAGCTCGTCACGGTACCTTCCGCATAGCTCACACAAAAGGTAAAAATTGCAAAAATAAAAAATTCACTGTAATGACGATTCTGCAACAACTGCTGCTTAAAATTTGCACAAATCGATATGTTTTATTCCTTGTATATGTGCATGTGACCAGGATATATACATGTGAGAGCTACACCCCTGTCTCCACTTACAGTCCAGACTCACTAGTTTCCTCTAATGATTAGAATATCAGACTTTCAGCCCTAACCCGTGATAATAGTGTGTGTATGATCTGTATTTCTGATGCAGGGCGATCAGTGAGAGAGTGAAACACTGCCATCCCAGGGTTCCTCCGACAGACGTGTTCAGCAATTACATGCTCCTCTCTGGTAAACTGCTCATCTGTGTGTTTATGACGGCTGTCAGTCATCCATAGTAGACGCTGCTTGCCTAGAAACATGCTATAAAGATCATATGATCAGTGTAGCGCAGGTTTTGAGAAATTTGGAGACGGTTGGATATTAGTGCAGAGTGGATTTGTTGCTGTTTAGTGCTTGTCCTGAAGTCATTGACATACTGGTTTGAATGAAGCTCAGGGGTGTCGCTGAGGCATGACAGGAGAAGGAGCTGAGGAGAACCAGGAACATAAAGTAAAAAAGAAACCATAAAATCAAATGAACTTTATTTGAAGAAGGTTAGAGAGTATTTTAGGAAGAAATGTACCAGTTTAGCATAACTAATCTTTCACTGGGGCTTCTAAATAATAATATAATTGATATAATAGTATAAAAACATTCAGTATTTTAATACAGTAGAATCTCGTTAATATGCGCTGTTTTTAATGGGTTTCCGTTTAATATGCGCCCACCCCTTGGATCCCAAATTTGTAAATTGGGGACGACCAAAAAGTTCCTTTTATTTTTTTATAATTTTTCACAGAAATTGACCAATAGTAGCGCAATATGACAGCATTCTGCTTTGATCCATGGCGGCATTCACGCCCGCACACAAGCGCATTCACACCTGCAATTTATTAGCTCTAACACCTGTGTACACAGCACTCCACGCCTCCTTTGATCTTAGCTATGTGTATTTTAATAAGTTTGTCACCTATTTCCTGGTTTAAGCCTTTTTATTGACATACGAGTGTCTTCATACATTGTAGGGTCACGTGACCATATTTACGCTTTTGAGAATAAGAATTTTCACATGCAAAAATGATAAAATGCGGTCTCACTTTATATGCGTTGAGTCGCATTGGACCCCGACATGCCCACATTAATGAGACTCTGCTGTATTTATATAAGTACTATAGATATATACGTTGCCCAGCCCAAAAAAGTCACACACGCTAATATTTGTTGGACCGTCAATACAGCTTAATCACCATGGCATTGTTTTTGACAAACTTAAAACGCCATCACAGCATTTATTTCCATCCAGAGTTGGGTTCATGTTTCACCGACATCCGGAGTGGATGACGGGAAAATTGAACCACTCCATAATGTCTTCTCCAGCACATCCCAGGGACTTTTAATAGGGTTAAGGTCAGGACTCTAGGGGTGCCAATTCACGTGTGAAAATGATGACCTTTTTACTATTTTGTAACATTAATGTTGCTGAGCCTCGACCTGACCAAATGGAGCAACAATGCCCCAGTGATTACACACTTTAATCAAGGCTAAAGGTGGTCCAACAAAATATTAGAGAGAAGTTGTTTTTTGGTTGGACAGTGTATAGTATAATATAATATCAATGATAATATTTAGTTAAAATTGTATAAATAATTACTCTGAAGATATAATAAGTAAAAATTGTGATGAAGTAATGTACGTATCTAAGAAATATTTAAAAGCTTCCTGTTTAAATAGTGTGTCTGTGTAGATTTAATATCTGAATGAAGGGAAATAAAGAAGCTAGCCTGTTGTATCAAAGTTTATTTGTTCTTGATAAATTTGCTGTCCATAAATCGTTACTTGATGAATTCCTAGTGGTTCGTTTGGACACGAACGAATGCCAGGCTTTCTCTTTTAGTACTTTTAATCTACGTAATAAATGTTATCGTGCTAATATGTTAACACTTTGTGTCGTCAGGTCTAGAGCCATTTCGGGTCGGGCCGTATACCAACTTTGTCAACATTGGCGAGCGCTGCAACGTGGCCGGATCACGCAAGTTCGCCAAACTCATCATGGCTGGGAATTATGAGGTAATGTTTATTGAATCCGGCGAAATGTCAAGACACATTTTATCCTAGGTGTCCCAGTGCATTACGACGCCTGTTTACGTTTCAGGTTTTTAATTCAGTAACAATGTAATACTAGTGTTAGCACGTTCGCCTCACAGCAAGAAGGTCAGGGGCTCAGGTGTTTCTGCTTGCATGGGTTTCTTCCGGGTACTCCAGTTTTCTCCTACTCTCCAACGACATGTGCATTAGGTTAATTTGTTGCTCCAAATTCACTCTAGATTTGAGTGTGATGGTCTCGCAAGCTGTTCAGGGTGTACGCTACCTTCGCCCAGTGTCGGCTGAGACAGCCTCCAACCTCCCCGCAACTGTAACAGGATTAAGTCGTTCGGAAAACGAGGGAGGGACGGACTTGTTTATTATATGGTCAGAGTGGCTGGCAGCAAGTTCCGGAGTCAAGGACTACACAGTAAATCAAAAACGAGCAACTGCAGAATTTTTTTAGATAATCTCTAGACCCCCGCGCCTCCATTATTACCAAGTTGTCATTTTCAGCATGTCCCTAGTAATACAAATTCCAAGCATGCAGAAAACGTGAGATTCAAAATTAACCAAATCTTGCTTATGCATATTAACCAGCTCCTCCCAATTCCTTATTAGACCAGGCCACACCCCTCCTTCTTACACAACATAACGTCTATCTTTTGTCATGTCATATTATTGTCATATTGTTGTTTTCAGTATAGTAATACAATTGTGTGTGTGTGTGTGTGTGTGTTAATGGCAGGAAGCGTTGACTATAGCCAAAGCACAAGTGGAAATGGGTGCACAGGTGCTGGACATCAACATGGATGAGGGGATGCTGGATGGACCCACTGCCATGGCGCGCTTCTGCAAACTCATTGCTTCCGAGCCCGACATCGCCAAAGTAAAGCCTGCTCTTTAAAAAGTTTGTAGAAAGTCATGGGGGGATTTCTTGGTGATGAATCATTAATCATAATTAAAATTAGTTTTAATTCAGCTTTAATCATAAGGATGATAAAAAAAATTTTTTCTAAATAATGGATGATCCATTGTTGTCCATTATTCCAAATCACCAAAAAAAATAAAAAATTTTGTTGTTGTTGTTGTAAGGCAATAAGAGTGTAATGGAATTCCGATTTTAACTGCGTCCCCCTTTGTGCTGGTGTGTAGGTGCCGCTGTGTATCGACTCGTCTAATTTTGCAGTGATTGAGGCGGGTCTGAAGTGCTGCCAGGGCAAGTGCATCGTCAACAGCATCAGCCTGAAGGAGGGTGAAGAGGCCTTTCTCAAACACGCCAAGCAAGTGCATCGCTATGGTGCCGCCGTCGTCGTTATGGCCTTCGATGAGGAAGGGCAGGTCAGTATATTTCATCTCACTGTGTGTGTGTGTGAGTGAGTGAGAGAGAGAAAGAGAGACCGATATTTTTCACAATGAGTTTTGGGTGGCATGGCGGCATAGTGGTTAACACTTCCGCCGAACAGCAGATAGGTCCTGAGTTAGAGTCCCAGGCTCGGCGCAGGCGTTTTGTGTGCAGTTTGCATGTTTTCCCCGTGCTTCCATGGGTTTCCTCTGGGTACACTGGTTTCCTCCCACAGTCCAAAGACATGCACATAACACATATATTTGGCGGTTTCAAATTGCCCCCAGGTGCAGGTGTGGGGGTGTGTGTGTGTGTGTGTTGGTCCTGCGATGGGTGTACCCCACCTTTGCCCAGAGTCAGCAAGAATGGGCTCCAGCCTCCATGAGACCCTAATAAAGGATAAAGTGGTTCAAAAAATAACAAGACAATGAGTTTTATCTAGAGCAATGTCTCCGTCTGTACATAACATGATTATTACCCTTGTTGACTCTGTAATTTGCAGCGTAATCTTTCCTCAAATCTGTTGTGACCAATCTTTGCAGAAGGACAGTGAGACTAATGCACATATGTGCTCAATGTCAACAGTGTGTGCTTGGGTGCAGGCGTATATGAGAGAGAGAGTGTTTGCATTACCAGCTCGCATCTAACCCCCACCCCCCACCCCAAAAAAAAGAAAAGGGAATTGTTATATTTAAAAAAACAGCTTTCTTGGTTGTTGTTTTAAAGCATGTTATTTATTTTTTAATTTTTTTATTTATTTTAGGCTACTGAAGTTGATCGGAAGATCCAGATCTGCACAAGAGCCTATCACCTACTAATTCAGAAGGTGGGCTTTAACCCCAATGACATCATCTTTGACTCCAACATCCTGACCATCGGCACCGGGATGGAGGAGCATAACATGTACGCTATCAACTTCATCAAAGCCACACGGATTATAAAGGTAGAACAATGAATGTCTCTGACAGGAGTTTATGTCTTGCTATTATTAGCCTTGTTACTTAGTGTGAAACAGATTTTATGAATAAAGCCTACTCTAAAGATTTAGGTTTCTTTCAGTTGTAAATATTTGTCCTTAAAATAAGATATTCATCCTCTCTCTCTCTCTCTCTCTCTCTCCTTCCCTCTCTCTCTCTCCCTCTCTTTCTAGGAAACATTGCCTGGAGCTCGGGTCAGTGGTGGTCTGTCGAACTTGTCCTTCTCTTTTCGAGGCATGGAAGCCATCAGGGAGGCCATGCACGGAGTATTCCTCTACCACGCTATAAAGGTGCCACCCCTCTTCTCATAAACCATGTGATCTTACCAGGGACTGTTTTTTCCTTTTATATGGGTAAAGAAAGTAGGAAAAAAATGGCAATTCCAGTTATCTACAGTATATTTCATACAACATTTTTGTTTTTAATAAAATCTAATGCCAATATATGGCCTGGGCTGGTGGATAGGCCACACACAGCATGCTGTCTATTCGTTTTTAGGAAGTCTGCCTCCAACTGAACAACCACGTAATGGCTCTTAATTAATGTAGCATGCATTAGTATATACTTCACGAGAAGGACCTGATCTGATTGGTCCGCTATCATGAGATTTTAAAAAATATTGTTCCGAGTGGATTATGCTTGAATCAAAATAATGGACGTTCATGGTTTCTTGTCGTCTTGTTTTAGTTTGTTTTTTCCTGTGTTTTGGTATAGTATATGCTAGAACTTTGAATGAGTGTATAAACACACCTTTATTGAGTGCGGTTAACTTGCATTTCCATGTAGAATATAATAAGTAGACATAATTAGCTCTCTTAAAATATGATAAACAAATTAAAACACACTTTTATAGGGTTTTTTTTTTTTTTTTTTTTTTTTTTTTTTTTTTGTGTACCTGGGTAGTGTATGTACTAAAACTCTTACGGTATAGAGCTCTAGCTCTAGCACCTGTTCATGTGTGTGCCTCTGGTGGCTGTGAGTGCTTAGTGCAGAAAGTGACCAATAGTCACTTTTGCATTTTAATTAAATATGCACAGTTCCACTTTTCCCCCTCAGTACAAATAACGATACCTTTAGTATCAGCTGATAATCATCCTATCATTCCCATAATGTTTCATTAATTTGATATCCATGATTTTTGGGTATTGGCACGACACAGATACTGGGTGATATATTTTTTTTATCACCTGGGACAGTATGCTAAGTACACCATGGATTTGTTCTCTGAAGACTTGGCAAAGCGGATAAAAATACTACACAGGGTTATTCCACTTTAAAAATCGATTTCCAGCATTTCTTCGGATGGAACAGCAGCATTCATTGTGCACCGGATTCAATTATCATGCTGCAGATGAAAGTTCTAAGCAAAAATTTGTTTGCTAATTTGTTGCGTCCCCTGCAGGACGGGATGGACATGGGGATTGTGAACGCAGGTTCTCTGCCTGTGTATGACGACATTGATAAAGAGCTGCTCGTGCTGTGTGAGAATCTCATCTGGAATCGAGACCCAGAGGCCACAGAAAAGCTCCTTCTGTACGCTCAGGTAGTCAGGCGCCAGGAAAACACACATGCCTGCACCTCACCCTTTTATATACACCTTACCAACTATCATGACATAACAGTCGTATCACTACTCTTTCACCAGCCACACAGATTTTTGGATGTCCTTGGTTTTCTGTGCTAACAGAACAGTGTTTTGAAAGATGACCCTTTTCCTTTTGTGTTTAGAACAATGCTAAAGGAGGGAAGAAGGTGATTCAGACAGATGAATGGAGAAATGGAAGTGTGGAGGAGAGATTGGAGTATGCACTTGTTAAGGTAATTTTGTGCATAATTATTATTCTACATCAGTTGTTAAGAGTGTTGTGTATGTCTGTGTGTACATGTGATTCAAATCTGAACAAACACTGCAATATATATATATATATATATATATATATATATATATATATATATGGTGGAAAACAGACAGATGCCTGGAAAGGCATTTTTCCACGTTGC
>JBCNYH010000021.1:41889605-41913949 GCA_039654325.1 Tandanus tandanus
CCTACACTAATGCGCAGGTGATTTAAGACTTTTATTTTGTATTTTAGTTAAACAGTTAAAACCCTTTCATGCATCGTCCCTACACTAATGCGCAGGTGATTTAAGACTTTTATTTTGTATTTTAGTTAAACAGTTAAAACCCTTTCATGCATCGTTCCTACACTAATGCGCAGGTGATTTAAGACTTTTATTTTGTATTTTAGGAAAGTCTTAGGATGGAAATCACCTCCAAATCACTTATGAGCATTTTTCATTTCATTCATTCATTCATTTATTTGAAGAGCCGTTTAATCCTACCAGGGTCGCAGGGAGGCCGGATCCTATCTCAGCCGACTCATGGGGGAAGGCAGGGTCCACACTGAACAGCTCGCCAACACACACAACCATTCACACTCACACCTAGGGGCAATTTGAAACAGCCATTTTGTCTAATGTGGATGTCTTTGGACTGTGGGACGAAACCGGGGAACCCAGAGGAAACCCGCACAAGCACAGGGTGAACATGCAAACTCCACACAGAAACGTTCTCGGCGAGTCCAGGACTTGAACCCGGGACCTTCTTGCCGTGAGGCAGACATGATAACCGCTACGCCACCATGCCGCCCTCTAAAGTATTTTTCTTTTTGTTAATTAAATTGTAGTTTTTCAGGAAAATGTACACAGTAACGGTGAGGACATTTACTAAAGGAAGACGGCCTTTTATGCATCAAGTTGAAAACAATGACCTTATGTGGAATGCTCATAGATTGGTAGATAATATTGTTTTCTGTATATAACTGACCAAAACTCTCACATAAAATCACAGGGAGATGACACACCTGCATTTTGGTCATTTTTACCATTGGTAACGGTAAGGACTTTGGTAGATAACACTTCCTGTGAAAAGGATTACTTGTATGTGCTTGGTAATGGAAAAGATAAAAAAAAAGCTCACAAATAATGAAATTCATACGCTATCTTTAGTCATTGTTTTCAACTTAATGCACAAAAGGCTGTCTTTCTTTATAGAGAATGTCCTAATGGTTACTGTGTAGATTTTTCTGAAAATGGCCCATTAAATTTCTCCATAGAATTAGAGGAAAATGTCTTTTTGTGGAAAAACTTGTATTTTGTCATGCAGCAGCAACTGTCACGCAACTGTGTCATATTTTTTATATGTAGATTTTTTCCAGCGTTTAGGAAGATTTATTATTATTATTATTATTATTATTATTATTATTATTATTATTATTAATTTAGACACAGTGTCTTTTTTACTTATGGAAAAATCCATTCACCTTTATTATATTTCTATTATATTTCTATTTTTATTATTCTACAGAGTCGTATTTCATATATCAGGTAAAGAAAGCAAGCCTGATGATATGCGTATGAATAATTTCTGCATGAAGGGGTTAAAGTGGTGTAATTGGGCTGGAGTTGTGCAGTAATGAAATTTGATGAGTAATTAATGAGTCCCTCCGGAGAGCAATCTAAAGGAGTGTTGCTGCGATGCGTTCCCCTGGCTCTAAACGTTTCATTGGATGAAGATCTCCTCGCTAATTCAACACGACAGTCTCAACCGCTGTGTGTAACAGGTCTCTGCTTTGTCATTTGTGCTGTGAGGGTTGGTGCGTGGATCAAAGCCAGATTATCCGTGCGTCATTGTTGTCATAGGTTCACACGTGACCCCGCGTGCATCCGTGCCAATTCCAGGCCATAGTAACGCCCTCGTTAGGATCGCGCACTGACGCAGCCTGCTTTGCAGTTCACAGAAAAATAATTGTGTGTGTGTGTGTGTGTGTGTGTGTTTGTGTGTGGTTCAGCTCCCTTAATAAAAGGAATGCTGACGCTTGATCAATTAAGTTGCTAGTCTTTGCAGATCTGGTGACGTCTGCATTCTTGTTGCTAGTGCACACCTTTAGGATCGATACACACGTGCTGCGTAAAGGATCTCTTTTTTCTGAACTGTGTCAAGCACATGGATGCATGGATACACACGGCCGTATCTTTATACACACAGCACTCTCCCCGTCCAAAACAACACCTCAAATCCCCACTGGAGTGTAAACAGTCTATCAGGCTACGCACGATCTTCATACAGCTTCATATCCGAGAGCGTACGTCAAATGTCTTCTCATCAGTGATATTTTAACTTCAGCGCCATTTCCTGACTGTATGATGGGTATTTATTTTATTTATTTTTTTTGAAGGTCTTTCCTCACCAGATACGACAGGAAATTGCATTGCGGAAAAAATGAGTTCGCAAAAGCGTCTTAGACAGAGAACGCACAAGAATTTCAAAAAATGCTCTGTGCTTGTTCCGTGACCGTCGGTCGTGTCCTGAGTGAATGACGCAGCCATCTAGTAGTGATGACAACAACTGTATGAACATCTGTACGTGTACCAGCACAGGCTCAGCGTCCGCAAGCCAGAAAAAGGCTGTTTAAAAACGTAAAACTGCTCCAAATGTGAACGCCATAGGATCATAACTCAAGTGTCGGGCAATTCCACCGTAACTGACGGTAAAATAGACCTATACATTTTATTACAAACAGAATTTAATTATAAAAGTGTATGAAGGTTGTAAGACTTAAGGTGGTTACACCAGAATTGTAACTGACGTGTTGTTAAAAATCGTGTAACATTAACTTACAAATCATCAATCCACAATTCTACAAACTGCATGAAAGCGCGCCACTCAAGATATGAACTGATAACAAGGTATTAATTGGTCCGATAACATACAAAACTCATTAAACATTATTATAATGAGAATAATTAATTAGCTGTATATAAATAACTGATGTAGCATCACTGATTATCAGTGCACAGATGAAGTTTTAAACTCCAAGATGGCCGCCAGTCATGTGACATGCATCCGCAGCAAATATCTTGTGATTTTTTTTTTATTTATTAATTTTTTTTTAAACAACAAATAATTATTTAAAAAATTCTAACAATATTTTTTCCTAAATTCTAATTGTATTTTTGTGAAAATATTACGTGAACTGTTGTAAAATGTTCAGTAGGTGAAAATTTTTTTACAGAATTGCCTCAATAGTCATCTAATATATTATTATATCTTTCTTATTTCTAGTTATTGATCTAGTAATGACTGAGATTTTTTAGCTCCCGCCACATAGTGCTATTGGAATGGGTGCCGTCTGTCCTTCCGTCCGTCCGTCCGTCTGCCACACTTTGGTTTCTGGACAATAACTTAGGACTGCTTGCTCGGATTGTGATCAAATTTGGTACGCAGGTTTGTCTTACGGGTACCTCGCCTGGGATTGGTGCACGCCAAAATCCGTGCATAATTAATGAGCCAGCTGGACTTTTTTGTTTAGTTTAGTTTTCAGTTTTGATTTTGGTTTAAGCAAGATATAGATCAAGTTTAAAATACACGTTCCTGGGCGGCGCGAGCTTTGGACCCCTGCGGTCTATTTATTTTTTTTAATAAGAAAAGAAACGGTGGCATGGTGGGGTAGTGGTTCGCACATCCACTCTGCCGCAAGAAGGCCTGGGGTTTGAGTCTCGGGCTCGTACTTTCTTTCAGGGTCACGTACACAAAAATAATACAACAACCAGCCGTGGCAGCGTAGCTCGTATTGTTTTCACTTTTGTCAGTTTGTGCTTTTTATATTATTATTTGTTTGTGTGTGTGTGTGTGTGTGGGTTTATGTATGCCTTTCTCAAGAACTGTTTGATATGTCTCCGTCACATTTTCAGGGTAGCAACTTGGAATCAAAGGCTGAAATGAGTTTGTGAAAAGGTCATCGTAGGTAAAGTTCAAGGTTGGCAAAATGGCCGCCAGTTGTTTAAAATGGCTGGGTAGCAGCTCGTGCGATTCCCCAGTGGGAACCACCTACCTTCATCACCTCTACTAATTAACAAGGGAAAAGTCGTAGTAGCAGTTAATGGCAGGCGCCAGCTGTACTGGCTACTACACCCCCCAGGGAGTAGTAGCCAGTACTGCTAGCACCTGCCATTAACTGCTACTACGACTTTTCTTTTGTTAATTAGTAGAGGTGATGAAGGTAGGTGGTTTTAAATACTTGGGGTTAACTAGCTAAGGTAATGGGGAGTGTGGTAGAGCAGTGCAGGCAGGGTGGAATGGATGGAGAAGGGTGGCTGGAGTGATTTGTGATAGAAGGGTGTCTGTGCGAGTGAAGAGAAAGGTTTATATGACGGTAGTGAGGCCAGCTATGCTGTACAGTTTGGGGACAGTATCTCGGACAAAAAGACAGGAGGCGGAGCTTAAAGTGGCAATGGTGAAAACGCTGTGATTTTGAATGGACAGAGTTAGACACTAAGCTGTTAGAGGGACAGAACGGGTAGCAGTGTATACGGATAAAGTGAGAAAGGCCGGGTTGGCGGTTTGGGGACGTGCAGAGGAGAGACGAAGGGTATATTGGTAGAAGAATGTTGAGGATGGAATTGCCGGGTAGGAGGGGGAGAGGTAGGTTTATGGATGTGGGGAGGGAGGGCATGCAGGTGATTGGTGTGATGGAGAGGGACCCCCGACAGGAGCAGCCGAAGGAGAAAGAAGAAGAGTGCGAACACTGGGTAAGATGGAAGACTCCTGATACTGATTCTGGGAGCAGGACGTCTCTGATCCGCGGCCTGGTTTTTAACCCAGCAGACAACGAATAAACAGATATACAACACGATTTCATCTAGTACATGAACCAGATTTCAGACCAGAGGAAAGACGTTTCAGTATTTTTGGCTTTTTTTTTTTTCCATCTCACCCCCCACCTGCACACGTCCTGCAGTCTGTTCGCCTGTGTGATAACCTCCTAAGTAAATGTACGTCCCTGCTTCGAATCTCAGGTCAATCTAAAAACAGATGTTTTATTCCTTTCTGAAAGCTCTTCATATACAGACAGTCAGACATCCCTCTGTTTTTATTCCTGCCTGGATTTTTGCTGATCAGAATCACAACGCCTGATGTTTAGAAAGCCTCCTTCATTTCCTAACCAACCACAGTTTCTGCTTGTCGGCGGAGTAAACGTGAGCATATGGATGAAGACGAGATGAACAGAGCGAGCGCGTTCCAGTCTACTAGTCCTGTAACGATCCCATCTTGTTGCTTTTCTTCAGAAGATTCTCTCTCATGTTTATTCTTGCCCACGCCCGAGATCAGATTTTCTGGCCGTTATCAGGGCAGTAGACTTTGGCCCATATGTGTAGCGTCACATACATGTGTAGCGACACCAAACGTGTCGTGTTGAATCGCATTGTGGCGAATCATAATTGCATCAGATCACATTGTGACGAATCAAATTGAAGTGAGTCGCATTTTAGTGAATCGAATCATGTGTCCAATTGGATCGTGTTCAGCTGTGTACCATGGCTATTCAAAACATAATGGAACAATTTCATTGCGTCAAAGTGCATCATGTTGAATCGCACTCGAGTCGAATCAGATTGTTTCTAATCACACTGAATCACTATATTGATGAGTCGTTTATATTGTATCACATCCGTAGTTGCTTTATACACTGCCCGGCCAAAACAGTCACAAACGCTAACATTTTGTTGGAGAGCCTTTGGACTTGATTATAGTGTGTGTTCTTCATGGCACCATTGTTTCAGTTGGTCAGGTCGAGGCTCAGCAACATTAATAAGGCAATAAAATGAAGTCAGCTGATGATCTGAATGAACAGGTTATCACATCAGTGGACTTTTTCTTCCCTCATGGTACAGATATAAAACTGGGCATGCAATAATGAAAGGGTGGTTCATGGAGCATGAGGAATCATTTTCACATATGTATTGGCACCCCAGAGTCCTGACCTTAACCCTATTGAAAGTTTTCAGGATATGCTGGAGAAGACTTTATGGAGTGGGTCAGTCCCCCCACCCCCCACCCCAATCATCAGTTCAACTCTGAATGGAAATAAATGTGATGTTGCTTAAGTTTTTCAAATCAATGCCATGGAGATTACGTGCTGTAATCGAATCTAAAGGAGGGTCATCAAAATATTAGAGTGCACAACTATTTTTTTGGCTGGCAGTGTATGCATCTTTTAATGTATCAGATTGTTGGCAGTGCGTCAAGATGTGTATCGTTGGCCGCAGTGATGGATATGCACATCCCTAACACACACGCACACACACACACACACACACACACACACACACACACACACACACACTCACTTTCTCTTCCTTAGATTAATGAATACTGTTCACTCCGTCATGGTATAGTTTGATAAGATCCTCCATAATGTAGCCGATTGGAGAACTGGAGGGATGGAAACCAACAAGTATATATAATGTAAACACACACACACACACACCCTGACATTGTGATATAAGTGCACCCACAAAGCCTTGGATCCAACTGGCTGGCTTTTTCTCTATTACTTCACACTATGACAAAACCACAGGAGACATAAAGAAATGATCATGTTGCGGTGTGGAACAGTTGCTGTGATTCTTGTCACTGCGATGTAGAAGTGAAAACATGTACGGAGGGTTCCACGCTTGTTTCCAGTTCATTGAATTTTTTTTATAATTTCTCAGCCAATACGAATTCGCCACTCCTCAAACAATCTGAATAGCAGTTTTTATTTTTCACATCAGTCACTTATGTGGATTTCTTCACTGGTCTAGTAAATATCGCACTGAAGTATCTGTACGGACCTAGGGCCGGGAGATATATTGATAAATGATCGCTATTGTGATTATGACTATTTGTACCGTCAGCCAATTGAATATCTTAAGTATTAAATGACCTTTATAAATGAACATGTTTTGACCACGATGTGCACATCCATGAGGAGTGTGTATAATATCTCATGACACGTAGAACTTGCTTTTATATGTAGAGCTGGCTGATTTTTATTGATTAGAATTTTTGGTTGAGGACGATGTGTAAAATAAAAATTGCGATTTTAAATATTTTTATATGCCTAGGGTTCTATGATAGGCTCCTCTGGTTCCCGCCTTCCAATAGAAAGTTGCCTGCCCCGCCCATTGATCACCAAAACGCACAGTAGCACGATGGCAGCGCGTTCATCTCATTTCGAAAACAGGTAGCGATTCCTCTGTAATTTGGAAATGGTTCACTTATGCAAAGTCCGGCAGCACAACCCCTGTCCGATGTAAAGATGATCTAAAATCTGATGCGACTGAAGGTAGTTGCCTTTGGTAACCTTATATGTACATGAAGGTGTGTGTGTGTATACATACGTTCTTGTACTTGCTACATTTTGGTGACTGGAATGTTTTTAGCCAACAAACAGAAGAGAATTTTGGGTAGTGAGGACGTTTTGGGTGGTCTGTACTTTTTTAAAGGGCAGCGAGTAAAGACTTGGTTTGAGGGTTCAGGTTATGTTCTGTGAAACTGGGCACATACTATTTGTTTTCTTTGATTTCTGTTCTTCTTTTTATAAACAAAGGCTCCCTCACATGTAGAAATCAGAACGTCTGCACCTGTGTGGATGAATGCATTGTAGCGAGCCACGCCCCTCCAGTTGATTACACTTTCACTAGCCTCTCCTTTGAACTACACACAGCACTGTCTTTGAACTGACCAATCCTGTGCTGCCTTACCACAACGACTGTATGTATAAAAACCCTAAAAGTTGCAAAATAAACCAGAGACATTCTGAAATAAGCGCTTATGTGTCGTGCTGGTGTTTCTCCCCTGGGGTGGAGGAAAAGGGAAAGTCTGAGCGGGGGGAGGGGGGTGTAAAACCGAGCGTAGGGGATTTTCTTTGTCTGCATTGCAATCGTCTTTTTCTCTTAATATTCAACGTACCAAAATCAAAAAGGGTAAACAGGTTAGAATTAGGTTTGGGTTGGGGTAGGGGGTTCGGAATTTTTAGTTTTGATGGTTAAGGTGTGTGTGTGTGTGTGTGTGTGTGTGTGTTTAGAACTCCTGCCTCTGTCTGAAGTAGAAGGTCGCCCAATTTTAAACTGTGTGACATCCAGTGTTCATTACTGAAGTCACTGCAGAGGCTCTCTGATTTATACTGTAATTAAGAGAGAGAGAGAGAGAGAGAGAGAGAGAGAGAGAGAGAGAGAGAGAGAGAGAGAGAAGGTAAATGCAATCTAGGTGTTCTGCAGTGCCACTTTGATCTATCACCGTTGTAAGAGCACGCTCTTCCTCTCTTAACATCTGTCTCTCTCTTGCTTTTCGTGATCTCAATCTCTAGTGCTAACTGTGATACAGTATCTCAATTGCTGATCTCTCTCCATGCAGACTCCGTTGTGTGTGTGTGTGTGTGTGTGTGTGTGTGTGTGTGTGTGTGTGTGTGTGTGTGTGTGTGTGAGTGTAAAGGAACACTGCTGCAGTCAGTGTGTAGCTTCATACAGGAACTGTATGTCGTACTGCGTCGTTAGCTTGAGAGAGTGTTTACAATCCTGTTGCAAGAAGCATTTTGGCATCAGCGTGAAGAAATGTTCCAAAATATACAAACATCAGAGCAGAAAATGGATTTATAATTTGAGCCTCTTGCATTATTAGACAATATTTTTGATAGAAGGATTACTGCAGGAAAAATAGCTCCAGTAATGAAAAGGTGTGTGTGTGTGTGTGTGTGTGTGTGTGTGCGGTATCAAAGGGAAGTGGAAATGCATGTGGTTATAAAAAGTTGGCGCATCCCTCTTGAAATGCCAGATTTGTGTGATTGGGGGAAGAAAAAGTCACCTTTTAAAGTGACTTATAACCTGTACAATTCACTCATTTGCCGAATCGCTTAATCCTACTATTAAGGTTGCGGGGAGACTGGAACCTATCTCAGCGACACTGGGCAAAGACGGGGCACACCTGGAACAGTGACCACTGCAGGGCAACACACATACAACCATTCACACACAAAACCATTCACACTGACATCCACAACTAGGGGCAATTCGGAACAGCCAGTTAGCCTACTGTGCAGGACTTTGGACTGTGGGAGGAAACCCACGCAAGCCAAGGGAGAACATGCAAACTTGGCACACAAACCCCCTCGCCGAGCCCGGGATGGCGATTCGAACTCAGGACCCTCTTGCTGTGAGGCGGACGTGCTAACAACTACGCCACCGTGGCACTCTGTACAATTCAGCAGAACCGAAATCTTTTGAGTCTTTAATCTTATAAAAAATATTCAAATGTGATTGCAAGAAGGAACCCATTCACTTCCCAGGAATATTAAATAAACATGAGGTCTAGTGTTATCATGGCAATAAAATGAAATCCGCCATGATGTCTTTCTGAAACCATTTGCTTACTAATTGATTTTAATTAAGTGGCTGTGTTTAAAATGAACCAATCACATCCAGCCTCCTGATAAACAGCAGTCAGTTCACGCCTGCCATCAGTTAATCTCAAATTAGGCACAAATGAGGTTCAGGTGTTCTGGTAGGGTTTTCCCTGACGTGGCCTCGGTTGCCACAAAGCATCAAGGTGATCTCATTGTTGAAAAGTATCAGTCAGGAGAAGGGTACGAAAGTATTAGTTTAGAGAAGGATACGAAGGTATTAGATACACCGTGAAGACCAGCTTCAACAGTGCAGAAAATACCGCACAATACAGAGAACATCTCCACCGACAGGATCCACATCAAGTATGGAAGAGGCGTGCCCTTTGTGCCTCATATAGAGTCATGTGATTGCTTTGTGATGCCAGGGAGCAGGTTGTTATTTGTAGAGATGTATAAAATCAGTCTTTTCTAATACTAGAGCATGAGTGGTTGCACAATCCGTCCATGGCTCACAATGAATTTCTCTATATGTACCTGGGGCAGTACGGTGGTGTAGTGATTAGCACGTCCACCCCACAGCAAGAAGGTTGAGGGTTTGAGTCCCGGGCTCGGGCATTGCTGTGTGAAGTTTTCACGTTTTCCCCGGCGTGTGTTTTCTCTGGGTACTCCGGTTTCCTCGCATAGTCCAAAGACATGCGCATCAGGCTAGTTGGTGTAAGTGTGAATTGTTGTATGTGTGTTGCCCTGTGATGATCTGGCGAGCTGTTCAGGGTGCACCCCGCCTTCACCCAGTATTGACTGAAATAGGCTCCAGCTTCCCTGTGACCATAATAGGAGTAGGCGGTTCAGCAGATGAGTGAGTGGGTGAGTAAGGGGCTATAGGATCAGTTCTGAGTGCGACTATCTGCTCTTAGATGGTCAAGACTGGTTGTTGTCACTGAAAACCTCTGCACCAGATGTTCACCAATGTCTTGATTTCAGCCAGAGTGAAAGTCTTTTGTGGACGTGAACTTGCAAGACCCTAGTGAACACCTCACTGATGTCCTGTCCATCTGTCACACACGCACGCACACACACACACACACTTTTATGTATCGTGTTATGTGACCATCAGCATTTAACCACTGCTTTGTGGAGACCTTGTTGAAACTCGTTGTGCATTAGGAACCTATTCTCCGTGACTCATGCTTTTTTGCTTGTGTGTGTGTGTGTGTGTGTGTGCTCTCCTCTTTTCCTTCACTCTCTCTCTTTCTTTCTCTTACCCACGCAGCACTGCAGCAGTTCGACCTCCTCTGCAGTGTGAGCAGTCAAACAGAGACCACTCCCCTCCTCTGGCTCGTGTGTGTGCGTGTATGTGTGTGTGCATATGTGTGTGTTGTAAACAGATCTATGGCATATATAAGAGAAAATTCCTCTGTTTGGGCAATGTATGAGATTGATTTAGAACAGAGCGTCAGATCTACCCCACTGTCTTCCGTGTGTGTGTATGTGTCTCAGAGTCAGAGTTCTGGTCGTACTAACACCCTCCATCTGTCCATCTGACGTGCTGCCCATGGTGAAGTGAATTATTCTTGGTATACTCACTGTAGTCTGAACTCTCTCTCTCTCTCTCTCTCTCTCTCTCTCTCTCTCCAGGCAGTCTAAGTTATTGGATTTAATTCTGTTTAAGTCTGTTTACTAGTTTCATCCAGCACGGTGCTAAGGCACTCTGCCTACCTGTGTGTGGAAGGTGAGAGGAAACCATAGAATCCAGAGAAAACCCACACAAACACACGGTGGCAACAATATCCTATGGGCCACTGGCCCCCATAGTTAGTAGTATTCCTTACTACTACAACTGCTATCGCCAATGTTTACTACTACAACTACTATGTCTTGTACCTTTTTACCCCTCAGCCGGTTATGGCTGGAGGGATATTGTCGTTGGCTTGGTGGGGGGCGGCGGCATGACAATACGTTTGTCTGGGCCATTCCTCGGCTCATGCACAGGCCAGCTTTCTGAACTTTTGCATAGGCACTCCTTATGACCCTTACCTGTGTGTGGGGTAGCTAATTTGCATATGTGACCTTTGACCTTGGCACAGTGACCTTGAACATATAAAGTTTGTCTGGGCCATTGCTCGGCTCATATACATGATAGGCTTCTGAAATTTTGCGTTGGTACTCCCTAAGACCTAAACCTGTGCGTAGGGTGGCTAATACAATGTTGGTTGTCCGAAACTGTTCGTATGGGGAATTGCAGTTACTAATTGCTTTTTTCTAGTGTTGTACATGTGTTGGGATATGTTAATTTTGATAATTTGGAGCTTGGTTGTTTATTATTCTGTACAAATGGTTAAGCTTGATCTGCTGCACTCTGAATTTCACTGGTAGCCAACCCATTCTCCTAAATTCAGTGAAACCAATGTGTTGTCGTGGTGACAGACTTAAGACATATCTGATGACTCTCTTCTGGTACTGTTTTTTTATTTTTTATTTATTAATTATTTTTTTTATATAACAAAGGGCTTTTTCTATGTTATGTTTTTATCTACAGTGCCTTGCAAACCCCCTTGGCTTTTTACCTATTTTGTTACATTACATCCTGTAATTTAAATGTTTTTTTAATCTGAATTTTATGTGATGGATCTGCACTTTCCCCCCCTCTCATTTCTATTATAAGAATTTTTAAAAATAAAAATCTGAAAATTGGCATGTGCATATGTATTCACCCCCTTTGCTATGAAGCCCCTTAACAGTTATGGTGCAACCAATTACCTTCAGAATTCACATAATTAGTGAAATTTACCTTTTTTGAAAGGCCCCAGAGGCTGCAATACCACTAAGTAAGCGGCATCACACCATGAAGACCAAGGAGCTCTGCAAACAAGTCAGGGACAAAGTTGCTGAGAAGTACAAGTCAGGATTGGGTTATAAAAAAATATCCAAATCTTTATCACCATCAAATCCATCATCTTCAAATGAAAAGAACATGGTACCACAACAAACCTGCCACCAAAACTCACAGACCGGGCAAGGAGGGCATTGATCAGAGAGGCAGCACAGAGACCAAAGGTAACCCTGAAGGAGCTGCAGAGCTCCACAGCAGAGACTGGTGTATCTGTGCATGGGACCACAATAAGCCATATACCATAGAGCTGGGCTTTATGGAAGAGTGGCCAGAAAAAAAACATTACTTAGTGTTAAAAACAAGAAGGCACGTTTTGATTTTGCCAAAAGGCATGTGGGCAAATCCCCAAATGTATGGAGGAAGGCGCTCTGGTCAGATGAGACTAAAATTGAACTTTTTGGCCACCAAGGAAAACGCTATGCATGGCGCAAACCCAGCACAACACATCTGCCCAAGAACACCATCCCCACAGTGAAACATTGTGGTGGCAGCATCATGCTGCGGGGATGTTTTTCAGCAGCAGGGTCTGGGAAACTGATCTGAGTCGAGGGAAAGATAGATGGTGCAAAATACAGGGATATTCTTGAGCAAAACCTGTTTCAGTCTGCCTGTGATTTGGGACTGGGACGGAGGTTCACCTTCCAGCAGGACAATGACCCGAAGCATACTGCTAAAGCAACACTCGAGTGGTTTAAGGGGAAGCATTGAAATGTGTTGGAATGGCCTAATCAAAGCCCAGACCTCAATCCAATTGAGAATCGGTGGTCAAACTTGAAGATTTCTGTTCACAAGCGGAAACCATCCAACATGAAGGAGCTGGAGCAGTTTTGCTTTGTGGAATGTGCAAAAATCCCAGTGGGAAGATGTGGCAAGCACATAGAGACTTATCCAAAGTGACGTACAGCTGTAATTGCCACAAAAGGTGGCTCTACAAAGTACTGACTTTAGGGGGGGGTGAATAGTTATGCATGCTGAAGTTTTCTGTTATTTTGTCCTATTTGTTTGCTTCACAAAAAAAATAAAAATTTTATAAAAAAACAAACATAAATAAATAAAATAATAAAAACATTTTTAAAGTTGTAGGCATGTTCTGTAAATGAAATGATGCAAACCCTCAAACAATCCATTTTAATTCCAGGATGTGAGGCAACAAAACATGAAAAATGCCAAGGGGGTGAATACTTCTGCAAGGCACTGTATTTGTACTCCATTGTATTGTGAATTTGTTATCTCAACTTCTTCAAAAAAAAAGTTTCATTTTTACCCTTCAGCTGGTTATAGCTGGAGGGGTATTGTTGTTGTTTTGGTGCCCGGGCGGGCGGTTGTGCGGGCGGGCGGCGTGACAGTAAGTTTGTCCGGGCCATTGCTCGGCTCATGCACATGCCAGCTTTCTGAACTTTTGCATAGGCACTCCCTATGATCTAAATCTGTGCGTGGGGTAGCTAATTTGCATATGTGACCTTGGAAAAACTTACATTTTCTTCCGTGCGCTCGAGGTGTCCTGGCTGAGGACGACGTTCTATAGAACACCTATTTTTTTATTTATTTATTATTATTATTTTTTTAACTTTTGAAATGTAGTACGTTGTTTGGGTCACCCTGTACAATACTATGTGTATTAATTGCTATTACAACTAATACTAAGACTACTACTTGGTGCTAGTGTTACTTAGTTCTATGCCCCCTACTTACTGCAACTTACTCCTAGCTTCAGCCTGGTCTGGCTGTCATGCAGTGAGTGCACTATTTTTCCTCTTTGACTAGTGGAATGTTTGTCTGATATTTTCCATGATGAGACTGTGGGCACCAAGCATGTACTCTTAAGTTTAAGAAACTGCATTGTGTTTATAATTAAACTCTGTCAAGTGAACATATTTGGCTCCAGACACCTTGGCTTTGCTCCATTGTTTTAAGAGCAGCGAGACCTAAAGACGTGGACATTGTGGCTCCATTGCCTTCATGCCTATAGAAATGAAGCCAGAATACTTCCACCATGTTGTCAAATTTTGAGCCAGTCTGCGCAGGAGGCGTCACACTGGCATAGTGGTTAGCATGTGTGCCTCCTGGGCTCAGATATTTCTGTGTTTTGCCCATGCTTGTGTGGGTTTCTTCCGGGTACTCTGGTTTCCTCCCACAGTCCAAAGACATGCACATCAGGCGGTTCCAAATTGACCCAGGTGTGAGTGTGAATGTGTGGGTGTGGGGCCCTGTGATGGTCTGACGAGCTGTTGAGGGTCAGCCCCTCCCCTGCGACCCTAGTACGATTAAGCGATTCGGCAAATGAGTGAGTGATGAGCGAGTCTGCGCAGGAGAGAGTAGCATCAAAGTCAGCTACACCTATACTCATTTTTTAGCCCCGCCCTCTTCTCCCAATAACAAGGTACAGTGCTTCCCAGACCGGGCTGTAAATTATTTTATTCCCAAGTGTATCCTAGCCTTCTTACAATATAGTAAAATAAAGCAGCAAGTGACATTTTAGGTGATAAAACTCCTCGCATACTAAAGGCTCTTACCTTTTACTGGTTCCTTTTGGCGAGGCGCTGCTCCCGTCTGTTGTCATGCTTTAACTTTTTATGAAGGAATTCCGTAGGAACAGCCTCCAGGTTTAGAAGTAAAAGCTTGGGCTTCGTGCCAAATAGTTCTGCCTGGAGGTCACGCCGATAGCAGGTCGGGTTGAAGTGGTCTTTTCAGGCTACTGAATTGCGTCCGAAAGGAACGGCCCGTGCCGATGTTATGTTTTCAGTGATTTCTGTGCTTGTTGTTTGTGCAGCCGTTTACTTTACACTTCGCCATTTTCCTGGAGACACAGCTCAGCACTGGCCGATAATGTGTTCTCTTAGACTGGTGTCTGCTAATAGGACACACAACAAATTTACTACAGCCAGTAAAGGAGCAACATGCCGATGCGCATGTCTAGTAGTAGTGTGGCAGCACTTGCCCAAACTTGACATGGGACAAGGACTGACGTCGTCTGATGGAACTGCTGATGTCATAGATAATCATTTTAAAGGGATGGTAATACAAATTCACCAAAGGTACCCTTTAAACATTTCCTCAATACAAGATTTTCTCTCTCTCTCTCTCTCTCTCTCTCTCTCTCTCTCTCTCAGTCACAAGCTTTCATTCTCCTCATCTCCATAGCACAGGCCAGCTGTAATTACAACACAGTTAATTTAACAAAGTGCCATGAGACAGTATGCCAGTGAAACCCACATTCTTTTTTTATGTTCATTGTGGTTCCTCATGCTGGTGTAATGAGCAGCACAAACACTTTGCATTAATCTGCAGCTACAGGCTGCACAAGATGGTCGACTATAACAGTGTAGAGAACGCCTTTGGCTTTAAAGCTGTGCCGTCCTCAAGGAAGGATGGATGGTTGTTGTGACTCGTGCCTCGCCACTCTGATGTTTAACGCTCGCTCGCTGATTTTATTGAAATGAACTGAACACTAACGCCGTGTGATTTTGTTAAGGGATTATATAAGAAGTGTGATAATCCGTTTAATGGTGGGCCGCTATATTGAGCAGCAAAGCAGAAGATGAGTCCTAGTGTGTTTTAGGGTGTGTGTGTGCGTGCGCGCATCAATTGATTTGTGTGCCATTTGTTATGCTACATAGTATTTCTGTACCTGTGCAGTAATGAAGCCCCTGGTCTTTTTATCCTGTGAGGTTGTGTGCTTTTGCAGGCATACCAGTCTTTGAGCGTAGGATTGAGATGATTGACATCGATAGCAGGAATCACAGAATACTTACCCGGACGATCAAATGCCATGGATTTAGGAGCTTTAGACACATCTCCGTGTGCGTGGTGTGTGCTTTGTGATTTCCTGTTTAGCCCAGCTTTTGATAATGCATACGAACCACGGCTTGAGTCTTTTTACGTGGTTACCATAGTAACAGCAACGCTACAGGTAGAGCATATCCAGTGAGGATTGTGCTGTTGGTTTTTTAAACCTACAGGCAGCGTGATAAGGCTCTAAACTGTTTGAACATAAAACAGAAGAATGTTTTGTGTAATGCCCCCAGTGTTTGGGTGAATGTTGTATTCTTTCTCACAGTGTGAAATGAGAGACATCATTTAGTGAGCGCCGCTCATTCCGAGAACATTTAGCCGCTTTTTTGGGGGGGGGGGGGTGCATAGAGAGTCTTCAGAAGGTTAGAACACATGCTTGTTGAAGCTCTTGGATATGTTTGTGTATATTTCTTGTTTGCTCATTTATATCTGTTTCTCATATACATATTGCTGCCAAATACAAACCTTTGACTGCTTTACTGCATGTTTTGCACAAATCACTATCAGGGCTGGAGGCACGGTGGTGCAGTGGTTAGCACATCTGCTTCGCAGCAAGAAAGTCCTGGGATCGAGTCCCATCTTTGTGTGTTTCTATGTGGAGATTGCATGTTCTCCCTGTGTTTGCATGGGTTTCCTCCAGGTACTCCAGTTTTCTCCCACTGTCCAAAGAAATGCAGATTAGGCAAATTTGGGTGTTCCATCTGAATTTGAATTGGGTGTGAGTGCGAATGCTTGTGTGTGTTTGTGTCTGCGATGGTCTGGCATGCTGTTCAGGGTGTACCCCGCCTTCGCCCATTGTCGGCTGAGATGGGCTCCAGTCTCTCTGCAATCCTAAAGGGATTAAGGAGTATCGGTACTGGCCATCCTTACAGCATAATTTGTGCATATGTAATACGTTTAAACGATACAGACACTTATTTTTTACATAAATGACCATAAAAAGCACAAAAGCTTAGCAGTCATTTTTCCCCGGAAGTGACGTCAATGTGTTGGGCATTGCCTCTTATGGAGACAGTGAAACTTGCATTCTAGTAACTCTGAGGATGAGAACGCTGCCAGAGATGTGTGTGACGGTGAATCCAAAATGGCTTATGCAGCCAACGTTTTGCCAACTCGGCTTTCCTGTCGTCAGTTGGTTTAGGATCAAAAAGAAATGTTTTCCATGATTTCTGCCCTTGTTGTTTGTACAGCTCAGCACTGGACGATAATCCGTTGTGCTACACGGGTCAGTGAAGCAGCCAACCAATCCAACGCGTCTCCACCAGGCTGGAACAGCCAATCAGGAAGGCACCATGTCTCTGAGCGTGCCTTGTGTCATAGCACTTACACACACTTTAAAACCGGGCAAGGACTGATGTTGCCGGAAGGATCCACTGATGTTATACGTGATCGTTTTTAAATAGCTAGTAACACTCATTCACCACAGGTACCCTTTAAACTGTTCAGCAAATGAGTGAGTGAGTGAGTGAGTGAAGCTTTTAGAGCTGAGCTCAAGAGAGCAAATTTGGTTGCGCTCTCGGGTAGGGAGGTGTGGCATGCAATCTCTCTTCTGTCATAAGTGACTTAAGCTTATCATGGGTGTTTGTAAGCTAATGACTGGATGGATGGCGCTTTCCTTTCCTGATTAATTAGCAGTTCAAAAAAAGAAGCAGTGCCTTTGGAGGAAGCACATGGCTTTCATAGAGGATGGTAGCTATCGTGTGATGAAGTGATTGGTCTGGTGGTTGTGAAAAATACAATATAATTTCTAAAAAAAAAATCTAAATAAAAGACATTTTAACTATTCATGCTCTCTAAATAGGGTAGAGTAACAGGTAGTGCCTACATTGAGCAATGCATGGCCAAGAGAATGATACCGGAGATCCAACCATAGAAAAACTTGCCAGTTATCAGCTGTTGTGTATTCCTTTAAGGACACATTCTTTCTATATTTTGATCTGTCCATCCTTCCATCCATCCATTATCTGTACGGGTCAGGAGGGAAGATGGAACCCAGCTGACTTTGGGCGAGAGGCGGGATACACCCTGAACAGGTCATTAGTCTATTGCCTGGCTAACACAGAGATAAGGAACCATCACACTCACATTCACCCCATGGACAATTAAGAGTAACCAGTTGAACTAATGCGCATGTCTTTGGACTGTGGAAGGACACCAGAGTAGCCCAACGGAGACACATAGAAAGGTCCTTGGCCAAGATTTAAACCTATAGCCTTCTCACGGTGAGGTGACTATGCTAACCATTGAGCCACTGTTCGCACCCTTTGTTTTTAAATTTAATACTGAAATGCAGGACTGGACGATGGCTTTTTATGGCATGTGCAACATTCATTTTCTAAGGCGCTTAATCCTAACTAAGGATTTAGGGGAGTCTCAGCCGCTTCTGGGCGAGGGCGGAGTACACCCTGGACAGCTCGCCGGGCCATCGCAGGGCGGCAAGTGCACCATTAGAGATGCAAACATGGATATTTTGTCCTTAGTGGGATAAATTTGTTGACGCTCAACACAGACCGATTGCCACAAGCCTGCTGCAAGCAAGCCTCAATTTTTATTATAACTTGCCATCAAATCTCAGGTCTGTGCAGGCGTGTATCACATACCACATGTGGACAGTTCCATGTGCGTGTCCATCATTGCCCCGCCCCAGTCGGAAACAATGTGTTTGTTCTTTTGAAGTGAGGTAAGCTTTGAAGCTGACCTTTCAGTGTTGTCTGAAGAGATGTGTCCACTCCGACCCACACGCGTTGTGAACTGCAATGTAATCTATGCTGGGAGGAGGATGAAGATCAAGGTCAGCCAACCTCCAGTCCCAAACAAGACGTAACAGGAAGGCGACCCACCGTGATGAGCATGGTGGGATGTGTTCACCATGAAATCATGAACCAGGTGTGCGAACACTGATTCGATTCGCTGAACCAGTGACTTGGTGAATCAGCTCATTTGCTAATTAGTTTTCTTCTTGGTGGCAGCTGGGTGATCAAACACTACACTGAACATGGTGCCACTATCATTCCCTGGTTTTAGTGCATTGGAGTAATGAATAATGCTTTTCGCCACTCTATCCCCTGAACGTCTGCCATTTTGATTAGTGGTGCCTGCCATGTGTCTTGTGTGCTGTCGTTCTGTTTGGCCACGAGTCCTGATTGCCCTATCTGTCATCCTCCTGCTTGTCCTAGACATGAGGGATTAGCTGATGTATGAAAGGTTAGCATTGTTAGTGACCATTCATCTACTGTGCTGTCTGCTTAAGGAACAATCTCTGTTTGGAGAGTTCATGAGGTTGCTGAGCATGTTGTCATGTGTTTGATTCACGGTTGAAAAACATTTTGCCTTTGGAACCAACATGAAATGGCATTTATTTTTTGCAATTATAAAATAAACTGAAGAAAAAGACCAGGCGGCACAGTGGCCTAGAGGTTAGAACATCCACCTAACAGCAAGTCCCCGGCTTTTCTGCATGGAGTTTGCATGTTTTCCTTGTGCGTGTGTGGGTTTCCCCCCATGTACTCCAGTTTTCTCCCACAGTCCAAAGACATTAGGCTGATTGGCTGTTTCAAGTTGCGTCTAGGTGTGAGTATGTGTGTGTGTGTGTGTGTGTGTGTGTGTGTGTGTGTGTGTGTGTGTGTGTTAGCCCTGTGATAGATTAGTTAACTGTTCGGGGTTCTTCATTGCAGCTCCCAAGCGGTGCATCGACAAGGTGCGCGACTATCAACCGGTTCGAATCCAGGTTGATGCCGCAGCTATCCGTGACCCGAAGTCCACGGGAGCTAATTGGTCGAGCAGGAGGGAGGGGGGATGGCATACACTCACTTCCCTGTCACTCACAGCGATCACCAGCCAATCATGGGCGTCTGTAAACGGATTCGTACGAGGGAGCGGATAGCGATTTCCCTCCGAGTGTGTTAGGTCGCCTCCAAATACGCATGCGCAGTTCGTAAAGAGGCGGGTGGCAGCATCACATGTCATGGAGAGGGCATGTGTATGCTTACACCCCTCCCTGGTTGGTGGTGGTCATGTGATATGGAAGGCAACACTTGACGGGTGGGAATTGGATACGACTAAAATGGGGGGTGGGGGGTGTCAATTTGCAGAATGTGACTGGGATGAAAATTTGTTGAGTCATTGCACAAATGTTTTATACCCGCGTACAAACATCACGTGATTGGTTTAAATTCACAGATCATACGGATCATACACAGCCTGTGATAGACAGATAGATGTGTGCATTGCAGTCCTGCAGTGTGTTTGTGGCTGGTCTGTCTGCTTCCTGCTCTATTGCTCCTCAGCGTTTGAAGTGTTTGAAGTCATGAAGGTCAGTGTGTAGCGTGAGGGAGGCGAAATCAATAAAACACTGAGCGATTGATTACACCACAGGTGGTGGGATAGACACACACACACATGCACAGTGGAGATCTTTATAGATAAACCACTCTCAGCTTCTCAGTTTTATATTCTCCACAAACATCCTTGCATGTGAAATCATTGCTATTTTCTACATATTGATGGGTTCAATTTATGTGTGTTTACCAATAATTAGAATTTAAAATCAAACTCAATGTCTGCTGATTGTGTGCACAAAACCATGCGAGTAATAATGCTAATAATCCAACAGTATCTGCATCCATTACCATGACGGGAACTGTGGGAAAACTGTGTCGAGGTTTAAGTAGCTTCTATTTCAAATAAATGCCGACGATGCTAGTTACGGCTTCGACAGACGCTTTAGCCAACAAACCAGTAATGATCTAGTCATTTCTTCAGAATATCACATGGTGTACCAGCTACGTGACCTTTAATCCAGCTGAGAACTTGTGTTCTGACTATAAAATTGCTGTATCACTGACACACTTGGTCGAACTCACTCAAGACTTACTGCTGTAAACTGGCACTGATGATTGCAGTGAATGTACTATTAATGAATAGAGAAAGAAATATTCATATGGAGAAAATTTGACCCAGAGCCGTACCATGATTGAGCGTATTCGGACTTTTGCAGTTTCTTCAGTTTGTTGTTGTATGAAGGCCGCACTGTCAATCAAATTACCGTGAGGTTTCCATTAAAGAAGAGGCATATCAGATTTCAGATCCTTTACTTGGTTTTTAATAGCAGTGAGTGTTTGTAACTAGTAATTGTACACAACCTGAAGATTCGACTTAAAGACTTACTGTTCTTGGGGGCATGATTGACACGTTGGACATTGAATCATCCCGCTATTGAGTAAATGTAAGAGAATTTTGAAGATTGGACCTCCTATTAGTGAATTATGTAAAGAATATGGCATATACTTCTGCTGTGGAGTAAATAACGACAGAAGTGTTATCATTTAGGGTATAATTAAACAGATTTTGTTGCTCCTTTACAACTCTACCAGCCGTCTGTTTCGTATTCATCATTGTCTCCCAATTCCTACAGCTGCCCTGTGTGAAGTTTCTCTCACAGCTGGGAGGAAATCGTACCTACTGTTTTCAGCCGAAAACATTTTCTCATATAACGCTTCCCCTAGCATGCTGACTCTCTTAGCCATTGTGGCTAACAGTTCCAAAAATCCTCTAGCCACAGGAAAGACCTCTTGGCCACATTTTTTACAAATTTAAAGATAATTTATTGAGCAACATGATGGTACATTATTCATGCAGTTACCACACATACACCATTGGCGATAACACTTGGTCAATTATGAGCATAGATTTGGGGTATTTTTATGTATTAGAAATAATAAATAAGAATCTCAGAATGACTTATTTTTATGCATCACCAATGTGGCAAACTTAAAAACAAATCACCAAAATTAGTGTTGTATTAGCCAATAGGATCATGGCGAACGGCTAGCAAAAGCCTATAAAGGAACTCACAGATACCGCCGTGTTTTTCTTTTGGCAGGACAAGCTAGCCAGCTGACTGAGGAGTGATGTATATTTCCCTCCTCAGACAATGATCTGTCCAGTCTGTGTTGTGGATTTGTGAAATGATTGTCTATACGTTGGTTTGACCTAAATTAAATACTTGCAGATACAACACTAATACTATTCATTTAAAGGTAAGAAGTACTGATTTGTTTGCTTTTGATGCTGGGTGTAGCCATCCTGATATGACGTGAAGAAGAAGCTGGGGTCAGAGCGCAGGGTTGGCCAACATCCAGCCCCCCTAGGCAGAGCAGGTTAAGGGCTTTGCTCGAGGACCGAACAGTAGCTGCTTGGTGATGCTAAAGCTTGAACTCCTCAATCTCCTGACCATCTAATCACTGAATTAAGAACTTCTTGATCAGAGAAAAGAGGTGTGGAGATAAACCCTGCAGGATGCAGCTTTTATTTTCTGTATGAAGTACAGTCTTCCACACATTATTTTTTTCTCACCAAGTCTATTAAAAATTCTTGTATGGAACACTAGTGATCTTGGTAACCCAGGGTGTGGCGAATGAGCTGTGATCGAGCAGGGGATTGCAAACTGCAGCAGTTCTTGCTGTTGCTTTTCTTCTCTCACTCTGACGCTCTCGTCGCTGGACTCCTTCGTTACTGTTGCAGGCTACCTCCTGTTTTGGGAAAACCGTGTCACATCTGCTCTTTAATTCCAGTGAGTCACACAAACCCTGTCCTGCTGTTCAATATCGAGCGATCCCATCTGCTTTTCCTCTTCTCCCTTTTCTGAAGGAGACGTTTACCCATGCATCCTTTTCTGGGTGTTGTGGACGGTCTGTCTCAATCCGTCAGTACTGTTTATGTTTGGGTTTCTTTAAGCTGGCAATGTCCTCCTCTCATCTCCATTTGTTGCTCTGAACCCTCCACTCTGCCTCACCGCAACCCCTCCTTCTCCTCCTCTTCCCACCCTTTGTGTTCGTCTTCCTCTCTCTGCAGTGTTATGTAATCTGATTGATCTTTGGGGAAAGTGCTGGTGTGCTGATAAAAGCAGAGCGGAGATTTGGAAGGGTAGTACTCTGCCTTAGGACGTCGTCTCTTCATCTAACTTCTCCTTGCACATACTTTATGACCATATGCAATCATCTAGATGTAAAGCATCATGGGATTGAGATGTTAAGATTCAGGCATCTGTTTGATGTGTTGTATGATTTGTGGTGCATGCCAGTTGTACGGAGCATGTTTGTACAAAATGAAAGAAAGTTCGTACATTATTCTACCGTTTGAGAAGACAGGACCTGAGACTGAGGTTTAGTAATAATTTTTCTGTTCCTTGTGGATGAAAACCACTGTTGCACTAACCCAACATATCCAACATGCAGTAGATGTTGTCGGCCCCTTCACTGCAACACAGATATCACCACCAATTTGGCAAAACAACCTCAAAAAGGGCTGAAAAGTCTACAGGTCAGGGAGTTCTGTTGGTATCTATGGTTGTGCAACATGGGATGTTTGTCTCTGTATTATAATAGAGTACAGCCAGGTTCATTTACTTGCTTACATTTACATTTATGGCATTTGGCTGAGGCCCTTATCCAGAGCGACTTACATTTTTGTCTCATTTATACAACTGAGCAATTGAGGGTTAAGGGCCTTGCTCAAGGGCCCAACAGTGGCACCATGGTGGTACTGGAGCGTGAACAAGCAACCTTCAGATCAGTAACCCAGAGCCTTAACCAATGGGGCAGTGGTGGCTTAATGGTTAAGGCTCTGGGTTACTGATCTGAAGGTTGCTTGCCAAACATACATCTTGGAATTATGGCCTAAAAGTTAGACAAACTTTAAGGCCATAATTCCAAGATGTATGTTTGGCACAAAAACACCACTGTACATCACTATAAGAACACTGTAACCATGGTGACACATGATGGTGGCAGCATCATGTTTTGGGGCTTTTTTCCTCTTCAGCTGGAAGATCCACACCAACAGAAGATTTGAGTTTAGGAATGGTCCTGCCAGAGCCGAGACTTGAATCTAGTTGAAAATCTATGAGGTGACTTGAGGAGGGCTGTGATGAGGAGATGTCCTCACAATCTGTCAGTTTTGGGTGTTTTTGCAAGGAAGAGGAGATGTGTTCTACAAGTGGAGACCTGTATCTTCATATTGCCAAGTTGAAACAGTCCTAAATAATGAAGGGCAAATAATTGGTAGCAAACAAATTTGTGAGAAATTTGGGTCACAGACAGGGTGCTAAATAAATGATAAGGGTAGGCTGGAGAGTTTCCGTCATTGTGATGCTGTACTTTATTTTAATGCCACAGTTATACTGCTTTCACTGGTTAATGGTGATAAAGAATCACATCAACATTTTCAACATGATGCATTAAGGTTTTTCAGTACTTTTTGGAGAATACCACTGTATGACCCAGTGTTAGATCTACCAACACATCACACACTTGTCCACGTCTCATCCAACAAGAGTTTTTACACGCTGTGTCTGTAAAGTTGTAACAGAAGAGCAAAGAAGGAGAGAAGGGGGGAGGGGGGGAGGAGGGAAGGGGGGGGGGGGGGGTGGGGGGGGGTAAGGGAGGGGGGAGGGGGGGGGGGGGGGGGGTGGGAGGGAAGGGGGG
>JBCNYH010000021.1:41929156-41946918 GCA_039654325.1 Tandanus tandanus
TTTGTGCGTGCTCTCTCCCTTTCTCTGTCTGTTTTGCGCTCTCTCTCTCTCTCTCTCTCTCTCTCTCTCTCTCTCTCTCTCTCTCTCTGTCTGTCTTGTGCTCTTTCTCTCTCTGTTTGTCAGGTTTTTTTTTTTTCAGTTTAATAAGCTTTATTAGCATGACCGTACACAGGTACAGTATTGCCAAAATGTTTCAAGAAACTTATGTGAACATATTTTAAACATTGTTAAACGACTGTAACAATATGTGAACTAATTGGTTCGAACATTCTCTGTCTGTCTTGTTCTCTCTCTCTCATGCTCTGTCTTGTACTCTCTCTCTTTCTCTCTGTCTTGTGCCCTCTCTCTCTCTCTCTGTCTCTGTCTTGTTCTCTCTCTCATGCTCTGTCTTGTGCATGTTCTCTCGTGCTTTCTCTCTCTTGTGCTCTTTCTATCTCTCTTGTGCTCTTTCTCTCTCATGCTCTCTGTCTTGCATGCTCTTTCTCTCTTTCTATGTGCCTTGTGCTCACTCTCTCTCTCTCTCTCTCTCTCTCTCTGTCTGTCTGTCTCTCTCTTTCTCTCTGTCTTGTGCACTCTCTGTCTCTCTCTCTCTCTCTCTCTCTCTCTCTCTCGCTCTCACACACACACACACACACACACTGAAGCAATCACTGTTCTATGAATGTTTCAAATCAAATGCATGTAAACTGCAGTAATGGTACTATCCAGCAATCTCTATCAAGCTGAACTAAAGTAGTGGACTGTACAAACGCCCACACATTTTAAGTTCATCACATGTATAAGCATAATTTTCAGACATTCTTGAAAAAAAATGAGGGCAAAATCCGTTTTTGCACTTGCAAAGGCACTTTAAGCACGTACTGCGCCCCTCAAAACACAGCCGTAGCTTCTTTTACCCACACTAAACCCTGCCCCTTATATTCTCCCATTTATACACTGTGTTCAAGTACTTGGGAATTCCTACTTTGGAACATTGCCACCTTTCCGTGTCATTGTTTGTGGCAAATCGTAATGCCTTTAAAAGTGAAATAAAATATTTAATAAAATCAAACATGGGTGAGCATGGTTATGACTTATTTACTACTCAGGAAATGTCCACAGCTCAGGCAACCCCACATTAAATAATGCAAGTCACTGACACTATTAACCCACTGCTTCAAGACCTGGTGCTTTGTGGCTGAACTGTCACTTCGGTCAACTGAGCGGTTTTTAGGGAATGAGCCTGCTGTTACATTCGTAATTCATGAAAAGCTTCAGAAACTGACGCAGTGTGAATTGTCCAACAGAAATGTCTAGTAATATGAGTAACACTGTCATGGCATGAAATTTAAAGATAAAACGTTTCCAACAAGTTAACTTAGAGGGTGCAAACCTCTACCAAGCAAAAAACCCCACAAACAAATAAACAAACAAAGAACAGCGCATCTCCTGCTGGGCCAACTGCAATACCACAATTGTAAATAATCGTCCTGTCTCACAGTGTTAAAGAATCCTTTAAAAAATTCTCAGATTCAGCATTTGATCTGGATCATCTCCAAAATCTATTGAAGTATTCCTCGTCTAAAGCCATACCTCTGGAAGAAATTTCCTGAAAATGCACGCATAACTTTTTGTATAATCCTGATAACACACAAACAAATTAAAGGTGTAAAACAAACAAACAAAACAGAAATAAACAAGCAAAAAAACTTCCGTAGTGGGCAAATACAGGCCAGCACAATAGACCGGCAATATTTATAAATGCCACTTATAACATAAGCACTTGGTTCTCTTCATGTCACTTTAGAGTGGACTGTTATTACCAAACTGATCCAGGTACCGTATCTCTGGAACAAGAACACAGACTCCGGATTTGCAGTGGGCCGATGTTTACTTGTTTGGTGTGGGTCAGGTTTGGACAAAAATTTTGTAGATATGTGACCATCACACCCATAAGGGTGGAGCCTATCTCAGCCGACAGTGGGTGATGGCAGGGAGACACTCTGAACAGCTCGCCAGACCATCACAGGATCAACACACGCACACACCAATCATTCACATTCACATTCACACCTAGGGGCAATTTGGAACAGCCTGTTAGCCTAATGCGCATGTCTTTGGACTGTGGGAACAAACCGGAGTACCCGAAGGAAACCCACACAAGCACGAGGAGAACATGCAAACTCTATATCACACTTGCAGTCATGGTGGCTACTCTGTAATTGGGGCCCCATATTGAATTTAAGTCACACAGGGGATTGTGGGTAATGTATGACAGCGGAGGACGCACAGACGGAGTCAAAATGCCGGGTATGACTTGCTGTGTGCCTGGATGCTTTAATAATCATGTCAGAGATCGACAAGGGAGTTTCTTCGTTTTTCCTAAGGACACTAAGCTTAGAAACAAGTGTGTGTGTGTGTGTGTGTGTGTGTGTGTGTGTGTGTGTGTGTATTTATCAACGTTAGTCGGGCTGGAAATAAGGGAAATACAGTAAATTCAAGCCGTCTTCAACCCTCCGAGTCCGTAATGGAGAAGAAAAACATACATTAGTGTGCAGTGAAGATTATACCCCACCACTTTTTTCTAAAACGGCTCCTAATAAAAAGAAGTAAAAAATGACTTCTCTATAATTTTTGGTGAAATTGTATTGAACAATGCTATTGTAGGCAAGGAGAACCAAAAAAATAAAATAATTCTGACAAGGATATTGAGGTAAAAGTAAGGATAATAAACAAAAACCCTGAAAATACCAATTTTTCTGAAAAATTGAAAGGTGTCACAAATTTTTTTTACTTTTGCACAGCATGAATGAACTTCAAACCAGGGACTAGCAATGTGCTAATCCTAATGCGCTCGCTAAATAACACGGCAGATCAATGTTCCAATATGTAAGTCACAGGCATCATGTTCTCAAGGTTATGAGGATTAAGTGGCTTTATCTCGCGCGTGTGTGTGTGTGTCAGTGTGTGTGCTTGAATATTTGTTGTAAGATAATGAATGTAGGGGACGTCACACTTTGTCAGGGTTAATGTAGGTATTAGTTAGCCATAACTTGCCTCTGTTTCAAGTCCGATTTCTTGCTTTTTAAACTGGCATTTCTGCGTCTTAACCATCTTTTCAACTCGGATACTGTTGCTGCCTCAAAGGGTGAGTGATGAAGGTAAGAAGGAAGATAAGATAAAACTTTAATGTCCGTTTGCACAGAAATTTGTCTTGCATTTAGATGTCCAACAATCGTCATCTAAGAACACAAACACACTCACAACATAAGGCGCATCCCGCACGCAAACGATCCCATGAGTCCCACAGGGTTCTCACAGTCCAATAATCAAAGTTAAGGGTTGGGGTTAGGGGTCTAGTGCTGAGTGAATATAAGCGAGGGGGTGAGGCACCACTTTGCTGTCTTCTGCTGGGTAAGTAGTGACACAGAATAAGGGAGGACTGAATGTTTGGATTCTGAACTGCTCCAGGTACATCATCAGGAGTCGAAATGGGCTACAAAACATTAAGTTCCACTCCAGAGCCATTTGGACAGGAATGCACCGCTGCTGTGTCAACTCTGTGCGGTTTTTCTGTTGCTGTTTTGCCTGTGAGCTGCAGCATGCCAGAATGAGTTAGAGAGCCACAGTGCAGCCTGTCAGCTTTTTCCCTCCCACTGTATCTCAATGCTTAGAAATTTTATATTGAGTTTTTACTTCTTTTCAAAAACAGAGTATTTATATAGTAAAGTACAGTATATTACCACACATGATGTACTACAGGACGGAATATTGACAAGTATGCCAATAGGACAAATTACACAGTATGATTTGTATATTAAATATATTTATATTCATAGTAGGTTTGCATTATTGATTATTTTATTGATAAACTTTTTATTCTTAAGAAATATTCCATATATATATATATTTAGTAAAAATATATTTCAATTATCTGTCTTTAATTAATTCTCTCTCTCTCTCTCTCTCTCTCTCTCTCTCTCTCTCTCTCTCTCTCTCTCTCTCTGTGTGTGTGTGTGATACACATATGTATGTGTATATATATATATATGTGTGTATGTATATTAGATTATATATCATTTTAATACACCCTTAAAATTCTTATTGTAAGAGAAAGAAGGAATATTATTGTATTAATCATTTGTTATTTAAAATAACCTTATGGAATTCTTAATAAACAATTTTATTATTGGTTATTTTATTATAGAAAATTTTAACCTCTGTATTTACTTCTAGACTTCCATGTTGCAGTGATGTACTTTTTTGGTATAAATGTTACTGGTTATGGTTCAGTTATGGGAATAATCACTCCAGTGGACGGTGCATTACTAAGAAAAAATAATACCCCTGCACTTTTTAAAGTATTCCTTTAAATATTAGCTAGAGTAAGAGTATGAAAATCTGGGCCGATTTATATTTGGTGCATTTGCGTAGTGATTTAAAGAGTGGGATTATGGTTAAACATGGCTATTTGCAGTCCTCCTCCCTCCCAGCCTTGTATTTTTGGTGCTGTGCACTGGGTGAAATCTGATTGGTTTGCATTTCTGATTTCGTATACGGAAACTGATGAGCTGTTTTGATGTTATTTCAGTGGATTTAATTAAATATGGATGAATATTCTTTAAAACCGAGTAATACTGTTGAAAGTATCTGAAGTATGAATAATAAAACACTAAACAATAACGTGTTATGAATAAAGTTTTTCCCACTTTTCATCAGAGCTCATGCTCTGAAGCCACTTTCTGATAGTAAAGTTCCATTTTCACAAAGGATGGAATTAAGTCATTTAACTCTGCAGTGGGGGTACACAGGTGAAATGATTCGGTTTAGAGAAGTTATACAATATTAGTAAGTGATTCTAATTGCTTTAATACCAAAATATATTTATTGGTTATTTTGTAAAGCCACCTTTGAGATCGATTTACAAATTTATTAATTTAAAGAAGTAAACATCAGAAACTAAAAACTGATCAAGTCCATTTAAGACCAAAGGAGAGGAGTATTTATTTATTTATTTATTTACCAGGACATTTATTTAAGAGGATCTTTCATGAGTTTAACAGTTGATCAAAACCATGTACAGTGTTTAAAAAAATGCATATTATATTGGAACATACTGATAATAATTTGCAATATATTTAGTTGTCAAAATTGTACAGTATTTCTGCCTTTTTTTTTATCACTTAGACAAAATGAATGCATCACAGTAATATCACCGAGTACCTGTAAGCTCTATACTGTGTCTCTGGTACAATTTGAGTATTTTATTTCAGACCTCACCCTGGTAGAGGACGTGTACAGCTCGAACATGCATCATTTCAGATCGGCAGTAAAATATTAAATGTAGTTTCTAAGTAATAAATACCTGGTTACTTATTTTTAGTTTATTTACAACATTAAAAATTTTGTTATTTGTTATTTACTCATTTATTTAACTTATGTATTTGTTTTAATTACAAGCATTTCAGTGTTTCTTTGTCCTGTTGTGACTTTTTGTTCTGATTGCGTTTATAGACGAATGGTAATCCTTTCTGCATGTTGGTATGGTAAAATCAATTGTAATGCGCTCAGACTTTTATAGCGCGTGTATTTGAGAAAATGTTTACGAGAAAGAGTAAGTAATCTGTTATAACTGATTCATAATGCAAGACTGGTGTGTGGCTCTGTCCTACTGAATTTGTTTCGAGCATGGACCAAATCAAAAAATTCTTATTTAAATGTCTTAGTTTTTGTTTCTTGTGTTTCAACATAGTATATACTAATCCACCTTTCCAAAGCATGGTTTCTGGGTAGTATACTAAAGTCTGAATGAGTATGCCAAACAGATCCTGTTAGCTGCATAGCTCTTAGCATGGCTTGATGCGCGGACCTCATCTGACCTGCCTGTGTCATGTACACAAACGATGTAATCGCATTTTAGTTTGCTTTTCTTTTTTTCTGTGTAGTATATACGGTAACTCTTGACGTGAGTTTAATAGACGCCATTACACAGCTTTTACATGTGCTTAGAACTCACCTGCACTGCCGATGTTTTTACTTGATGTTCCATCTTGGGGAATATTCAAATCAGCGACATCCTCCTCATCTTCAGATGGACTGGAATATTTTACCACAACTGGTACCTTTTTAACCCAGTAGTATGGATGTAATAACCTGACGGCGTGTAGGTGCGAGCATAGCATTTCCTTTTTCCTTTCCGCCCAGAGGCAGTGTGGGATGTGTAACTGCATTAGCTCCGTAGTGGGATTAGAGACTGTTACCGTCTTCTCACAATGAAAGGGATGTAATCTACACACTGTATAACAACAGGGATTACAACATGACTTTTAAAACTCTTTTTAGTCTACAGTAATCACTACAGTGTAGTACTGGTCTTGTGTTCTCTATAAAATGTAGCTCTAAACCTGCTGGATTTTTAGTTCTTGGAAGTCAAAGATTTTAAATTAAATGAAAAGCCTGTTGGTAAAGACAGATTTTAAAATCTATATAAAAGATCAGCAAATCACGAACAAGCTCTGATGGGATAAAAGACTCTTTAGAAATGATTTCTTCTGTCTTTCCAAGTGCTACACTTGCCCTAGCATGAGGAATTTGTGGGACTGAATCCTGACGATGCCGCAGCCATTCACTGCTGGGAGCTGAAGGGAAAAAAGGCTTTGCTTTTTTGAGTGGGAGGGATGGTATACTTTCCTTGCCTGTCAATCACAGTGACACCTAGCCAATAATGGGCATCTGTGAGCTCGTGTATGCAGAAAAGGACAGATTTAAGCTTTGCTCATAGTGTAAGGCAGCAAGAGCAGCTAGTTCATAAAGATATGGCTGGGTGGCATGGAATGTTTAAAAGGAAACACGTGTTAGCCTTTACATATCCAATCAGCAGCTGTTTAAACTGGGACAGATGTGTAAAGGTAAGTCTGTTGGGGTTTTACACCCGAGCTTATTGGCTCATCAGTGCCGAAGCTTATCCCCGGTTTCTGTAGCGTGAAGTGACTAGGAGTTCAACTCCTCCTGGATGGGATGCTAGTCCACCACAGGTTACCTTCCCAGTATTTTTACTGGTACCGATTTATACTGCTGGGTGGACAGAGGCACACTTGTGGTTAAGACCTTGCCCAGGGGTCTTAGCACAGCGGGGGTCCAATGGGGATTCGAACTCACGACCTCCTGATTATAAGCCCAGCACTCGAACCTCTACACCCCCGGCCCCACACGGGACAGATGTGTAGAATAGCATAAATGAGGGAAAGTAAAATTAGTAATAAGAAATGTTTCATTTACAAATGGGACTTGGCTCAAAAAGTTATAATGGTTCTAATGTTTCAAATTCTTTTTGTCATTGGTGTCAGAATTGAGTGTTTACAGTATCATTACATTTGAGGATATATAAATCATTGACTTGTTGCATTTTTGAATAAACCTTGACCACCCATGACTATGAATGCCTTATAAGGTTCTTTGTCGTTTTCTTGCAGCATGATGTGCCCAATAATGGCAAAAGTGCATAAGACCTCTATTGAAGCATCATTAAATCATAAACTATCACCACATATTCACCATCAGAGAGCACCGAGCTCCTGGAGGACCTCAGAATCCCATTAGTAAGCCATTAGATACATCTAGAATCCGTTACAGGTCACCTGCCAAGAGATTAAGAGCCATTCCTTCTGATATCAATCCCAGTAATAACCATTAAACATGGACACAGTGCCATTGACAGGAAGCACCATCTTTCTTTGCGCCTTAAAAGTATTTGTACACTTAAGCCATGCATACAAATATATATGAATTTCATTGCACTAGTAAACTCACTCTTCACTCATTTGCCAAACCACGAAATCCTATTAGGGCCACGGAGAGGCTTTAGTCTATGTCAGCCAACACTGGCTGAAGGCGGGGTACACCCAGAACAGCTCGCCAGACCATTGCAGAATCAACACACCCACAATCATTCTCACACACACACTAGGGGGAATTTGGAGCGGTAAATTAGCCTAACGTGAATGTCTTTGGTCTGTCAGGGGGACCGGAGTACTCTGAGGAAACCCGCGCAAATATGGGGAGAACATACAAACCTCACACAGAAACGCCTGAGCCCGGGACTCGAAACAAGATGTCAATACCAAGTTCCATCTGCAAAACAAAAGCAAAGCAAAAAAATGGACCACAGGGGTCCAGACGCTCCCGCCGTAAGGACCATTTTAGGACCATTGCCAATATAGAACAAGCATAGCAAGTTTTAAAACCCCAGCTTCAGCACACAGCAAGTAAATGTCTGAAAACCTAATATGCAGTTTTGCTCTGTGACCTTGAAAAGTAGGTCAAGGTCACTCGCACACAAACTCATCCTAGCGCTCATACTAGTGAGCCAGCATACCAAGTAGCAGAAAGTAAATGTCTGGAAACTAAAGTGTCTGAAAACTAAAGTGTGATGGATGGATGGATGGATGTATGGATGGAACCCATTCCTATAGCTCTCGAAGGGCGTTAGGAGTTAAAATGACGTACTGGTCACAATTCTGGGATGGGTATGTTGGCTCAGTGACTACTATTGTCACTTCACAATGAGCAGATTTGGGGTTTGAATCTCAGCCAAGGGCATTTAAGTGTTCCATACTTACCTGGGTTTCCTGTGGGTACTCCAGTTTCTTCCCACAGTCGACATGCCCCTTAGATCAACTAATCTCTAAATTACCCACAGGTGTTATCTGGGATTGTCTCCCTGTGACCCCTGATGGATAAGCAGTATAGATGATGGGTAGGAGGGTAGATGGATAGTCATTATTACACTCTTTGTACTCTCACCAGTGGCCTGAATTGCACAATTACAATTACACTCATTCATTTATTTGCTAAACGGCTTAACTAGGGTGAAAATCTCCGCCAACTCGAGCTTCACCCTGAACAGGTTGCCAGTCTTTTGCGGGGCCAGCGCACACACACAAACATTTATATTTGCACTCACCTTGGGGCAATTTGGAACTGCCAGTTTGCCTAATGTGCATGTCTTCGTACTGTGGGAGGAAACCATTTATTTTCTGAACCGCTTTAACCTAATTAGGGTCGCAGGGAGGCTGGGTGAGGGCAGAGTACACCCTGGAGAGCTCACCAGGCCATCGCAGGGCAGAAACACGCTGACGGCAACCCAGTGGCCTACTCTTTACGAATGACAGTAATGGTTATATTGCATGCCTCTCACCACAGACAGTGAGAGACATGGCTGGCTTTAGATAACCCAGTTAGCTGCACTGGGGGGACAGCAGTGACTTGGTGATAGTGGGGGTTGAACCCCCGACCTTCAGATCAGTAAGCCAGCACCCTACATCTAGGCCACCACTGCCCCGGGGGGAGTCCAGTATCTCAAAAAAGTTGGGATTGGGCACCAAAAGCTTGAAAAGTAAGTGGTACTAAAAGGAAACAGCTGAAATAACATTCATGTATTCATTTACCGAACCACTTTATCCTACTCAGGTTAATGGGAGGCTGGAGTCTCAGCTGACTCTGGGTGAAGGTGGGGTACTTCCTGAATAGCTCGCCAGTCTATCACATGGAAAACACACACAACAATTCTCACTTTCACAACTAGGAGCAATTTGGAACAGCAAGTTAGCCTAATGTGCATGTCTTTAGACTGTTGGAGGAAGCTGGAGTACCCGGAGGAAACCCATGCACGGGGAGAACATGCAAACTCCACACAGTAACGCTCTCACCAGGCTCAGGACTCGAACCCATGACCTTCTTGCTGTGAAGTCACAGTTAGTGTTCTAGTGTTTCATTTGTTATCCTTTGTTTCTCAGAACCTCTTGAGAGCAGCTGGGTATGGAATCCACCAGTTCCTCTGAGAGTTCTTGTGCTGAAAGAGTTTTTTAAAGCTTGGTCCCAGTAAATGTTTAGTTTGTGTGCACTAGAGTAGCGATAACATGCTTCTTTCTTCTCCTCTGTATCCTCTGAATCCCTGTACTAGGGATTGGATCTGGGCTCTGGGAAGTATTCTTCAAAAGGCAGCTGGTTCGATTTGGGTCATTATGCAGCTAAAAAAAACATTTGTCACTTTAATTTCTTCACTGATTTCTAAAAGTTTGCCTCCAAAATGCCTTCGTACACTTCACGATGCCATCAGTGAGCACAAGCTCACCAACACCACCTTAGGCAAAACAGCCCCAGTCTGTTCTGTGCTTTATATGGTCTTAATGGAGTGTTGTGGCAAAAAGTGTCTAGTTCACGACAAGAGATCCAAATTCATTTTTCAGGTGCTTATTTAGCCTTTAGGAAAAGAAAAGCAAACAATCAATCACACAAAAGAAATTGTTCTGAAAAAGAACCTCTGATCCCGTCTACTCATCAGGAAAGAACTCTACTCCCGTCAGCTCTGCATTGGCCTATATAGTGCCCATTCCACTCTGATTGGACTGCCATCCTCTAGCTCTAGACTCTGATTGGTCCCTCATGACATCATGTGTCAGCCTTACGCCATCTTGTTCCTTTTTCAAGGTCCTTGGTACGGAGTGGAACGGCCAAAATAAAATAATCTTGCACTCACGTCAGTGAATAAACTACTCATACAATAGTCACATAAATCATCCAATAATTAAATGGTGCAGTAAATCATACAGTTGCTCTTCTATAGGTATAATCATCAACAATTTAAATATTTTTTCACTAGAGATGACGCCACTGGACAGCCCTCCACTTCAGGATCACAAATGTCCTCAAATAAAGGAAATATGATCACTCATTCCAAAGCTACCACAATCCCTGCTCTCATATTCATATTCATGTTGATGCTGTTAATGATCAATAATTAATTCGAGTAGGTGAAGTCCAGCAATTTGCATAAGATTTATGGAGGACCAAATATGACATTATGACATTTCAGACCGGCAGGCCATAGGCCTTCCTCAGTTCATGGGTCCAAAACACACAGCGCCCCCAGTGGCGCCAGATACCCCTGATTTTTTTTCCCCTCCTCAGCAGTTATGATGGAAATTCTTCTCCTGGAGTTCTTCATACCCTCACACCTTCATCTGATCTATCCAAGTTAAATGTCCAAGTGGATTTCCTGCATTTATAAGTGAAAGTTACTTGTACAAATCCTTTCATGGCCACTGTAGATACCATAATAAGTCTTAGTGTACGTATTCCTTTAAATATAGATGGCATGGTGGTACAACGGTGTAGGGTTGTGTTGCCGCCTTACAGTTCCAGGGTCCGTGATTCTGATTTCTTCTATCTCCCAGAAGTCATGGCAGCAGGTGAATTCACTGAGATCGTTTTTCTCCTGATCTAAATGTATATGAGGGTGAGCTGAAACGTTCATAGGCTCGGATAACAATCAAACTTGATAGCTTCTATACCGATGGGATCCAAGCGCTGCAACGCCGATGGAGGAAGTGTGTAGACTGCAGGGAAGACTATGTCGGAAAAGAATCCATATGTGTTCAGATTCGACCATTGCAACATGGTCAGCCTATGAACTTTTCAGCCCACCCTTACAGTATAATGGTCATTAAATCACGGTGATGCAATGCTATCACAGAGTTGTACGTTTAAGTCAGTGAGTCGTGCATGCCTCGATTACAGTGATAGGCTGGAATCTGACTCTTCAGCTGCTAGTATGATCAGCACTTGTTCTTATACAGCCACAATGCTATTAGTGCATCATTCACAGTAGATGCTATAGAAATTTTTTTTCTTTTTTCTTTCTTTTTTTTTGGGGTTACACCTCATTATCCATGATAGATGCTTCAATTTCCAATGGTGTGTGTGTGTGTGTGAGGATGCTGTAGGGAGAGAAACTCAGCACTGCAGTTAGCCTGTTGATAAGGGTTGTCCATTAGGCCTGCTCTAAATTGGGGGCTCACTTAAGCGTCTATATTTAAGTCACCAATGGGCCATGCGGAATGTCTGATAAGTGCGCTACTGGTCAGCCCTGTTGCCTGTGCAGTTTAGCATAACCTCTCATCGCTATAGTTCATTCAAATAAAATCTAATTGTTATTGATTGTCATGTCTGATAATTGTGGATCAGATGATTTCTTATTGTATAACCCGTCCTAACTCGGTGCACTTGCAGTCCACATTTGTGCTTTTTTATTTTTTTTATTTTTTATTTTTTTTATTTATTTTTTTTTTTGTGGTCCGTGAGACAGCAAGGGTGTCCCGATTTTCATTTTTGGCTTTCAAAAGAGCGCTCACAAGCAGCACTGTGCACCTGTACACTCATGCCCCGAATTAAAAGGGATTCTGCAGTAGCGTCTGATCCAAAACTTTTCTTCAGTATCCTTTCTGATCACGGCCGCGAAGGGTCTGGAGCTAATCCTGCTAACAGGCACAAGGTGCAAGAATGTACCTGGGTGAGATACCAGTGTACCACCCACCTGCATGTTTTTCTGAAGAGTAAGAGGAAACCAGAGATCCCTGAGGAAACCCAGGCAGACATGGGGTAAAGATATCAAATTTACAACTTGAGGGCAAGGCGAATTCATCATGAAAGCCAATGACAATGAAAGAGATATTATATATTATCTATACCGCTTGTCCGTCAGGGTCATGGAGGAGGCTGCAGACAATAACAGCAACTTTGGGTGACAGGCGCGGTACACTCTGAACAGGTTACCGGTCTATTGCAGGGCTAACAGGGACGCAAACCACTATTCACACCTTGGAGGAATTTAAGTTTGGGTTTAATTTCCCATCAACCATATAACATTAGGGATGGTCCTACTTTGTGATGATATCTTCTTTTTGTCATTCAGAGAAATTTTCCCATCACCATATCTGCATTGCAGCCCTTTCTTTCTCTCTATTTCTCTTTAGTTCTTGCTTTTTTGCCTCTCTCTCTCTCTCTCTCTCTCTCTCTCTCTCTCTCTCTCTCTCTCTCTCTCTCTCTCTATCTCCCTCTTTCCCTCTCCCCCTCCCCCCCCTCTCTCTCTCCCTCTCCCTCTCTCTCTCTTCCCCCCTCTCTCTCCCTCTCCCCCACTCTCTTTCTCTCTCTCTCTCTCTTTCTCTTTCTCCCCCCCTCTCTCTCCCTCTCCTCCCCACTCTCTTTCTCTTTCTCTTTCTCTCTCAGTTTCTTTTTTCTGTTTCTTTTTTTTTGGACAGGATTGATGACATGCTTGTCTTCCTGACAAGTTTTGTTTATTAGACAGAAAATACTAAAAATCCATCCTCCATCTCCAAACTTCTCACCCCACCTTTCTCTCTGACTGCCTCTCATTTTTATCCTTTTTCGTCCTCTTCATCTTTGAGAACCTGGGAACCTGGAATTTCAGGGTTATTTTAACAAAGTCCTCTTGTCATGGCTGTGCCTTTTGCTGGAGGCTATTGGCCTTTGACCTTTGAGGCATGAGGTATGTACACTGAGACCTCAAAGGCCTGGAATTTGTCTGAAGTCAACATGGGTATTCACACACACACACACACACACACACACACACACACACACACAGAGACATATATTAGAGAGGCAGGTATATAAACACTCAAGTGATAATAACACACTCATGGTAAGGGACCATCTTCCATGTGTTTGGCACTTTAAACCCCCCCCAATCAAAATATCCAAATATCTGTGTAAGAATATTCAGATCATCCAATCCAACCTGCTCAGCCACACACAGAGCACACAGCTCCCCCTCTCCTCCCAGTGAAACCCAATCAATCACACAGATGATCAATAACAGAAGTAATCAATCACTGAGGCCTCCGGCGTCATTTCTTCCATTTTGCTGTCAGAGAAGCTCTTCGTCATCCTCATCCTCACTGCCTGAGGGAGCTGATGTTTGAAGATTACGAATGAAACCATTCCAATCTACTCACTTCACATTACTCCACCAATGCATGATAAAGTGTAATAAGTTAAACACCAGTAATCTGTTTAACACATATTAGTCTGCTGGGGCTTCAACCCTCTCAGGTAAAAAACATATATAGCAACAGAAACCATGAAAGTGGCCCAATGCATCATGGGTGCAGATGGGTGAAACTCTCCAAAATATGACACTTTCTATGGAGGACAGAAAAAAAAACTATTTATTAGTTCCCAATAAGATTTTTTCCCAACGTCCTGAAGGGGTTCCACCCCCCCACCCCCCCTTCAAATTCCAAGGATGCTGTACGTTGTGGTCTGACTGCACCGTGTCCTTTTAGTTCATTTTAATTCATAAAGGAACTTTAAAATCTTTATGTTAATACCCATTGTTATGTAATGAAATGATTAAAGTTTCTGTAGAGATGTATGAGAGACCATGCTACCAGGCTCAGAGAAACATAAACTCGCTGTCATTTATAAAACAAAATTTCAATGCAATTCTTTGAATAATATTATAAAGAAAAAGAATATTAGAACTTTTATTTTATGTAACATTTTAGAAAATTTGGTGTCAAAAATTACATATACACATAAAAAATACAGAACACTGTGCACTTTCAATTTAAAGTCTCTCTTTCAACACTGCAAGACAACAATTCTGTTGCATGGCAATTATTATTATTATTATTATTATTATTATTATTATTATTATTATTATTATGCCTCTTTTGTAAATGAAGGTATGTTGGGTGTTAAACCTTGTAGTAGGCTCTCATCACTTCTTTTTACTCTTCCCTATTCCATCTCTGCCTCTTAGTAGTATTTTGTGCTTTCATGTTCCCAACTGAGGGTTACTTTGAGTTCTAGTCTCAGTGTAGATATCCTCAGTTGGTTCCAGTAGCTAACTTTTTAATCTCAGCCTGGTTCCTCGCTGAGGGATGTAGTCCTTGTTGATCCACGCAACGAATGATGTGGCATGTACTTTCTTTGTTTTGATTAATTTAATAGTTTTCCTATTTAACCCATAGTTGGAGGTTTTAAAGAGTTTCTATTCTCTGTCAGGATTTTTTTAAGGGTTATCTCCCTTAGCCTTTGCCCTAAGGACACTCTACAAGGTAGATTGATTTTCTCTCAGGGTTTACTCCCTTAATCTTTGCCTAAGCAGGCACAACCTACAAGGCAGCAGGTGGTTTGGAGTCAGAGTTTTCCTTATTATTATTATTATTTTTATTATTGTTGTTGTTGTTATAATAATAATAATAATAATAATAATAATAATAATAATAATAATAATAATAATAATTATTATTATTATTATTATTATTATTTATAGCATTCTGTGTTTCTGTTGGCTGAGAAACCACAAACAGATGATTTTAATAAAAATGTAAAGCATATTGTGCATGAAATGAGCCTATTACTTCAACGATAGGACAGAAGGACTCTTCGGTAGGAAATTGAGCAATTATCATTAAAAGTATTTGGATACAATTTTGTAAAACTTTTTAGAAATTTAATGAACAATTAGAAAAACAAACTTTCTGCTTTTCTCCTCGAATGTTTTATTTTATTACTCTGCAATAAATGTCTTTAAATTTAGACTTATAAGCAATAATTCGTTAAAACCCATCATGCTCTATGCATTAAACATTGTTATCCGTTTAATGTTGAAGCAATTAGTCAATTAATCTGAAATTAATGAGTCTGAATAAATAATAGATACACATGCAGTCTTACAGTTTGTACATGATTGTAACTTGAGATCTCTTTAACCCAGATGAGGTAAATATCCTGGCAGGAATTATGGATTGGGCTCACATGGATGAACTCACATGAGAAATATTCCTACCGCTCAATCTCTACCGCTCAGGTCAGGAATTTATTCGGGGGTTTTTGTGTATTTATTACATTTAGAAAGCAACTTCTCCTTCAGAATAAACTCAGAAAACAAGAAAATATCTCCAACGAACGAAATATTAAATGACAACGCGGTGTAGTGTGGAATAATTAACTAAAATGTAGAATAAATACCCATGAACGGGGTGTGTGTTTTTTTTTCTTCCCAGAGACAGGAAGTCTGACGCCGAGCGCGGCCACGCCCACTTTGGAATTCTGCTCGCTCACCAGCTATGGCTTTCTACATGTTAAACGAATGCATTTAGCTAGAATTAAACACAGCATGATTTTTTTAATTAGCATGCATGATATCATTTACAATAAAAAAATCTGATGAAAAAAGAGAAAAAATATTATAGCATTAGCAATGATTCTGTTAGATTTACTTTCAAAGTTAAAATTACATGAAAGGAAACGAATTTTCCCATCAATTTGATATAAAAAAAACAGATTCCAGTTTTTATCAAAGTAAAACCTCAATCTTTAAGCATTTGTGTATTATGCATATGCATACCTTGTTTATGAAGATATTTTCGGCTTCACTTGCAGGAAAGTGTATTCAGACATGATTAGGGCTCTGTGTGTGTGTGTGTGTGTGTGTGTGTGTGTGTGTGTGTGTGCTGACTGGTAGATGGGGGTGGTTCATTTCAGTCAAAAGAGCTTTGAATGCTAAGTTGCTCTGTTATTACAAACAGCTTCTGTGATTCCAGCTTCACTTGATTCCAGTATCATCAGACAAACACACAGTGTAAATTACAAGGAAATTTGGGGAATGAAAATGCTTTTGACGTAATGCACTTCAAACACTGAAAGAAAATCCCATGATTATTCTGTAATGTATGATAATTAAATGAAAACGTTACAATCTGAAACGTTAATTTGTTCCTAATGGAATTTTTTTTTTCCTGGGACAAAATTCATTCCACATGTGATTAACAGCCTGAGTATGATGTGATCATATGTGGCTAAGGAGCAGGTTTCATTATTTGTTGAAACATTGCACAGAACTTTACATGAAGCACGTGGGACAATACATGTGGAGGTGGGGGGGGGGATGGGGGGGATCAACATGCTGAATGAAATTGAAGGAAATCGTGTGAAATAAATTCACCATGTGAACAATATCAAGTGGAAATAAAATGAACAGCAATGTATGAGTAAACGTGAAACAAAAAGTGAAGAGTGTAAAACCTGGAGGAGTAATGTTATTATTTTACGTGTGTAGTCATGTGACTGCTGACCTTTGATGTTCATGGAGGGTTTTTATAGGCTAATTTGCATATTTTCTCGGAGGTGGGGTTTCAAAGGTCATCAGAAACTCTGATTATGGAAAAGGGACTCTATCTGACATAACATTCCAGAAAAGATTTTTTACAAGACAGCCACGCCAAACGGATTCATCACTTCCACGGTGGTGACGTAACTAAACAGGATAGCAAATATCAGATTTTCCATTTCCACCGGCATGCTGTTTGTGTGTGAAATCTCTGAAATTAAGGTACACTTTCTTTATTGTGATGGTTGCCTATACTATCCATGGAATATACTACCTGGAAATAATTGGGCCTTAAGGACTTAGCTTGGACCAAAAGCTAATTAAATGTTAAAACACACACACACACACACACACACACACACACACACACACATACATATATACATATATGCTAAAGGTTCAGAACAGGCATAATAAGCTACACCGCCCCAGAGACAAAAAAAAATGTATTACTAATATTTGTAAAAAAAAAACTAATATATGACTGAAATGATCAATGTCTTTATGTTTTGTGTGAGGTGGCAAGCCGAATATTCAACATTTTTGGTTGGATTTCAAATTTCAAAAATTCTAAACAGCTGATAAATTATTTTCAAGTTAATACATGGGTGATTAAAATGGCAAACTTTTGAGTGTAATGGCAGCTCAGGGACTTGAGTGATTGTTACAAGGGACTTCTGAGAAGTCTTGGTACGGTGTTTGTGTCAGGTAGGGGCCAGGCTTGGTGCGTGCGTGTGTGTGTGTGTGTGTGTGTGTGTGTGTGTGTGTGTGTGTGTGTGAGAGAGAGAGAGAGAGAGAGAGAGAG
>JBCNYH010000021.1:41954531-41972845 GCA_039654325.1 Tandanus tandanus
GAGGGGGGGGTGTGGTTGGGGTTTTTGTGCTGGTTTTTCTTTCTCTCTCTCTCTTTCTCTCTCGCTCTCTCGCTCTCTCTCTCTCTCTCTCTCTCTCTCCCTTCCCCCATCTCTCATTCATTATATAACTCGATTATGGCCGGGGTTCAGGGTTGCAGCATCATTTGTCTTTCGAGCACACACCCACTCAGAAAACCACCCACTGCTCTGACTCAATACAGGCCACATATGCACATGCGCGCACACACACACACACACACACACACACACACACACACACACAATAAATGAATGCTGTGAAATGGCTGTAATTTCATCAGGAGTCCTCCGCAGGTTCATATTGAAAGCTGGTCTCGGAACTCCATCTCGCTTCACGTGGGAGAGAAAGGTGGCAGTCAGTAAGCGTGACGGGACGCATTTGAACTTCAATTAATTTTCAATTTCGTTGAACTCTCCGTTCAGTTTGATTCAGTTCAATATAAATATAATTTGCGTCGTACTGGCTTTCATATAGATGACTTGTATTCTGGAGCAGCGCTGCACGTACACTATTAAAGCATTTTATCAGCATGAAGGAAGCAAGAAGCATCGTTTCTGATGAATAATTTACTGATACTAAACTCGAGTCGTCTATAATAATGCTGGACGCAGCTGTTTTCCCTACAAAGATATATAATGTATAACATTTTATTGATAATTATTTCTATTCATGTGAAATTACTAAACCCGTGTTACTGATTTTATACTGTGTTGCACTATCTAAGCCCAGTCATGTACACCGCACAATAGATACACAACAGGAAACTGGGCAAATTCCTACTACAGTTGTGGGTGTATTGTCCAAAATTCATGTGTTTTGTGATGAAAAATGCTGTCATAGACCCCAGTTGAGGAGTTTTAAACAAATTCTTCACGTGTAAGTTTGCCACCTCTGCATGCTATGAACAGCGCTATCATGGTTGCTTCTTGGATTCAGTCTCCTCCTTTCAATCCTGTCACTAACTCATTTTTCAATTTTTGGTCATTCAAGAGCATTTTCCCAGATCCGGTCACAAATTTCACACACTTTTTGGGTCACCTGATGTGCTCAGTCATACAGGCTTCAACAGACAGTGTTGGATTAGATGTTCATGCATCATGTAACATGTGTACGGCGGTTAATTGACAGTCGAGTAATTGCAGGAATATCATAAAAGGATTTATTTATTTTTGGTCTTGCGACAGTCGTATCACTTTCAGCTTGACTTGCAGACATGACCTATTTTCCCCACGATGGACGCACAACATATATTTTCTATGTGAACGCACCGACACAGCTTTCATATCCCCCTCTCTCAGACATACGTGTCAGGCAATTCTGTCGAAATTTGTACGGCAAAAAATATATAAATAAAAAACAAAAATTTAAACATCACAGGTTGGTTATGAAAGGAACTTAATGGGTATATCAGGATTATTATAATTTCCCTCCCCAGTAGTTATAGATGAGTGTTGGAGTGTGTATAAGGGCAGTGGTGGCTTAGTGGTTAAGGTGATGTGTTACTTATCTGAAGGTCAGCGGTTAAATCCCCACTTTCACCACTGTTGGGCCCTTGAGCAAGGCCCTTAACCCTCAATTGCTCAGTTGTATAAAAATGATAATTGTAAGTCGCTCTGGATAAGAACGTCTGCCAAATGCTGTAAATGTATAAGGTTTACGTGCTGGGTGGCAGTATTTATTAATACTGTGGCCTAATGGTTAGAGAAGCGGCTTTGGGACCGAAAGGTTGCTGGTTCGATTCCCGAACCAGCAGGAACAATGTTTGGTGGTGGTGGAGTGAGCTGCACCTTCCCTTCCCTGCTCTGAGTATGTGCTCACTGTTTGTGTGTGTGTGCTCACTTTGGATGGGTTAAATGCAGAGGTAATAATTTCCCTTGTGGGATTAATACAGTATATCAAAATGAATATATATGATATTTTTGAGGCTAAAGACGCTGATCTCTGTTCATTTATCCCAATCACAGCCTGTTAGGATCTGTGAGGAAGTGTGTCTGATAATATAACATGGCTCACATTTTATTTTATTTATTTATTTATTTATTTATTTATTCCTCGCTATCTCGGCTGACACTGGGTGAAGGCGGGGTCCACCCTGAACAGGTCACACCATCGCAGGGTAACACACACAACCATTCGCACTTACATTCACACCTAGGGTCATTTTGGAACAGCCAATTAGCCTAACGTGCTTGTCTTTGGACTGTGGGAGGAAACTGGAGTACCTGGAGGAAACCCACACAAGCATGAAGAGAACATGCAAACTCCACACAGAAACTCTCGTGCACGGGACTCGAACCCAGGACCTTCTTGCTGTGAGGCGGACGTGTTGACCACTACACTACCGTGCCGCCCTGCTTTTAATTCCTGTACAGAGTAAATGTACAAAAGGAATCAATATAACCCTTGGGGGCATGCTACTTATAGGGAAATAATCCACAAAGGAGTTGGTGTCATGCGTCCCACTGAGTTACTGTTCCTGGTGGTGTAGTGATTAGCATTTTTTCCTTACAGCAAGAAGGTCCTGGGTTCGAGCCTTCTGACACGGGACCACCATCGTTGCACATTTCATGACAACCGGAGAGCTTTAGTGTGCTGAGACTGAAATAAGTGTGAGTAAGACTGAACGAGTGAATAATCAATGGCATTAGCATTACTGCAACTTGTAAATCCTAACACACACACACCATGCGCACAACCATACACAGATATATATATATATATATATATATATTTTTTTTCTTTTTCTTTCCCCCCTCCAGTTTCAGCTCTTATAAGATTGTGTGTGTGTGCGTGTACGTGTTACAATCTCCATTCCTCTGTGTGAGCCAGAAGGTCATGACATCTTGCTTTAATAGGATTAGCTTCTATAGTCGCACAGATACCTACCTCGACAGTGTGTGGGTGTGTGTGGTTCTATTTCCTGGAAAGCAATTGGACAATATGGTCACATTATTAAGTTAGCATAACTTAATAATGTGACCGTATTGTCCCATTCCTTTCCAGGAAATGTGTGTGTGAGAGAGAGAGAGAGAGAGAGAGAGAGAGAGCGAGAGAGAGTATTGCTATGCTATTGATTGTGAAAATTCTTATTTCAGGCGCATTAGTATAATATATGCTCTGTCTGTCTGTCTGTCTGTCTGTGTGTGTGTGTGATCCAGCTAGCTTAATTAAGACTTTCTGCTATAGATGAGTGTTACAAATGAGGAATGCTTCTTACACCTTCTCTCTTTCTGAACACACACACACACACACACACACACACATGCACACAAAGCAGAACCTGCCATAATAGCATGCTATCAGCAGTTGCTGTCCAACCAAATTAGTATGTAGTGGCTGGAGGAGGGAGGGAGGGAGGGAGAAAGGGGAGCGATATAAAGAAAAATCATCGGTTGTACTTGTGTGAGGTTCTGTGGATTCTCAGGACACAAATGCAGCAGAGAGTTGTGTTTTTATCAGCAGTGAGATTGACTGCAGTGTCACCGTGAGAAAGGCTCCTGAAATGGTGCCGCCGACTGACAGAAGCTGTCACTCCAAAAGAAAAGTGTTCTCTCTTAAACGGTCTCACTTCCTACCCTGAGCGATAAGACCGCACTGCCTGTAGTCGTGTTGTCTGTCTTGCCCTGCTGTATGATGATTGACGTGTTTTTTAATTCACGCACGTAGTCCGTCTCAACAAACACAAACACAGCCCCCACCATCCCCCCAATATCCAAGGGTGGAGGATATTATGATGGGAAAGAGGGACCAAATCGACAAGGGCTGAAAGGGTCGATGGCTGTAAGGGTCAGACGTCCAGTAACTTTTGCACATAAAGTGTAGATTTGTTGTTTATCATCAACATGTATTTTTTATGTGTATAATAAAAGCATTATAATCCTGTGCCCTATTTCCTGTGCGTTCTTGCTGAATGCAATTTTAAATATGAATGAATATTCCACATAGCACACACACACACACACACACAGTTCATGGGAAATGCACAATATCATTGCTTTGCTATCTCAGGATGGTAAGCAGTTACTGAATGAGGCGAAGTATGATATGGAAAATAATTTGATGGAGTGGGTGTTATCTACTGAAGCCGAAGGCAAGATCTGAATAATGTTTTCGATTTCATACAAAAAACACATGTTGTAATTGTTTTATTATTCACTCGAAATAATTTCAGAGTAGACCGTCATGCTAGCATCCTTTGCTAGCAGTATGGTCTTATTAGGGTGTCTAGAGGAAACGCATCATAGTTGATGTGAGTCAGCTGGAAGTGGTGTTAGCTGTAGCAAGCTATTCCACTAACGCTGTGTCTGGAATTCTGGAAAAATACTGCGTATGAAAGAAAAGTATTTAATGGTAAGGACACTTCTTTTCTTTTTTCTTTTTTCCAAGAAGTAGGCCGCTAGCTATCGAGCTAGTATGCTATTCCGCTAATCAGTTTCTGATTCACTCGAGGCGAATTCCATGAAAAGCAACAAAATGTGAAATAATAGCGGAGCTCCCGCACAGTGCAAAGCCATTGATAAGGAAAAAGCATCTAACCATCGAAGTTGAAAAACCTATAGCGTACGTCCGTTTCTCCGTCCTTCCGTCCCTCCGGTGTATGTGTACCCATGGGAACCCTGTGTTATTCTTTGAAAATGTTGTCATCAGGTAGTAGTGATACTTAAAATGATTAAAATACATTAAAATAGATTTTTCTAATATTATTCAGATGATTTTGTCACTAGTCTTCCTCAGTTTTGCTCATGAATATGCGCACGAAATGCGCACGCACGGTCTGGAGAGTGTCCAAAATGGAACACCGAAAGAAAATGTTTCTGGGAGAGAGTACTATAGAGAACAAGAGGCGTATAATACTCGGGTCACATGATGTGACGTCATCGTTAACGAGGGGAAATAAACAAACACTAGTGATATTCTTGTTATTGAAATGTTCTCTAGAGCTCCGGGTTCTAAATGGTGTACTTTACATGTCGAGACTCAGATTGCTGTTCGGTTCCCTCATTTTTATCCCCTTCTATAAACACATTATTAAAATGAATTCATCTTGATATACGTAGGATACGTGGATGGGGTTTGAGAGCTCCCACCAAAAACTTCTAAGGTAAGAGAAATCATACGGGAGCTCCACTTTTAGGCAGTGCCTCAATCTCTATATTATTTATTTTCAATGATTAGCTGTTATTTCCTCCTCAGCAAATGCAAGATTTTCGTCTTGTTTGCGAGGAGTACGCCTTAAGTCTTGAATACACTATAACAATTATTCGTCTCAGTAGATATCGCTGAATATTGGGAATAAATTCGTTGATCTTCCCCATGATCCAAAATTGAAATGCTCCAAAATTGAAAATTCTCATACTGCTCCACTCCACCAAGTTTTGTGGAAATTTGGTTTTGTGCAGTCCTGCAACCAGACAGAGAGAACGGGAGGGAGGTGGTGTGGGGAACCCGCATCCTTATTGCATGTAACGAGTAGAATTCCAGCCTTTCAAAACCCAAAGCCATCAGAAGCACTGCCGTATGAAATCCTTCAGTACACATGCCGGCATACTGCTGTATGCTACAGTGTTTATCACACAACCCATAAGCCTGTTTGTTATTCATCTCACTCATTTTGCTGAACCGTTTAATCCTACCTGGGTTGCAGCGAGGCTGGAGCCTATCTCAGCTGACACTGGACGAAGGCAGGGTACACCTTGAGGGGCTTGGCAGACCAGCGCAGGGCAGTACAACCATTCACACTCACGGCCACACCAAGGGGCCAATTAGCCAAACAGCCAATTAGCCAAATATGTATGTTTTTGGACTGTGGGAGGATACCGGAATACCCGGAAGAAACCTGCTATGCGGAAGAAACCAAGACATGCTAACCACTACACCTGTGTGCCACCCATGAGCCAGTTACCGCCCTCTATTTCAGCAGTGCACCCCTCAACAGCCTGTCTCTCCGTCAGTACATCATGAAGTACAAACAGACAGAACTCTGTTTTTCATAACTAGAACATTTACATGTGAGTACAGATCTTTTCTGTGCGTTACTATTTTCTTGTGAATCGTATGATTTTGTAACTGCTTACACACGCCTCAGGTGGAAAGAGGCAGAACCGCTCAAGAATATATGAGAGACAGGAAGATTCTTTTCATCTGTCCATCTCGGCATAAGTCAGAGTCAAGGTCAGACAGCTGCTGCATCGCTAACACTTCGATAGAAGTGTGTGTGTGTGTGTGTGTGTGTGTGTGTGTGTGTGTGTGTGTGTGTGAGAGAGGGGGGGTTCCTGCCCACTCACAGCACTGCAGAACCACAATGCTGAAATCCAAGCCGGTTTTCCACTAGCTCACTACTTCAGAGATACCAAACACACAAACACTAATGGCTATCATTAGAATCCTCGTGGTTCTAGTTTGAAAGGTTCTTTTATATAAATGTCTCCTGTTTCTAAAGTTGCCAGGTATTTATTATCTGTAAAATACTCTTCATGTCTAAACTCTTTATGGGTAAACTGTAAAGGCCAGTTCATAAAGGATGCATATCAAGACTTCATTCATTACACTTTAATACACATTTCAGTTCACATGAGCTGCCCCAAAGGCACACGGTCCATGTGTTTTATGCTTTGCATTTCTTTTTTAGTATATCAGGGTGGCACGGTGCCGTGGTGGTCAGCACGTCCACCTCACACCAAGGAGGCCCTGGATTCAAGTCCCAGGCTCGGCGAGGGTGTTTCTGTCTGGAGGTTGCATGTTCTCCCCATACTTCCGTGGGTTCCTTCCAGGCACTCTGGTTTCCTTCCACAGTCCAAAGGCATGCATATAACGCTGATTAGCTGTTCCAGAATGCTCCTAGTTTTGAGGGTGAATGGTTGTGTGTTTGCCCTGTGAAGGACTGGTGAGCTGTACAAGGTGTACCCCACCTTTGCCCAGAGTAGGATGAGATAGGCTCCAGCCGCTCCGTGACTCTCATAAACGATAAAGCGGTTTGGTGAATGAATGAGGGCTTGCAAATTTGTTAGTCTGACCTCCAAGGGCTATTAACTTTTCCCATCGGGCCACCAAAATATAACACTGCTCTGCTCAGTGGAGTACCTGAAATCAAATTCCCTCTTTTATTTTACCAAGCGTGCGCTTATAACACTGCTTATTACACTACTATAACACCAATTTTTAGAAGTTGTCTCCTTCGGAAACAAAGTGTGCTATTTTTTATGGACTTTAGTACGCTGAATTCAAATATGACAATAAAAATGGCTAATTGGCTACTGTTTCCAAAATATTGAAGTTTTTGATGTCTACATTATTATATCGAACATGAAGCTACATGGATATGGTTTCTAAAGTTGATCTAGAGCAATCTGTTCAGCAGAGTGATGGAAGTTGAGGTAACGGAGTTAACGTTGCATCATTCATGACTTCTAGGGACAATATGATGCGATCCATATCATTGATGATGCAATACCAGCTTCAGATTGCATCATTTATTGTTTCGCCTAAAAAGAAAGAATAAAAGTAATTTATAAACCCAGTCATTGATGAATATTATCATATTTATATCATTCATTCATTCATTTTCTAAACCGCTTAATCCTAATTAGGGTCGCGGGGAGGCTGACGCCCATCTCAGCCGACTCTGGGCGAGGGCAGGGTACACCCTGAACAGCTCGCCAGGCCATCGCAGGGACAACACACACAACCATTCACACTCACACCTAGGGTTGATTTGGAACAGCCAATTAGCCTACTGTGCATGTTTTTGGACTGTGGGAGAAAACTGGAGTACCCGGAGGAAACCCACACAAGCACGAGGAGAACATGCAAACTCCACACACAAACACCCGAGCTGGGAATTGAACCCAGGCCTTCTTTATTTATATCAACAAATAGTTATTAATAAAACACTGTAATTTTGGGTGGAAAATTCAGCGCATGTCAAACCCCCACCATGCCCAAGCTTTGAACCCATGACCTACTGCACCTGAAGTAAATGTTCCGGCATTGAACCTATTCACCTAAAGTTTATTCCTACATTTAGTCAAAGATGTATTTAGTGACTTCTGATTTAAATTCAGATCCCTTCCCTTTATAACTCACCCATCCTTCATGATTCCTAACGCAGGGTGGTATAAACTGACCCAGTACCACCATATCTCAAAAACTAGAGCCAATCAACAATTTTAATCATCAGTTTCAATCCTAGTGGCCTCAAATTAGGAAAGTTTGGCTATATTTATTGCAGAAGCATTTTGGCTGTAGACCAGTGTAATTGCTATTTAAATTAAAAACAAACAAACAAACAAACAAAAAAAGCAATTAAGGTAAAACCAGGTTTATGATTGTGATGCGTTAAGAGGAAATGTAATGTTTTGGGGTTGTGTCCGAGCCTTAAAGAGAAATTTGAGAGCGCAGTTCTTTACATGAAGGTTTTCTCTAGTTGGGTTATGTATGTTTCTCGTGTTACTATGGGTTGTGTGTAATGAGTTTGCTTCTCCTCTCTTCTCCCTTTTGGTGTGGCAAACGCAGTGGTGCAGTGCCGCCACCCCTGTAATTAAAAGAGATTTTCTCTTCATTTATCTACTGTTGCTAAGTAATAAGAATTTGCAGTGATGCTAATTACTGGCCACGTTCTACTCTTTCAATTTATGTATGATTGCTGCTATTTATGTTTAATAAATAAATATTTTTGATTTATACCTTACTTTACCTAATTTTATTTCTACATTGGTCTAATTATTGTTTCAGGCTACCAAAATCTGAGAGTACCTACTCCTTCCTACAACTTACTGGCCATGTGTCGTTTCCCATGTCATTTTCCCTCCATGTGATGTTCTTCTGGGTTTTCTGTTTCTGTCCCACCCCTTCAAACTTACCAGTAGGTGATTGTCATGCTTGCCGAAATTAAAGCACACCTTTATCCTTAAATATAGATTAAAGTCACCTGCACCTGAGAAGCTCTCTATTTAGCAGATTAGTAAAACACGATGAAATTCATTCATGCAGTAGAAGAAAGAGTTCTGGATGTGCTGGGTTTCCCACTATGAGTGCATACGACTGGTATGGAGTCATTTTGTGGACAAAAAAAGCAACATGCTGCAGAGAGAGAGAGAGAGAGAGAGAGAGAGAGAGAGATGCAGCACTAGCTAATGTCACATTTCTATGAGTTATGCCAGAAAACAGTGCCATTTCTACTGTGTCCCTAAGCTGGAATTTCAATGTCTCTACTTCCTACACACACAGAGGGAGAGAGAGACAGAGAGAGAGAGCAAGAAATCTGCAAAAAGTAAAAACAGCCCTGCACTCATACGTATTGCTCCATGTTGTGTATTGCTGACATGCCGGGAACAAATAACGAACCGTTATCACGCCATCGAGCGCAACGTTTTTTTTTAATGATAAGATATTTTTACATTATTACAGTACAAACATCATATGACTCCAATTCCAAAAAAAAAGTTAATATAATGTGTAAAATGCAAATAAAAACAGAGTGAAATGATTTGCGAATATAATAAACCCATATTTTATTCCACAGGTGGCTGCGGACCACGAAATCTATGAAATCTAATTCATCATCCTTCCACTAGGTGGCAGCAGCCTATTTCAAACAGGCAGTCATTCATGACTCAAGAAAGATTGCTAGCTAGCTGATCACTGTTAAGTGTTGTCCGAAAAGGAAAGTGAAAAAAGGAAAAGAGAACAAATGACTAAACCAATCATTTGCACCATGCAGATTTTATTTCCTGCCTTTTATGAAATGGATGTTGAGTAATTATTCGGCCCTTGGTGACCTGCACATTTTGTGATGTGGATTCAGTGAAAAGGAGGTTAACACCCCTGTTTTTTCACAATAGAACAAAGAAAACGTATTAGAAAACTGAACCATTTTACTATTTCATAAAATAAAAAAAAGCTAATTTTGAATTGTATGGCAGCAATGCATGTCAAAAAAGTTAGGACGGGGAACACCAAAGGCTTGAAAAGTAAGTGGTACTAAAAAGAAACCGCCGAAGGAACGTTCATTCATTTATACATTTATTGAACCACTTTATCCCACTCAGGTTGCAGGGAGGCTGGAGCCTCAGCTGATGAAGGCGGGGTACACCCTGAACATCTCGCCAGTCCTTCACAGGGCCACGCTCACACAAGCATTCACACTCACACCTATGAGCAATTTGGAACAGCCGGTTAGCCTAATGTGCTTGTCTTTAGACTGAGGGAGGAAACCACATGGGGAGAGCATGAAAACTTCAGACAGAAACACCCTCGCCGAGCCTGGGACTTGAGCCCAGCATCTTCTTGCTGTGTGGCGGGCATGATAACCACTCCACTGTGTAGCCCTGGATGTACATTTTGCATGTACTTTGGTTAATTGGCAACAGGTCAGGAACAATTGGGTATAAAAGCACATCTGGGCAGAAGTTCACCAGTCTGCAAAAAAAACAACTATGTTTATACTGTACATTGTGGAACAATTTCAGAATAATGTCCCTTAATGTAAAAAAAAAAAAAATTATAAAATAAAATCTCTGTGCACAGGGAGCATAGCTGAAAATCAATATAGGATGCCTGTGATATTAAGAACCTTAGGCAGTGCTGCATTAAAAACAGGCATGATGTCGTCATGGAAACCACTGCATGGGCTCAGGAGGACTTCCAGAAATCATTTCCTGTGAACACACTGATCACTGATCAAGCCGGATGGTCCCTCTCCTCTCTAGTCTCGAGGATGCAATGTCCAGGTCTTCCAAAATGAGTTTCATATTTTGATTCATCTGATCACCACCGCGCCTCAGTCCGTGTTAAATACGCGTTGGTCTAGAGTGGTGTGGCGCACTGGTTAGACAGACAATGATTTCTGAAAGTCTTCCTGAACCCAGATGAGGTGACGTCTGAGCGTAAACAGGAAATTGGGAAATTGGCTGCACAGATTTATTTAGTTTCAGTGCAGTCCAAAACATGAAAACAGAACAAGAGACAAGATCATTAACTAGAATCACTTTCAGAGTGATTCCAACATTAGGCTCGCATGGACTCAACATGTACTTCTGCCACTGGTGAGAATATTACACCGCTCAGCTGGTATGCTGACATGCAAACTGATGAGTATAGACACACAGACAGCTCTCTCTCTCTCTTTCTCTCTGTGTGTCTCTCAGTCTCTCTCTCTCTCTCTCTATCTGTGTGTCTCTCTCTTTTTCTCTCTCTGTCTCTTTCTCTCTCTCTCTGTCTCTCTCTCTCTCTCTCTCTCTGTATCTCTCTCTTTCTCTTGCTCTCCCTTTCACGCTATCTCTATTTCTCTCTCTCTTTCTCTTGCTCTCCCTTTCACTCTGTCTCTATCTCTTTCTCTCTCTTGCTCTCCCTTTCACTCTCTCTCTCTCTCTCTCTCTTGCTCTCCCTTTCACTCTTTCTCTCTCTCTCTCTCTCTCTCTTGCTCTCCCTTTCACTCTTTCTCTCTCTCTCTTTCTTTCTCTTGCTCTATCTCTCTCTCTCTCTTTCTTTCTCTTGCTCTATCTCTCTATCTCTCCATCTCTCTCTCTCTCTCTTGCTCTCCCTTTCACTCTGTCTCTCTTTCTCTCTCTCTCTTTCTTTCTCTTGCTCTCTCTCTCTCTCTCTCTATCTTTCTTTCTCTTGCTCTATCTCTCCATCTCTCTCTCTCTTTCTTTCTCTTGCTCTCCCTTTCACTCTGTCTCTCTCTCTCTCTTTCTTTCTCTTGCTCTATCTCTCTATCTCTCTCTTTCTCTTGCTCTCCCTTTCACTCTGTCTCTCTCTCTCTCTCTTTCTCTTGCTCTATCTCTCTATCTCTCTCTTTCTTTCTCTTGCTCTCTCTCTCTCTCTCTCTCTCTCTCTCTCTTTCTCTAGCTCTCCCTTTCACTCTGTCTCTCTCTCTTTCTCTTGCTCTCCCTTTCACTCTGTCTCCCTCTTTCTTTCTCTTGCTCTATCTCTTTCTCTCTCTCGCTCTCCCTTTCACTCTGTCTCCCTTTCTCTCTCTTTCTCTTGCTCTTTCTCTCTCTTGCTCTCCCTTTCACTCTCTCTCTTTCTCTCTTTCTTTCTCTTGCTCTCCCTTTCACTCTGTCTCTCTTTCTCTCTCTCTCTCTCTTTCTCTTGCTCTCCCTTTCACTCTGTCTCTCTCTTTCTTTCTCTTGCTCTATCTCTTTCTCTCTCTTGCTCTCCCTTTCACTCTGTCTCTCTTTCTCTCTCTTTCTCTTGCTCTTTCTCTCTTGCTCTCCCTTTCACTCTGTCTCTTTCTTTCTCTTGCACTCTCTCTCTCTCTTTCTTTCTTTTGCTCTATCTCTTTCTCTCTTTCTCTTGCTCTCCCTTTCACTCTGTCTCTCTTTCTCTCTCTCTCTTTCTTTCTCTTGGTCTCTCTTTCTCTTGCTTCATCTCTTTCTCTCCCTTTCTTTTGCTCTCTCTTGTGCTCTCTCTCTCTCACTCTCACTCTCTCAATGTCTCTCTCGCTCTCTCTCTTTCTCTCTCTCTCTTTTCGGGTGACTGTGGTTAGAGGAGGACAGTGCATGTTTGGTTTGTAAGAGGAGGGCAGTTGCAGGCTATCTTAAATCACGCCTTGCACTGATGCAATCCTTCCCACACACACAAACACTCTCGTACACACACATACAACCCCCGCACCGGTTGAATCATTGCAGTGTCTCTTGATGGTTTATGGGGGGGACACAAGCAGGGATTTCCTTACGGAGAAGATGTGGCGGCCTGCCAGGGATGATGGGCCATATCGCCCTCATAATTACACAATCTGCCCAGAACACACACACACACACACACACACACACACACACACACACTCTGCTGCATTGACAGAGAGAGTCAAAGAGGAGGAAAAAGAGAGAGAGTGGGAGCGAGAGATAGAGAGGGAGTGGCAGAAAGAAAGAAGACAGCACGAGAGACAGGGAGAGAGACAAGAAGAGGGAAAGACTGACAGTGTGAGAGAGAGAGAGAGAGAGAGAGAGAGAGAGAGAGAGAGAGAGAAATACAGAGAGTGAGAGAGAGTGGCAGGGGGGCAGAAAGGGAGAGAGAGAGGAAGTGGCAGAGAGAGAGGGGAAGACAGCAAGAGAGACAGGGAGAGAGACAAGACGAGGGGAAGACGGACAGTGAGAGAGAGAGAGAGAAATACAGTGAGTGAGAGAGAGTAGCGGGGGGGGGGACAGAAGAGAGAGATAGGGAGTGGCAGAGAAAGAGACACAGCGAGAGAGATGGGGAGAGACGGCCAGAGAGAGAGTGAGATAGAGATAGAAAGAGGCTGAGAGAGAGAGAGGTGAGCTGAGGCAGTAGTATGTGTTTATGCTACAGTGAGGGCTATCTAAATTCTGTGAACTGTGGATCATAAATGTGATCTACACTCCAGTTTCTGTACACACCCGTGTGTGTGTGCACACTGCATGTGTGTGCCCTGTCTCTGGAAACTAATTTTGTAATCAACGCAGTGAGAGTAATGAGTCCCACTGTGGGTGTGCTCACTCAGCTCTTTTAATATCACCCCCTGTACACCAAACAGAGAAGTGTCGTCGCAGCCATTTTACTTAACTGGCCTTCTGTGTGCTTTTAAAACATTTACCACATATTCACTGCTCTCTATTTGTTAAATATAGACCTTACGGATGAAATAGACACATCATTATGACGGATTGAGAGATATAAGTTGTTTGCATGCCACACACTCCGAAGAATTCTTCTAAAACCCGAAAAATAAACTTCCATATGAACCTGATTTATCATATTAATTTAAAATCAAATAACCAAACAACCAGATTGAATAATTAGTAGGACTTTTCAATAATTTCATTCTGTTATTTAATTTTTAAACTTTATTTTAATGAAACGTCCTGTTCATGATGTAAGGGTTGCTGTAGAATTACAGCATTAAATATAATAAATAGAATTAAAAATAAATTGTAATGCGTGGTTTTTTATTTATTAAAACATTTTTTTTTTTTTATGGGCCGGTGGTACTGGGCTCCAATCATCAAGAAATCATGGGTTTGAGTCCCCGTTAGACCCCCACCAGGCTAGGACCCCTGGGCAAGGTCTTAACCACAAGTGTGCCTCTGTCCACCCAGCAGTATAAACGGGTACGAGTTAAAATACTGGGAAGGTAACCTGCGATGAACCAGCGTCCCGTCCAGGAGGAGTTGAACTCCTAGTTGCTTCATGCTGCGGAAACCGGGGATAAGCACCGGCCCTGAAAAGCCAGTAGGCTCAGGGTGTAAAAAGCCCAACAGACTTACCTTACCCTACCTTTTTTTTCTAGAATCTATTTAAATAATTGGAATTTATTAAATTTGATACTTTAAACTTACTTCTACAGAGCCTTTGATAGAACAATGAACAGGAAAAAAAAGAAATCATTTCCTTTCCCATGTATACTCTATACTTTCTCATGCGCATAAGAAACCTTCCATCCATCCATTTTCCTTCGATTATCCGATGTCAGGTCGCAGAGGCAACAGGTTTAGGAGGGAAACCCAGGCATCCCTCTCCCTGGCGACACATACCCAGGCCAGAGGGGATTTATAATCTTTTCAGTGAGTTCTTGGTCTGCCCCTGGGCCTCCTTCCAGTCGGACGTGCCGGGACACCTCTAAAGATAGGCGACTAGGAGGCATCCTAGTCAGATGCCTGAACCACCTTAACTGAGCCCTTTCAATGTAATGGAGCAGCGGCTCTACCCCGAGCTTCCCCTGAATGTCCTCACCCTGTCTCTAAGGCTGAACCCAGGCACCTTCCATAGGAAGTTCATTTCGGCCGCGTGTATCCGCAGTCTTGTTCTTTCAGTCACTACCCAAATGTCATGGCCATAGGTGAGGGTTAGAACGTAGATGGACCGGTAAATCGAAAGCCTTGCCTGTAAGCTCAGCCCACTCTTCACCAAAATAAAACACCATAAACCATTTTTTCCCCTTCATCTCTTTACGGGCTCTGTATAAGTGGAAATATAAAATAAATTTCAGACATACAAGATTTTGTAGGTTTCTCATTTTGTACAAATCGTGTATCGTACCAAAAATAGGCCTGCTGTAATAATATTTCTGGAATATCACAGTTCTCTTTTGTGATGAAGCATGTTCAGATATTTGCATCATGATGGAGGGGGTTTGTGGGTAATTGCAGCTCACAGAGTCACACTGAAGGCATTTCTCAATATGGAGTATGTTAAAATGTATAATGTGTGCTCGTTCATCGTTCTTTTTCTGAAGCACTTAATCCTAATTAAGGTCGAGGGGGCGCTGGCGCCCATCTCAGCGAACTCTGGGCGAGGGCGGAGTGCACCCTGAACAGCTCGCCAGGCCATCGCAGATGCTGTGTGCTCATAAAAGTTATTAAAAATATATATAGTATATGTTTTTATATAATATACACCTTTATGAACCTAAACCCATATCTGATTTCCCAAAAAACAATATTTCAACAAAGATTACCAGTCTCTTCCCAAACATCATGTTCTTCAAAATTAGAGACTCTACGAAACGTAAACTAAGGGCTTTTTGAGAATATTCTCCAGCAAAACCCAAAGACACCTCCTGACGCTCAGTGCTAGTTATGGCTAGCTGGGTTGGCTAACAGATATCAGATAACGGTGGCGTAGTGGTTAGCATGTTCTCCTCACATCAGCAAGGTCATGGGTTTGAGTCTATCACTGGGGTTGGCGAGGGCGTATCTGTGTGGAGTTTACATGTTCTTCATGCGCTTGTGTGGGTTTCCTCCAGGTTTTCTAGTTTCCTCCAACAGTCCAATGACATGCACATTAGGCTAATTGGCTGCTCCAAATTGCCCCTAGGTGTGAGTGTGAATGGCTGTGTGTGCATATGTGCTGCCCTGCTGGCGAGTTGTTCAGGGTGTACCCCGCCTGCGGCCAGAGTGGGCTGAGATAGGCTCTAACTGAGAATTACTCACTGTGTTTTTTTTTCCCCCATCAAAAACGACCTCATCCGCCTATTTGCGAGGAGCACACCTCCACTGTTGATACTGGGCAGCCATTTTCAGAGTGGCTTTCTCTGGGAGAACCGAGTGGTGTAACTGTTTCTTTTCGGGAACCAAGGCCAACATTTGAGCGAGCTTCTGCTCCCTGGCCCTACCTTAGGCCCTTAGCTACTGGCTGTACTATTACGCTTCCATCAGCATGATATCACCTTTAGTAGCAATATCTGTGGAATGTTCTAGCAAGTATGACTAATCCTTATAGGTTTAAATTTTGGTCTGCACGGTTTCAGTGACTTGGTACGTTTAAGCAGTTTGTCCAATGGATGGATGGACATTTAGGGCTTTCAAGATACTGTCTACCATTTGTTGTGACCTGCCACAATGGATTCTGGGATACCTTATTGCTTAAGTCCACACAATTCACCTTGGCTGCATCGTCACTAACCTAGAACACCTCCAGTATTCGATCTGTACTTTGGCAAATGTGAGCTTTTGGCTTGGAAACATACTCGGATGCCTACTGAAGATGTTTTACACGTTGCACAAGAAGACAAGTGCAGAGAAGAACGACTCTTGCGCATTCACTCTGCTGTGCATCAGCTGTTATTGAGGCGAGTGCTGATTAATTGAGGGTGATCAGTGTGTCTGGTTGGGATAAAACGTTGTAATGTTTCTTTTGCAGGGTTTCACGGAGGATGTCAGAGCAATGTTGCAAGTGGAATGATTTAATCTGACTGCAAACCTGGCATCATTTTGACGCAGCGCTAAAATGAGCATAAAGCATCTGAAAAGTGCTGATGTGCAACAAATGATTTTAAGCCGGAGGGGGTGTCAGGTTCAAGTTCCTCACATCAGCATAAGCAAGAAAATGCATGCTCACACAGTTAATTTACATAGCACTGAACAACAGAATACCTGCATTTTCCAGTTGTAGTCGGGTTTCCTCACTCACTCACTCACTCACTCACTCGTTCATTCATTTTCTGGACTGCTAAATCCTACTAGGGTTGCGGGGAGGCTGGATCCTCTCTCAACCAACACTAGGCGAAGTCGGGGTGCACCCTGAACAGCTCACCAGACCATCACATGGCCAACCTCCACACACAACCATTCACTCATACCTAAGGGCAATTTGGAACAGCCAATTAGCCTAATGTGCATGTCTTTGGACTGTGGAAGGAAACTGAAGCACCCTGAGGAAACCCATGCAAGTACAGAGAGACCAATCAAACTCCACACAAAAATACCCGAGAATCTGGAACCTTCTTGCTGTGTGGTGGACATGCTAACTACTACACCAATGTGCCACCCCTGGTTTCCTTTGGCCTGATTGTATTTATTGTTCAGTTTGATGTCAAACTTGTATAATGGCAGGTGCTGCAGATGCTGCTGAATAAAAATCAGGTCTAACATTTACAGATAAAGCCTGTGACAGATCCAGAGTGACATACAGAAGACAGACTAATCAGTCTATAGAAACTCTGGAGAGATAATATGTAAGGCATAATATACAGTCGTCATCATCGTCGTCTTCTCCGATCCTCATGGCTGAGGGTCAGGGATCATGGATGCATACACCTGAGCTCTCCACTGCTTCCTCTTTCTGCTGCTGTGTATCTAAAACTCTTTGGATTAACTTGGTGTCTGCTTCCGACCTGCATGTTCACACCTAGGGACAATTTGGGACAGCCTATTAGCATAATGTGCATATCTTTGGTCTGTGGGAGGAAGCTAAAGCACTCTGAGGAAAGCCTGCAAGCACAAAAAGAACACTACACATGGTTCGAAGTCAGGATTTTCTTGCTGTGAGGCGGGCGTGCTAACCAGTAGGCCACCATGTCGCCCATAATGTACAGTAAGCCGTTCGTTGTTGTGAAAAGAGAGGACTTGCATCACCATGAAGAGGATAATGACAGACTTGCTGTACATTTTATCCCCCTTATTACATGATTACATACAAAATATTGATTTAAAGATTTTATTGCTTACACAAATGATGTGCTCCATAGCTGCACATTCAAATGAGCGTAAAAAACAAAACAAAGCGCACAGTAATAATAATAATAATGATAATAACAATGATGATGATGATAATAATAACAGTAATAGTATTATTAGTTGTGGTAGTATTGGTGGTAGTGGTTTGAGGACTGTGACTAGCTGTTCGTACATCTGGGGGAAGTTTATTTTACCACCTTGGTGCCAGAACAAAGAAGAATTTTGATGCATGCCTTTCTTGTGCCCTGAGAGAGGGTTGGACAAGTTGAGCAGTGCTCGAGGATCTGAGGGCGTGTGCTGCAGTGAGGGTTGGGATGAGTGCTTTAAGGTTGGTGTGTCCTGGTCCATTTTATATA
>JBCNYH010000021.1:42083002-42093002 GCA_039654325.1 Tandanus tandanus
TGTGTGTGTGTGTGTGTGTGTGTGTGTGTGTGTGTGTGTGTGTGTGTGTGTGTGTGTGTGCGCGCGTGTGTGTGTGTATTTTTTTTCCTCAGATCAACATGCTGCTCGGCTTTAAGGACGAGAAGCAGGAGTGTCCCTGTCCAGAGGACATCCGAGAGCAGCTTCTGCAGTTCCATGAAGATCTCATGACACACTGTGGTACAAACACGCACACTCCCACACAAACACTCTCAGCTCTGTAACACACTCAACTCACCCCCTAATCATGTACATCTTATATTTGGGGAAGGTTCTGTCTTTCATATAAACTTTTATTGCAGAAATTAACAATTATTCAACCAAACCGAGTCTTGTATGCACTGCGTGCACACAGACACACACACACACACACACACACACACACACACACACACACACACACACACAATTAAAAATATTGTGTGGCTCATTGCTTTTGCACACTACTGTACATGTGTATGTGTGTTGGTTGGCGCAGGTATAGAAATCGATGATGATAAGATCGGGGAAGGAGACAGTGATTTCACAATCAGAGGGCGTCTCATTTCGCTGGTGGAAAAAGTGGCGTACTTGAAGAAGAAGATGGCCGACATGCCAAAGAAAAAAAAAGCCAAGAAGCCCAGTAAGTCCTCCCAACTTTCTATTTCTGTCTTTTCTTAGTACACTTCTGTTGTCATGGAGAGATTTGTCCTCCATCCACGTAGGCAACCTAAGCAATAAGGGAGGTCAGACTCGAGAGTGAATCCTGCCTCTGACCCCTCGTTCATGGTCTTAAGAAACCCCAACATGGGACATTTCGGCCTGCACTAATTGGTTAATATTAGTAAACATAATTTATCCCAACTCCTAATGATTTTAAGATTTGTAAGTTGAAATAAGAGGTGATGTCGTTGCTCTCTGCAGGCACTCTTCAGCAATTAATCTCAGAGACAATGGTGCGCTGGGCTCAGGAATCTGTGATTGAGGATCCGGAGCTAGTCAGAGCCATGTTTGTACTGTTACACAGACAGTACGATGGAATCGGAGGGCTGGTGCGTGCTCTGCCCAAAACGTACACCATTAACGGCGTGTCTGTGGAGGACACCATCAACCTGTTAGCCTCACTCGGACAGATCCGCTCACTGCTCAGCGTCCGCATGGGTCGCGAGGAAGAGAAACTCATGATCCGTGGTCTCAGGTGAACACGCACGCATACACACACACAAATACACACGTATACATTTTCATTCTATACCTCGTGTATCAAAAATGTATCATCAATGGGACCCCCGATTGCTCCTTTCCTGTCTTCTACAGTGACATCATGAACAATAAGGTGTTCTATCAGCACCCAAACCTGATGAGAGCGCTGGGCATGCATGAAACGGTCATGGAGGTCATGGTTAATGTGCTGAGTGGGGGAGAGTCCAAGGTAAGCATAACAACACAATGATTTAGAATGTTAATAAGAACAAACTGAAAGCAGCAGATCTTTACATTATATTACCCAGACGAGTCCCAGCAGAGATAATGATAATTGATATTGATAATGAAATTTTATTGTTCATTTAGAAAGGGTCACTCTGAACACTTTATTAAAATTATGAAAATGTTGCTGCCAAAACCGAGAGACGAGAGTGTTGGACTGCATCATTTTCTATGGTTAAAAATTAAGTTAAACTTGTACCTATCTATAATACCAGGCATGAATGACTTGTCAAATCTGATTGGTCTGAAGCTGTGCCTTAATTTCTGCTATAATAAAGGCTTAATGTTAACGCTTTAGTTCTACTATATCGTTTCTACTCTGGGACTTTTATAAAAGGTGCTTAACATAATCTTAAGCTTTTTTCTTCCCATATTCGCTTGTTTTCATACAGTTTTCCAAATATTTTATGTCTACAACAAAACACCTTTTTTTTTTTCTTATCACTCCTCGTGTAGTACTTCCATAAAAGGTGATAAATGATATACTTTTTAAAACATTTTTAAACCATAAATGTTGCCACAGTGCTGAATAGCCGTGTTAGACAGTGCCAAAGTGTCAAATAACGAGGTTAGAACCTGTTTAAGTGTTTGTATCTGGGCTGTTTGAGCTGGCAGCAGACACAAGGTTTTCGTAATTATTAAAATTTTTTTCCTTTTGGCCACACTAGTGCATGCCCGGCATGCTGTGCCTTCCGATTAGCTGGCCTACCCCCGCTGCCCCTACATGCACAGAGGTATCTCCGCCAGTCTCGGTCTGCCTCGCAGCGTTGGAGCTTTCAGTTGTCGATAGGCAACCAGTCAGAGCAGAGAAGCCTCAGAGAGAGGAAAGAGCATAAATGGGAGGAGGAAGCCCAACAGACCGTCCAGCTTGCACGTTCAAAATCAGAATTTCTGGAGAGGTGGGGTAGAAGCATCCTGAAGAACTGTGGAGTTTCTTTTTGGATTAGGAATCTTACTTTGGTGTATAGGTGTCTGAAATAATTAAAGGTCTGAGAATGGGTATAATATCTGACCTTTAAGTGATGTTATGTGATCAGAGCTCTTATGTGGTAGCTCATAGGGAGCAATTAAAAAAAATTAATAAATTAAAAAAAATAAGTAGCGTTTGCTCTTCATGCCATGTCATGTGACTTAAATGCAGAAAAGTCATTTCCTTTTCAGTTTTTTTTTTAATATAACTTTATCGAATCTTCTGAAAAACCAATTTAAGTTCATGTGTTTCTATTATTATTCGTTTTTTTTTAGTTCACAATTTTAAATTGTGTATTAAACAGGTTAACGGAAACACAGCTGTTGTTTTAGTTAAACAGGGATTTATTAAATTGAATGAAGGACTGTTAAATGAAACATGGATCTGTTCATGTATAGCACACGAGAAAGTTCTAATAAATTCTATAAAAAAATCTTATAACTGTTAAACAAGTCAGTAACAGAAACACTGGAATAATAAACGCATGAACTGTATTTACTCTGAGAATCCCATCGTACTCTGTGCTGTGTTTGGCAGTTATTTAAAACAGTGTTGCGTTTATGAAAGTTAACAGTGAGAATGTTATGCTATGATTATTTGGTTTTGTTATTGTTCTTATCTTCGATTTTAATTGCAATTTTTTTTCTATGTCTATTTTTATTTCCTTCTCCTTTGATTTTTAGGAGATAACATTTCCTAAGATGGTGGCCAACTGCTGCCGCTTTCTGTGTTACTTCTGCCGGATCAGTCGTCAGAACCAGAAGGCCATGTTTGATCATCTGAGCTACCTGCTGGAGAACAGCAGCGTGGGTCTCGGTAACAGCACCCCCGTCTTCTTTTAATGATGAACGATTACCATAAGACGATAGCCAACGGAGCATGTAGGAACGAGATTGAGTGGAATAACTTTTATTTATCCACATCCACTGGATTTTAATAAAATCAGCATTTTTACTATTTTATTCAAATAAAAAATGTATATCTTAATGTAATCTAAATAAATAAATAAATGAATAACAATTCCTTAAAATAATATTAATATATTCCTTAGAAATGTATTTCATTGCAATCGTTTGTTGGGATTTTTACTTTCGCCAGGGAGGGAATGTTTTTTATCGGTGTGGGTTTATTTGTTTATTTGTTTGTTGGTCTATCTATTAGCAATTTCATATTCACACTTTTTGACAGATCAGTTTAATATTTTTATGATGGGTAGGTGATCACCCAAGAACGTTCCACTGAAATTTTTGTAAGAATCTCTGCACTGATGACATCACAAAAATTTATATATATAAAATATATAAAATATTAAAATATATTTATATATATATAAAATTCCTCATAATGGGACAACATTTGATTTGAAAAAGTTTTGCTCCATGTTTTCGGGATAAGAAGCTTGGACTAGATCAGACCAGGTTTCCTCCGTATCTGATCTGGACCACTCGCCAGGACAGCTATAGCATGATTTAATGGGTAAAACCCTTTGCTCAGTCAGGGTACTTCAGTCTTTAGCGTTATTCAGCATTTTTTTTTACCTCTTTTTGTTTGGCTTGGCTTTGCTATTGCAATCAGGAAAGTTTTTGTTACACTAACAATCCACTCCACTGCTTTATCATTGTAGCATTTGTTTATCCCCAATCCAGTTATGTATGCTCATCCGAGCAAGCCGAGCGAGGAAGCAGACTGCGCACAGTTATACATTTTGCTAAAGGGCTACTGCAGAGAATTGGTTTCTCTAGTGGAGGGTATCATTACAGTACATGCATATAAAGAAAACCGTGTGGTTTAAGGCGGGGTGTTTACATTTGTTCCGTTTGTTTCTGTCTGAATCAAATGCTATCGTGTGCTTGAAGAGAAATAAGTGTTGGCTCTCCGGGTTTTGGGCTTCTGACTAACATGTAAAGCAACCGTGTACAGCAGTTATCTACTGAAATGGTTTAAAAGGATCACTCGTTTGATTCAAACCTCTTCAGATCGCCACTGCTCTCCACTTCAGATTAACAATTCCCAGATTTGTCCCTGTTGGGTTTGTCTCTGTTTAATATACATGACTGTGTGTTTGGGATAGGTTATATCATATGTATGTACAGTCCGTATACCGTATGTATGTACAGTCACCCTCATATGTCTCCTCTGCAGCATCTCCATCAATGCGCGGCTCCACACCACTGGATGTAGCTGCTGCCTCCGTGATGGACAATAACGAATTGGCGCTGGCTCTCAGGGAACCAGACCTGGAGAAGGTCAGAGAAACGAACCCTTTTCTCTGTTTCTTTACTTCTTTCCTCCTTTCAGAATTCCTGAACATTTTTATTTTAGTTGGAACGAACCATTATATAAAGTAAAGCTGCAGTGCTCACCGGAATATCTTGCAATCATTTGAAGGCAACAAAAGCAACTCTGTTCTCATTGTTTATTATTTTCACGTACATGTGACCCTTTCATTCTGAATGAAAAGTATTCATATACACTACACAGAAATAGCGCAGTCTGATTGGTTCGCTTTCTGGGGGATAATAGAGATTATTCAGAGGGGATAATGCTTAAATTAAAACAGCACTCATGGTTGGTCACTGTTACTTGGAGTAGGTGGGATCATCATTGATGTGCTTTAAAATGGAAAAATAAACCATAAAAATTTCACTTTTGTTTGCTTTTTTTGTGTTTCTACATAGTATATGCAGTAGAGTCTCAATAATATGCGCATGCCGGGGTCCAGTGAGACCACATTTTAGCATTTTCGCATGTGAAAATTCTTATTCTCAAAAGCGTAATATCTTATTCTTAAAAGTGTAAATATGGTCACGTGACTCTAAAATGTGTGAAGAAGACGTGTGAAGAAAAAGGCTTAAAACAGGACAATGGGTGAGAAACTTATCAAAATGCACATGGCTAATATCAGTGGAGGCGTGGAGTGCTGTGTATACGGGGGTGTTTGCAGGTGTTAGAGCTAATATGAGGGTGTAAATGCTGTCATGGATCAAAGCACAATGCCGTCATATTGCTCAGTATGGTCAATATGGTCAACTTCAGTGAAAAATGACAAATAAATGCATCTTTTGGTCATCCCCATGTTACAAATTTGGGGTCCAAGGGGTGGGCGCATACTAAGCGGAAACGCATTAAAAAGAAACGCGTGTTACTGTGATGCTACTGTATATTAAACCTGGAACAAGTCTAAAAACACGCCGTTACAGAGTACTGTTTTCTTACGTTCCTGCGAATGAGAAACGAATAATCTGCGAGCAAAACGACAACTCTGCGAACTTCTTGGGACATGTGCGGACTGTTTGAGAAGAGTTTGAGACTACTCTGAGTCAGTGCCTCGTGTCTTGACAGTCGCAGAAATTTCAAACATGTTTGAAATTTTTTGCGATGAGTTCACAAACCAGGCGGCCAAAACGCGATGCCGTGAATGTCGCGCAACAAATTTGAGAACATTTTGAGAATAAAAATCGACAGGCTGCGAATTGCCATTTGCATTAGTGACTTTTCTATCGCACCTCTAGTGATCACCTCATAGGTGCCTTGCTCAAGGGCACTTCAGCCATGAAGGTGGAGGAAGGGAATGTGCTGCTCACTGCCCCCCCCCGGCCACACATTTTTCCTGCTGGTTCGGGAATCGAACCAGCGACTTTTTGCTCCCAAACCCGCTTCTCTAACCATTAGGCCATGGCGTCCCCCATATATTGAATTTTCCCATAAAGTTTCATCCCAGAGACTATTCAGCGCCATCTACCTCCACTTCCGTGCATAAGTGTTAATTAAGGGATGTACTGAAAATACTTTAAGAAAGGTATAGAATAACTCCACATTTGTTTTGTTTCTTTTCTACTTTCCTTATTTTCCTGTCGTATGTGTGTGTGTGTGTGTATTGTGTGTGTGTGTGTATGTGTGTATATGTGTGTGTGTGCAGGTGGTTCAGTATTTAGCAGGCTGTGGTTTGCAGAGCTGTGTGATGTTAGTGTCCAAGGGCTATCCTGACATTGGCTGGAACCCTGTGGAGGGAGAGCGGTACCTTGACTTCCTTCGCTTCGCTGTCTTCTGTAATGGTGAGAGTCACATGAATGAAGTCTGCATCTAACATTCGATATATTCAAAGATATGCAAACCATACTGGAACGTACTTGTATAAGCACTAGATTAATAATTTATTGATTAGCCAAACTGCTTTATCCTTTAAAGCAAGGCGGGAAGGCTGAAGCCTATCTCAGCCGACTCTGGGCGAGGGCCGGGTACACCCTGACCAGCTCCAGTCCATCGCAGGACCAGCACACACAACCATTTATAGTTACACTCACACCTGCGCTAATTTGGAACAGCCAGTTAGCCTAATGTGCATGTCTTTGGACCGTGGGAGGAAACCAGAGTACCCGGAGGAAACCCATGCAAGCACGAGAAAAACATGCAAATTCCACACAGAAACGCCCTCGCCGAGCCAGGGAAGCTTTCATTTCCTCTTCTCTTCTCTTCTCTTCTCTTCTCTTCTCTTCTCTTCTCTTCTCTTCTCTCCCCCCCACCTCTCTCTACCCCCCACCCCACCTCTCTTGAAGGTGAGAGTGTGGAAGAGAATGCCAATGTAGTGGTACGACTTCTGATTCGCCGGCCAGAGTGTTTTGGCCCCGCCCTGCGTGGTGAAGGTGGGAATGGATTGCTGGCAGCGATGGAGGAAGCGATTAAAATATCTGAAGATCCGAGCAGAGACGGCCCCTCACCTACATCAGAGGACAGCAAGACACTGTATGGGTTTCTCTGTCTCTCTGTCTCTCTCTCTCTCTCTCTCTCTCTCTCTCTCTCTCTGTTACACTTTCTCTATCTCTCTCTCTCCCTCTCTTTCTCTCTCTCTCTCTCTCTCTGTTTCTCTTTCTCTATTTCTCTCTTTCTGTTACACTTTCTCTCTGTCCCTCTCTCTCCCTCTCTCCCTCCCTCCCTCCCTCTCTCTGTTTTACACTTTCTCTCTCTCTCTCTCTCTCTCTGGTACACTTTCTCTTTCTCTCTCTCACTCTCTCTCCCTGTTTCTCTCTCTCCCCACCTCTCTCTATCTGTGTTACACGTTCTCTTTCTCTCTCTCCCTCTCGCTCTCTCTCCCCCTCTCTGTGTTACACTCTCTCTCTGTTACACTTTCTCTCTGACTCTCTCTCTCTCCCTCTCACACACACACATTTTCTCTTTCTGTCACACTCTCTTTCTCTCTATCTGTCTGTCTGTCTCTCTCTCCTTGTTGATTAAAAGGCTGTCTGTGTGTGTGTGTGTGTGTGTGTGTGTGTGTGTGTGTGTGTGTGTGTGTGTGTGTGTGTGTGTGTGTGTGTGCACTCTATAGTAGTGATATAATGGATGATGAGGAGGATGACACTATACACTTGGGCAATGCCATTATGACCTTCTACGCTGCTCTGATCGATCTGTTGGGTCGCTGTGCTCCAGAGATGCATGTGAGTATGAAGCACACACACACACACACACACACACACACACACACACACACACACACACACACACACACATATAGTGAAAAGAGTTGATCATTACCTATACAGTAATGTTAAAGTTTCAGTGCATTCTGTAATGTTGGGAGAGATGTGTATGAGACACACTGAGGGTTAGTAAATTAATTCTCCTGTGCAGCTGATCCATGCTGGCAAAGGGGAAGCGATTCGGATCCGGGCCATCCTTCGCTCTCTCATCCCCATCGAGGACCTGGAGGGGGTGATCAGCCTCCCATTCCACATGCCCACACTTGCTAAAGGTAATACACACACACACACACACACACACACACACACACACACACACACACACACACACACACACGCACGTGTTCTGCCAAAGAGTAAAAGCCATTTCTGTCCCATTCTTCACTCAGATGGTTCTGTGCTGGAGCCAGACATGTCAGCTGGGTTTTGTCCGGACCACAAAGCAGCCATGGTTCTTTTTTTGGACCGTGTGTATGGAATCGAGGACCAGAACTTCCTACTTCATCTGCTGGAGGTCGGCTTTCTGCCTGATCTGAGAGCCGCTGCCTCATTGGATACGGTTAGTCACATCACCTTTGCTATAAAATAAAGTACATTAAGGTGTTTGAAAAATTTCTTTGATTAAAAAAATTAAAATGAGCTTAAAAGTATGAAAGAAGATCCTGGGTTTGAGTCCTGGGCTCAGCGAGGCTGTTTCTGTGTGGAGTTTGAATGTTTTTCCTATGCTTGCGGGGGTTTCCTCCGGATACTCCGGTTTCCTCCCACAGTCCAAAGACCTGCATATTAGGCTAATTGGCTGTTCCGAATTGCCCCTAGTTGTGAGTGTGAATGGTTGGGTGTGTGTTGCCCTGTGATGGATCGGTGTACCCCTCCTTCGCCCAGAGTTAGGCTCCAGCCTCCCCGCGATCCCAGTACAATTAAGCGGTGCGGAAAACGAATGAATGGAATAAACTTAAATGTATGATTGGTTCGGATATTTGAATGCTATTCACTGACAAGGTGATGTAATCTTCAGTGCTCAGTGTTATGCAGAGGTTTATCATTAGTTCATACAAAAGTAAATTTAATAGTATTTTAATTGATTTTAAGCACGCCATGTTTCCCTGAGGAATAAATACAAGGTTGAACATGATTCACTTGTCATCCATCACCATCGAGGGGAAATAAATGTTTGTTGATGTGTTCGGGCAGTGAACATGTACGTAATGCAGAATCTGACACCCTAAGTTTAATAGCCAGTAAATAATTATTGTAGATTTTTTTTTAAATATCAGTAAAAGTCTTTTTATTTATGTATTTATTTATTTTATTAACAAAAGAATTGAGAGGGAAATAGAATTATTTCGGTAATACAATTTCTATTCATTTAGATTTTTTTAAGAACACTTTTAATGGATTTCCTTTAAACTTTGCACAGACGCCCACCTTGACTCAAGGATGAACTGATTCCATTTTGGAGGTCAAAGGTCATTGCAGCCTCACGCGTGCCGTTCTTGTGAACGTGATATTTTGAGAACACTTTGAGGGATTTTCTTTAACCTTTGCATAAAAGTTGACCCCGACACTAGGATGACCTTTTTACCTTTGTATCAAACTAAACTATTTTTTGGGGGTCGTAGGTTAAAGGTCAAGCTTATTGCTGCCTCATGTTCATTTCTTGTTTGTGATAACAGCTTCCTTGGGGAGATTTTTTAAATTGTGGCTCAAACATTAAGAAATGAGCTCAATGATTAGAGGTCAGAGGTGAGAGGTCAAGGTCGTTGTGGCCTCGTGTTCATCACCTACCTATGAACGCTTTGTCTACCATGTGGAGGCACGTGACCACCAGGCAGTAGCTCTAGTCATTACTTAATTTGTTTATTTTAAAAATATCACGGGAAATCGACCCCACTACCATGAATCCAATTAAATCTGGAATTACGTGAATCGTTACATGTTTACTTAAGTGTTCACATAATTAGAATGTCTGACTCATCTGTGTATCTCACTCTTTTATTATATCTATCCTCGTTACATCCTTTTTACCCGGATCTACTTCTCCTATCCCACCTTCAGGCTGCTCTGAGTG
>JBCNYH010000021.1:42095502-42105032 GCA_039654325.1 Tandanus tandanus
TCCTCAGCCTGTCGACACCAGCAAGTTAGTGGCACTTATATATAGATATATATACTTATATATAGACATCTGGAATGGAATACCTCAAACCCCTGACCTGAACATGAATTCATGTGAATAATGCTAGTCAAGGAACTCTAGCTTTCACTTTTATATATATAAAAAAAACAGTGATTGTTCTCCACAAGCATTTTATTGGTCAATCGAAGTGTTGTTCTGTTTCCTCAGCGTGAACGTTCCCGAGAAGCTGGATCACTTTATCAATAAGTATGCCGAGCACTCACATGATAAATGGTCCATGGAGAAGGTAATGAGGCATATGGCTTTAACACCATCTGCTCGAAGATCATGATGAATCCAGTGATTTTCATCAGTCTTTTCTCTCTGACGTTATTTAGTTCGCTAACGGCTGGACGCATGGTGAGCTGCTGTGTGAGACCTCCAAAGTTAATCCCCTGCTAAAGGCTTACAAAGGACTGTCCGAGAAGGTAAAGCCTCCTGTTATACACAGAGTATATATATAAAAGTCTGTGTTCCATCCATTATGTCATTTACACAAAGTAAGAAATTATTCAGAAAGACTCGAGCATTTAGAAAGTGCATAGCTATTTTTAAGTGAAAGCCCAGCAATCCCCCTGTATGACCCAAAATGTTAACATCATCCTTTTTCACCATGTTAAAGAAGCCTTTAAAAAATTTCTGAATCCAGAATTTGTTTCAGATAATTTCAAAAATCTAATGAAGTCTTCCTTATTCAACCTCCAATTCAGGTAGCAATTTTCTGAAAAATCCACATATAACCTTTCACAAATAACAAAAGGTACACAGCGCCCCCTGCTGGGTCTGCAGTCTTATAACACTTCCAAAAAATCGTCTTATCGCACAGTGTTACAGAATCCATAAAAAAAATCCTGGATTCAGATCATCTCCGAAATCTAAAAGAATCTTCCTTGTCCACAGTCCCACCTTTGGTAGAAATTTGATGAAAATCTTCTAATAACTTTTTGCATAATGCTGCTAACAATCCAACACACAAACTGAGGGTAAAACATAACCTCCTTAGTAGGAAAATGTATGTTTTTTTAAATCCATATGGATACAGCAGTCTATAGGGTTCAAGCACAATATGTATGAAAGTGATCTACTCTTTAACTCTTCTGCTGCTACACACATATGTACAGTGCTCTGCTGAGCAATATATACATACTATAATAATAATAATAATAATAATAATAATAATTCTTTTTTCCTCTTTATTAGAGTCACTGTGGCTATTATCATTTGAAATCTCTCCATTTTCGTCTTCCTCCTCATTATCTTCTTCACTAAAACTGTTATCTTCTTCACTAGGACTATAATCTTAGTCCCTGCTGTCAGCATCCCTGTAAATTTCGTCTATTATATCTTCTGCAGAAAACCTTCTTCCAGCTATGTTTGCCTCGGTATGTCTCTGCAAATAACCATTAGGAAAACCCCCGTTTTCCAGTTTCAGGCAGCAGCTCTGTAACGTGCTGCCACATTGGGGAATGCAGTGGATATTACAGGCCTCATTCGGCGCTAGTTACACAAAGTAGCATAGTGCTGATTCATAGTTAAAGATAGTATTACTATGACGAGCGGCGCTCGTCAACAGAGCAGTGAATAGGTTAAACTGGACATCTAATTAAAGAAAACTTCTTGCTACTTGTATTCACAAGGGTCTATAACTCAAACACACCAAATCACTTTTGTGTGTTTATGTTAGTGTTTATAATAGGAAAAAAATCTCTCCTGGAACCTCTCCCCAGTTTCACACAAATGTATAAAATTATATAATAACACTACTACCAAACATTTACAAGATCGAATGATACACTGTGCCTCCCTCATTTTTTATACAGTTTCTTCTTTGCGGGATGCGGGTGATCTGGAGCCACACGTAGCTGACATTGGGATCAAGAAACGAACACAAAGACAAATAACCATTTTTACTTTTGGTCCTTACTAACCACTTCTAAATGTGGACAATTTAGAGTAGCCAGATGTAGTAGCCAGTAGCCATCATCCACATGTTTTCGGTCTGTGGGAGGAAACCGGAGTACCCAGAGAAACTTCCATATGGACAGGGAGAACATGTATACTCCAGACAGAAATGTCTCCTTGTCCCTTGTGAAAGTACGTGCGAGTGCTGTGACACTGGACGCGCTCAGAGACATGTCGCCTTCCCCATTGGCTGTTTTAACCTGGTAGTGATGCAAATTCATTGGTTTGGCTGGGCTACGTCACTGACCCTGTGCATCATAACCCATTATCAGCCAGTGCTGAGGCGCACAAACAACAAGCGCAGAAATCACATAAAAAAATAATTATTTTTTGTTCCTAAACCAACTGACGAAAAGGAAAGCCGAGTCGGCAAAACGTTATCTGTATAAGCTATTTTGGATTTACCGTCATTCTCGATTTATCGTCATTCAGCATTCTCATCCAAAGAGACACTAGAATGTGACGTCTCACTGTCTCCACAAGAGACTCTTCCTTCTCTGGCTCAAATAGGTAACCCTTAACACCCATTTCCTCAAAATTGTTAGTCATGGTTGCTTCTTGAACACAGTAGTTTTTTCACCTAAAATGTCGCTTGCTGAATAGATCTGCTTGTCACTTGCGCTGGACAACCCTGCCTAAAGAGTTCACGTCATGTCCGGGGGAAAAAACGCCCCCGCTAGTAATCCTCAGGATAAAATTACCAGTTTTGTGCTTTTTATGGTCATTATTGTTAAAATAGGGGTCTGTATTGCTTAAAAGTATTACATACATGCAAATTATGCTGTAAGGATGACCAATACCGTGAGTCCTTATTGACCCTTCCTTAGGCGCTAGTTGATTTGAATGGGAAAAAAGATCTGTTTTGTTTATTTATTGCAAAGGTACCGTCGAGAGAAATCAAATATTAGTCAGGGAGCTTTGTGTTTGGGGGAAAAAGTCTTTCTTTAAACTTTAGAATGTTAACATCTTAGAGTACCCCCGCATGACATCAGGCAATCAAGCGAATACGGCTCTGAATCTTTTAATTCATCCATGTAATGTTAATGCATTTGTTTTGGCATGTGTTTTTTGCCTGTCCTGCAGGATAAAGAGGTCTACCGCTGGCCAATACGAGAGACTCTGAAGACCATGCTGTCATGGGGCTGGAGCATCGAAAGGACCAGAGAGAGCGACCAAGCTAGTTTACATACCCGTGCCCGCAGGATCTCCCTCACTAGCCAGGTTACATCACTGCATACACCGACTATAGTACAGTGTTTCACTGTGTGCACTGAGCAAGCTCACACTCTTTGGCAAGAGGAAGGGTATATATCCTCTTCCCACCCAGCGATAATTCTCTGAACAGGGCAGAGAAATAAAGATGGTTGAAATGTAGTAGTGTTACGTACATTATATATATTTATATAAATGGTTTAGCTTGAGTTTCCAAACAATGACTTGTTAAATCCATTTGCTTGTCAGTGGATGGCGTGTTCAGTGTCCATACTGTTGTTTCAATAGTTTTTCGACAAAACTAGGAGGAAATGATTTTTTTATGAGAGAAATTCCACTATACGAGTTTGATTATTTGATTGTGTGATTTTTGTAGCTGTCGATAGAGGGAGCTCATGGATTCAGTCCTCGCCCTGTGGACATGAGCAATGTGACCCTGTCCCGGGATCTGCATGTGAGTAAACAGCTGTTCGTACAACGTACCAAATGCTGAAATCATTTTGTGCTGACTTTGCGTTTCTATTTGCATACTTGCATACTTATATTTGAGTTTACAAATGTATCTTGAGTGTGTAAAGATGTGACAGATGACTATGTAACAGAAGGGGAGGGGCCACCAATTTATTTTCACCTAGCTAGAGCAGGGAATGACATTAATGCTGATGATGTAATTTTTTTGTTGCATGAGATATCTAGGTGGCATCCCAGATAGAATGTACTGGTATTTGGCACGGATCCGGCAAAAGGATCTGGTCCACAACGGTCCAAATGCGGCGCGGGTCTGGATTTGGGCGCACTCGGCTAATATGAGTAATACATGTTTGGTCCAAACCTGTGGAACAGCGACCACATTCGGTCCTGATCTGGCATGCCAATTTAAACCGTGTGTGCACTCACAGCCGGAGGAGAGGGCTTTCATGTGCTATCTGGGATGGTGGTAGTGGTTTGTACATCCGCCTCACAACAGTAAGGTCCTGGGTTCGATTTCTGTGTGGAGTTTGCATGTTCTCCCTGTGCTTGCCTGGGTTTCCTCTGGATATCCTGGTTTCCTCCCACAGTTCAAAAACATGCACATTAGGCTAATTGGCTGATCCAAATTGCCCCTAGGTGTGAGTGTGAATGGTTGTGTGTATGTGTGTGTGTCGTCTCTGTGATGGTTTGGCGAGCTGTTGAGGATATACCCAGTCCTTGCCCAGAGTTGGCTGAGATACGCTTCGTCTTCCCACTACTCTAATAGTAGGATTAAGCAGTTCGGCGAGTTTGTGAGTGAAATATCGATGCAGACATGTTTTTAAGGAAGCAGATATTTTATGGCTCGTCGACAATCAAATAGTGAAATGTTACGACCATAATTTCTGGTTAGAGCACAACGTGCTGTGTTCGATTTCAGATAACAAATTCATGTGCTATGCAAGTAAATACATACAGTAATGTGCATGTACTGCATGGAAGTGTTCTATGCTTGGGAGGTTGTTTTTGTCAGCATTGGTTTGTTTGATTTTTAGTAACTTTATACTAAAAGTTATGACTAGATGTTGATAGAATTTTTTTGGAGGGGTGGAGTATGGCTCGAGTAACATTTGCATTATATTTTGGTGGTGAACCGGATCAAATTCAAGATCCAACATGGGTGTAATTTCTGCAATTTTCTTGGTTATCTTGGCAGAGGTTTGCGCTCTCTGAATACCCTTCTAGTTTTTTCTGTGTCTATTTGGCTTTCACCTGCAGTCCATGGCGGAGCTGCTTGCAGAGAACTATCATAATATTTGGGCCAAGAAGAAGAAGCTTGAACTGGAAGCCAAAGGTACGTCCTGGATACGAGGTCTGAGCTTTACCTCATTTACTCTGTTTTAAACACTAAAATACACTGCCCGGTTAAAAAAAAAAAAACGTTGCACACACGAATATGTTGTTGTTCCGCCTTTAGCCTCGCTTACAGCACGTAATCGTCATGCCATTGTTTCAACAAACTCAAGCAACACAACAGTTATTTCCATCCAGTGTTGGGTTCATTTCTCACCGACGTCTTGAACTGATGAGGGAAAAACTGAACCACTCCATAAAGTCTTCTCCAGCACATCCCCAAAACTTTCAATAGGGTTACGGTCGGGACTGTGGGGTTCCAATACACATGTGAAAATGATTCCTCGTGCTCCCTGATCCACTCGCTCATTATTTGAGTCCCCATTTTATATCCGTGAATTCAGGGAAGAAAAAGTCCATTGATGTGAAAACCTGCTCATCCAGTACATTCAGATCATCAGCTGACTTCATTTTATTGCCACATTAATGTTGCTGAGCCTCGACCGGACCAACTGGAGCAACAATGCCGTGGAGATTACATGCTGTCAAGGCTAAATGCTCTCCAAGAAAATATTAGTGTGCGACTCTTTTTTTGGCTGGACAGTGTAATAATACTAATAATTGTGTGCAGTGATTTGGTAGTAGTTTAGTTTTGACACTCATTTCGCTTATCATGCCTGTTCCTCTCCCCTTAATGAAATACTTGTTAAAGGCAGGACCTCACGTCTACGCGATGAAGGTAAAGCGTTGCTTTACACGCGTTCACTCGCTGGTATACCTGTAGTGTAACTGTAGGTCATTATTACAACTTGGATGGGCTTCTTGTACTCTTAAACAACCATTTGCCATCAGTTATATTTAGGTGTTTTTATTGCAATAATAATAATAATAATAATAATAATAATAATAATAATAATAATAAAACAGTTATAGACTGCAAAAGTCTTGAATGGAGTTGAAATGATGTAGTTTTTCCTATAAAAAGATTGCAAGATGCCAAATCTTACATTATTAAACCTACTTTCAAACTGGAAGCAACTTATCCCAAGATTAAAATTCAGATAAGATATTTTTTTTTAATTCAGTGCTTTTATTTTGTATTTTCGCTTATCTTTTTTATTATAAGAATCTCCTCTTAGCCTGTAATTGTTATGTAGGAGCCTGCACTAATACCTTTGTATGCAGTGTGGCTGCAGTTCTTCGTCTGTACTTATTTAGCCATCCCTTTGGTAGATGCTGATGGGTACCTCTGATAGATTCTCACCCTGCTTTGTGGAGGCTTTATGCAGTTGTAAAAGGCAGCGTAATCCAGTGCGGTCGAGTGTTGAGGCTGAACAACATGATTTGTGATTGATAACGACATTTTTTCACTTCTCTTTGCCTGATGGTTTGTTTTGTAGGAGGGGGAAGTCATCCACTGCTGGTTCCCTATGACACGCTAACTGCCAAAGAGAAATCCAAAGACAGAGAAAAAGCACAAGACATCCTCAAGTTCCTTCAGATTAATGGATACACTGTATCAAGGTAAGGTGGTTTATAAGATGTGACCACATGTAATATTTTACAGGTGAATGGGATTTCTTCATGTAGGCACGTGTATGGATCACATGCTTCATTTATCCCCATACCAACATTCAGCGAGGCTCAACACTCCCTGGCATAATGCACTCTCTGGCTATAACTGTAAAGCACTGTTATCCTATTTATTGTTTAATAAATTAACTCTATGAGCTAAAATGTGGAGTGTCAGTATTCTTTCACTGTTAGATTTCATACTTGTTTATATGAATTCACTAAACCAATCAGTCAATCAATCAATCAATCAAAAGTCCTTGTTTGTGTCCTGAAAAGCCTTGTATCTTGAAATACAATGGACTTTATTATCATTTGTGGACACCCGTGTAGGTAAAACAGCATTATTTCGCCTGTTAAACGAATCCAAAACTTGTGTTCAGCAAACAGGCAGAGATCAGGCAATGAGCAATGAACATGAACTAGGCAATGTAATTAACTGGAGCTGATGTATGTGTCCTGTAGCTATGGGGGGAAAGTATGTGACATTCAGCTTTGTTTTCAACACTACAGGGCTATAAAGGAGCAAGAGCTCGACACTCCGTCTATAGAGAAACGCTTCGCTTACACATTTCTGCAGCAGCTCATCACATACGTGGACGAGGCTCATGAACACATGCTGGAATTCGGTACGTTTTCAAGTGAAGAAAATGTAGGCTGGAAAGTGTGTCAGGGCACAGCACAGTATAGGTGCTGATTTAACATGTTTCTTGCTATGCTCCTTATACAGAGAATTAGTTTGCTATAAAAATATATTCTGAAGTGTCTACTATGTGGAGGATGACAATCTTGCTTCCCTGAAAATTTCCAGTTGCTAACATCAGTCGTTTTGTGGATATGGTTTTATATGTTCCACTAAAATGGCAGTTTTTCAGTGCTATATTGTCTCACTTGAAAAAATAATAATTTTAAATGCAGTTTATTGATATTTCATCAACAGTGTTGATGCTGAAACTGCTGTAATATTGTAGAGAAGCCAAATTACGGATTTTATCCCAAAATTACTAATGACAGTGTTACTGTTAAAGTGCTGTAGTGTCCGTAACCACGTCAGATTCAGATTAATGACAATATCTTAAAAAATGATGCATCTCAGAGTAGTATACATTTTCTGTATGATGTGTTATTGTGTGAAATCTAAATAAGCTGAGTTTCATTTGTATGCCACTTAAGATCCTTAAACATTTTGAGGTAGCAAAAATTACAGAAACTACATTAAATGAAATTATTATTATAGAAATTGTGTTTCTCTTCATCTCAATAATACTGAGTGATTCTCTACAGGTTCAAGCTTGGATGATGTAAAGTTGCATCATTCATTAGGCTGCAGAAACAAAGCATTATCATATAATTCTATCTGAAAATTCAATTCTTCACCTAAGAGAGACACTTTTCAGTACCAATACTGTGTTTTAGGTGATAGTGTTTTTGCTTTTTATTTACCGTATATGCTGTAGGATGGGTACCTTCAGATTCCGTAATACTTTATGTGAATATTTTGTCTGCAAAAAAAGCATTGCCATAGGTGTTGATTTAAATAAACTAGTGTAAATGTTCATGTTACTGTTGGATATAGCTTTCCTTTACATCCTATTTGTTGTTGTTGTTTTTATGGCTGCTGCATTTTGTGCCCATTTTCAGATGTTACTACACGACCAAAGGGAGAGAAAATTCCTCACGAGCAGCAGATGAAGTTCTTTGGAAAGGTTCAGTATTTATCATTGTTATAGTTTACTTTTACAGATGTGCTTTTTTTTATTTAAATGTTTTTAATGGCAAAGGATAATACAAACACTATGATTCTTTTTTCGCCGGGATCAGGTTGTTTTGCCTTTGGTTGACCAGTACTTTAAGAACCATCGGCTCTACTTCCTGTCAACGGCCATCCGTCCAATCAGCAGCGGAGGCCACGCTTCCAATAAAGAGAAAGAAATGGTGACCAGGTGGGGTGTAGCCTTTCTCTGATCAATACACACATTCACATTTGATGCCTTAATGCACTGTGGTGGTGTGTGTGTGTGTGTGTGTGTGTGTGTGTGTGTGTGTGTGTGTGTGTACATGCACCTGGGTACATTACTTTTCTAATCACCCTGGGTTTATGCTGGGGCACTCTATCCACAATTTCCACGATTTGAGAGAATCGTGATGAGCATGGGGGGTCGTGGAATCGAATCTTGATGGAACTTGGTAGATTCGTGATGATTACTTGGTAGATTCGACACTGATCGTGGCAAAATGTTTGACTACCAAAAATTTTGCTACAATTTGACGCCAATCGTGATATAACGTGGGAAGCGCAGTAGAGCTTAACAGACCTTAACAGAGCGTAACAGACCTTGAAGCGCCATCGTAGGGGCTTGAAATTGTATGAACTTGGAAACACGATTCCTTCAAGTATAATCTCTCAGATGCGAGCTGCCGTCTTTTTTATACCCCAATCGTTGTCCACGCGTGCTCATAAATCATGGAGCTCCATGCTTTTTTAAATCGTGGACATCGTGCCCCAGTGCAAACACAGGTGATGTACAAGGGTAAGTCATACGAAGTGAATTTTTTTTGAGACACCGGTTCACATGCAACATTTGCAAAATAAGAACAAATAGAATTAAGAAATGTTTATACGTAATTTTATGCAAAAAGTTCACCCTCAGACTGACCCACAGTACGCCCTCTTTGAAAACCAGACAACTCTTTTGCTCCTGGTGTTTGCGGCATAGCCAGGTGCTATAAACAATTTCTATACTCCAGCCTTAACATTAGAATATATTAACAAATTTGAATAAAGGAGATTCACAGATAAAACTCTGTAACGACAGGCAGTGGCGGCGGCTTACTTCAGTTACTGAAGGTCAGGGGTTCAAGCCCCAGTACCACCAAGCTGCCACTGATGTGTGTGTGTGTGTGTGTGTGTGTGTGTATAT
>JBCNYH010000021.1:42175140-42205726 GCA_039654325.1 Tandanus tandanus
ATGTAAAGCTGCTTTGTGACAATGTCAATTGTAAAAAGCGCTATACAAATAAAACTGAATTGAATTGAATTGAACTTGATCAGGATAATCTGGCATGTTTACCCCGCATGGCACATACATTACAGCTGGTTGTGAACGAGGGTCTGCTGTCCCAGCAAATCATCTTTGACTGCAAGGAAGGTTGCCAGACATTTTAAACATTTGGCCCTCGCCAAATCGCAACTTAATAACGTTCAGACACAGTTGCTTCAGCTTAGTAAAAGACTGCAGCATGATGTGACCGTAGGCATACAGTGCAGAACACTAGCTGCCAGCCACACTCAACACATATCAGTGGGGGCTTATTGAGAACATGCTCGCACCTTTTAAGGAACTCACAAAAGAAATAAGCTCTTTGACAGCAACAGCTGCAGACGTCATTCCAGCCATTACTGCACTAAGACGGCTTCTGGAGAGAAGAGCAGACACAAACCTCGGAGTGGGTACTGCAACAACCACACTGCTGGAAGTGGCCCAGGAAGGTAACATTGAAAAAGAGCCACTCTTCACTTTGCCACTGTTTTTCAATTCAATTCAAATCAGTTTTATTTGTACAGCACTTTTTACAATTAACATCATCGCAAAGCAGCGTTACATAGTAAAAACAGACTCAAAAAAATTATTTAAACATTTCTTCTACAAACCCTACACATTATCAATGAGCAAGCTCGCGCTGACTGTGGCAAGGAAAAACGCTCTCAGACGACACGAGGAAGAAACCTTGAGAGGAGCCAGACTCAAAAGTGAAACCCATCCTCATTTGGGTGAAACCAGATAAAAATACAAACCATGTAACAGAAACTTCATCACAGTCCAACATGAAGTCCAGTTGGTTATACCGAAAGTCCTAAATCATTTTAGTTTATATCACCAGCAGAGAAAAGTCCTCTTCACAGTCTCTGAGTGCACATCCAGGTTCACATGGATCATCATCAGCAGGAGCGAGAAGCTTCCAAGATTTGAACTCCAGCCAGCAGCAGCACATTGAGATGGATCACAGGACTCAGAAAGCAGAAGGATCAGGAGGATCAGGATCACCAGCATCCCAGAAGAAGCATGTGTACCTCAGCAAAAACACAGGGCTGGGTGTTGATCCGAGGCGAGTTTCATAGCCTATAATAATAATAATAATAATAATAATAATAATAATAACAATAATAATAATGATGATGATGAAGATAATAGTAATCCTGTCACAAAAGCACCTGCAGCCAAAAAGTCATTTAGTGTACTACTTTCACTGCATGATGAAATAATGAGGGAGAATACTGAGGTGAAGCAGCTGCTGGTCAGCACTGCATCTGTGCAGTTACAGAGCTAACTCTCTGAGTTGCCCAGCAGCCGGAGAGATACCTATTTGTTCTACTGGATGATCAACAACGATCATTTGCCTGCACTTGCTCCACTCACCCGAGCTTACACCTCTGTCCCATGTACAAGCACTGATGGTGAGTGCTTGTTTGGCTTGACTCAATGTGTGGTAGATGAGAGGAGAAACTGGGTGTTTAGGCAGAGATGCATAAGTTTGTTTAGAGCCATTAATACTCAAGTAATATCTTCCTGCGTATATTCATAACTATAATGTTGGAAATAAAGAAAAGGTGCCTTGTTATATTCTATTAAATGAATTTCTAGACACGGGAAACTGTTGTAAGCATAATGAAACTAATATTTATTTTGTTGTTTAAATCTGCTGCACCTGCTTTTCACTGGTAATGTAAAATATATAAAATTTATTATATATCATTTTCAGTTAATTGCTATTTGTACCTTTTCCAGTCAAAAAGCACTTAATTATGAGAGGAAAATGAAAGGCTCCCAAACTCGTTACATATGAACATATGTATATTTTCAGCATCTGTTGTTTTTACCTACAGTTTCAAAGTTGCAACCTCCAAAAACTGTTACATAGTTTGCATTAGCCAGTTTGAAAATGCTGCTGTTTCAGCGAGTGCGAAAGAATAGGACGTGGATTCATTGGTTCTTATAAACAAGTTAATGGCAAGAATAGCAGTATACAGATATTAAACTAACAAATCAGATATAAACTAATGAACTTATGAAGAAAATAAAACTAGGCACAAATATAAATCATACATGCTTCCCCTACAATAGCCTACAAATCTACAACGTCACCCACTATGTGTAGAGTAATCGGTGTTTTTTTTTTTCTTTACTTTCTACACAAAAAGATTTGTAAAACAGTATGCGATTTAATAGCAAATGAGTGAAGGGTAATGAACTGTAAGTTTTACTGAGCATCTTGCAGCATCAGCTGCAATTCTCCTGGAGATGTTGACTGTCATGCTTGCTTCTTTATTTGCATGCAAAACCCAGCAGCGTTCATTGTCTCTGTCTGATATTTGGTCTCTTACATAATATGCTGCTTTTTTTTTTTGGACATTCAAGCAGTTTTTTTGTAACATTTTATTTTGTGCTGGAAAATTAATGCTTGGAATTTTTTTTTTACTGACTCACTAATGTAATGCAAAGTGTTTACTATAAAAAAAAAAGGGTGACAAAGACCTTTGCACAGTACTGTATATTTGTCATTGGTACTGACTGTTTCTATAGAAACAATTAAAAACTTGCTCTGTTGGAGTGAAGACATGTCAGTGCGTTCACTGCGGTGCCTTAAGGCAATTTTGATTGAAACCTTTTTATTGTTCTGCAATATTTCACATGTAGTGTTATTAATTAATTATCAGGCATGTCAGAGCAAGTGAAGAAGTAGTGACACATAAACACTAATTACATAGTGATGATGTCCAAACACTGACATGAAAAACTTCCGGTAGATCAGAACTTGACTTGACATCACTTACAAAACATCATTGCTCCTGCTTGTCATTCTGCTGTTACCATCATGATTATGGATCGAACCTGCTTCTGGTGTTCAGTTTTCATCTTTTCTTGTCTCTCCTTACCAATTTCTTTTGCTCTCTCAATCACAGTGTATCTCTTACTAAGGGCAAACAGTGTAGGGGTTTCACATCCTCTCAGAAAAGGAAGCTCAGGCTCGGCTATGATGAGGACCAGTGCCCCTAGCTAAAAAAAAAATTCTCAGATTGATATCTGTAAGCCTTCTGGTCCTTGTGTGTGTGGGTGTGTTTGGCTGTGTGTATCAGTGCAGGGTATATATAAATGCTCCGAATGTAATTTAATTTTCATGTTAGTCTACAAAATGTTCAGGCTTTAGGGATATTTGCGGCGCCACAGCACTTTGTTCAACTGTTAAAACGCAAGCGGACAAAGAATAACACATTTATGCTATCAAAATGCTAATGAATTTAACACTGTGTACTTAATTTATGTGTAAGTATACAAAAGGTCACATCTGACAGAACAGGCTACTGCAATTAAAGCGAGACTAGAATGCTAAATAGGACCTGTCAGATAGTGAAGAGATAACTGGGCAAGGGGTGAACAGGATTAGGACACTAACCAATAACGTTAAGGCTGGAACAGGAACTAATAATCAGACAAAACAAGCACATGGTACTGTTGCCATGGAGCTGCAATGCGCTGTGAAAAAGTGTAAGGAGGTCAGAATAGTGACAGGTGGCTATTATGTGCATATATGTAGATTGACTCCGCAGGTATAGAGGAGTCATGTAAAACCAGAAGGTAATATGTTAATGAGTTTCACCTATTTGTAATGTGTTATTACCGGCACCTACTTCTGTGTGTTCCCTGTGTGCTTACAAGAGAGACAATAGTAACCAGAGAAAGTGAGCTACCAACATGAGAAGGGTCTATCTGTGTGTATGTGGTTTGACATGACAGGAAAAAGTACTGAAAGGCAGAGGGAAAGTAGACTAAAAGCAAATAAAAGTCTGTGAGGCTTTAGTATCCTGAACCTATGAGCCGTCATACTGGTACCTAAACCCAGGATCATGGAGGAAGGCACCAAAATGAAATCAGCGTCTCTTGGTGACTGCATATCTGCCATAGCCAAGATAGGCCAGAGCACTGGTCTTCCGGCACAGTGATCAGGAGCAGCGTTTCCAGGTGCTGTTCCAGGCCCAGCAGGAAAACTGGCAGGTTCTCCAGGACATGCCACAGAGGTCCATGCTGCTGCCACCTCCATGATGGCTGCAGTCTTCTCTGACACCACCCCCACAAAGATGGGGTCCCACAAGCATCCCAAGGCCTTCCTCAAATTATACAGGTGGCAAATGCCTGGGCGTGGCAGGAAGATCAGCAAGTCCCGTTTGTCCTGTTGGACAAAGCCCAATGTGTGGCTCAGTGGCTGCGGTAAGCCAGCAGATTGAACTATGGAGAGCTGAACTGGGCCAAACTCCAGTGGGCCAGCCCTTCATGTTTGCCCAGCAGCTAAAGGACACATGGAGGAAGTGGATGCTGATGCTGAAGGAGGTAAGAATCAAGGAGATGGTCTAATTCTGGAGTAGTTTATCGCTCCCAGCAGGAACAGAGGAGTGGGATTGTTGTCATTGTCCTCTCACACAGAGGTTCATCCGGCGGCATTTCAAATGCAGGAAGTCACCCTGCCTTCTCTCTCTCTCTTTCTCTCTCTCTCTCTCTCACTTATCATTATCCCAGGACCTTCTTGCTGTGAGTGGACCACTTGCTGTAACTTCTATGCCACCGTACCACCCCGCATCAACTTGTGATGCTCTGATCTATGTTTCAGAAACAGTCGGCATGTCTAGTGAGTATAAATTCATATAAGTTAAATTCTCCCCAGTTCATAATGCACAAGACTCTCTGTTCTATACTTGCCAAGTGATATTAATAATAAAATAATCTATACTACTACTATTAATAATAATAATAATAATAATATGAGATAAGATTATATAGGCTAAAGATAATATACGCTATTTATTAGTAAACTAGCTAAATGTTACTGGTGGATCTACACTTGTTGTAGGGGACTAGCTCTTCACTGGTCACAGTTTCGCTCGGAAACATTTGAAAGCAGGAAACATGTGAAAGGGTTACCTAGGCAACCAGAGCTGGCCGCAAGGGAGATTGTATAGTGAGGATTGTATTCGCTTATCACTCAAATCGTATGTCACTCATCGCTTCCTGTGTGGATGCCACTTTAGAGATGCATTAACCAGATTGTGTGTGTGTGTGTGTGTGTGTGTGTATGTTAGGTCTGATCATTGATGAGCATTAGGTGAGCTGAGAGATCAGCAATGAGAGGTGAAGGGGAACATGGAGCAACACACACACACACACACACACACACACACACACACACACACACACACACACACACACACACACACACACACACGTGTTCAGGTAAAGTGACATTATCCCTTTTACCTCTTCATTGCAGGAGAGTTAGCAACACTTCTTGGATGTCCATTAAATTTGTTACTAATCATATATTCCAGTTGTGTCTCTGATAAAGAGCCTTAACAAAATGTGTGTTTTTAACAAAGTGTTGTCTCTGTGTTATAATTATAATTACTGACTGCATCAGTGCATTGATGTTGCAGTTTATGGTTTTTATGACACCAACCTTTTTTCATACATGACTGAGCTTCATTTGCTTTGAGGTTATATATCATCAACCTCTTTTGCAAAATTAAGTACATTAAAAAAAAACGTTTTAAGATCCCTCTCTCCATCCATCCACCCATTATCTACACCTGCTTATCCATCAGGGTCACGGGGGACGATGGAGCCAATCCCAGTTGACTTCGAGCCAGAGGCGGGTCACACCGTGGACAGGTATCCAGTCTACTGCAGGGCTAATACAGACACAAACAACCATTCACAGTCACATTCACACCTATAAGTAATTTAAAGTATCTGGCTAACCTAATCTGCATGGACTATGGGAGGAAACCTGAGCACCCAGAAGAAACCCATGCAAGCACAGGGAAAACATGCGTGCTCCATAAAGAAAAGGCCTTTGGCCAACATTTCACTCTCACTGATCACTCATTTGCCAAACCGATTAATTCAACTCGGGCTGCGGGGAGGCTGGAACCTATCTCAGCCAACAATGGGCGAAGGGAGAGTACACCCTGAACAGTTCGCCAGACACACACAACCATTCACACTCACACTGAGGGGCAATTTGGGACAGCCAGTTAGCCTATGCGTTCTTTGGACTGTGGGAGGAAACCCACGCAAGCACGGGGAGAACATGCAAACTCCACACAGAAACAGACGAGTCTGTGACTCGAACCCAGACTCTTCTTGCTGTGAGGCAGCACATATGCTACCTACTACGCCACCATGCCTCCCTCTGGCCAAGATTTTAATCCTGATACTTCATGCATTTCCAAACACAGTCCATCATGGCTTCCAGCTTGGAAAACTATCTGTGCGTGCCCTGCTGGTTGATGGGTGTATGAGAATGTTTGGGTGTGTTTGGGTGTGGTGTGAGAAAATGGACTTTTGGACGAAGGAAAAAAATGAGAGCAGCAGGAAAGAAATAAACAAGACGATGAAAGGATGTATTTGATTTGGAAAATTTAAGATGATAACATTTGATGAACAAATAATGCACCATTTGATTTGTGCACATGTTTGTGTGTGTGTGTGTGTGTGTGTGTTATAAAGAGATGAGCACAAGAAATACAAGGGTGCACTTATTTGATGAAAATATGCTTTGGGGAGCAACAGCAGCGTAATGCGAATGTAGTTAGAGACTGTTTGTCAAGAACTTTAATATAAAACTTTAGTAAATGAGCCTACAGAGATAGTGATGACACATTACATAGCAGGATGAGGCAATAAGAGTGTGTAAGGACTCTCTAAAGAGCTGTCCTGTGGTGAGGAAGACGCTTGCTGTGTGAGGAAGAGTTGTGCTAATTACCTGGTTCCTCCCTGTCTGCATGTGTCATCACCACGTACACAGCTCAGATCGGGGGAAACAGCGGTGCCGACACGATCGCGCAGTTCACACAGAAGCTTCACTGTGCTTTTTATTTTTATTTTTTGGAAAAATAATACGTGACTGCAATGTATTCGTTCATTCAGCCTTTTTCATAGTAGCACATTCACTCACTCATTTCCCGAACCAATTAAGGTTGTGGTAAGACTGGAGACTATCTCAGCCGACACTGGGCGGAGGCTAAGCAGCTCGCCAGACCATCGCAGAGCCAACACACACACAACCATTTACACTCACCTTCACACCAAGGGGCAATCTGGAACAGCCAATTGCAAAATGCGATTGTCTTTGACGTGTGTGAGGAAACCGGAGTACCCAGAGGAAACCCACGCAAGCATAGCGAGAACATACAAACTCCACACAGAAACGCCATGGACATGAGCCCAAGACTTCATATGTTGATGAAATCTGAAAAAGATCTAATCTGTGGTGATGTTGGCCAGTCTACCCAGGCAAATCGGAGGTCATGTGATGATTTGATAATCCAATTTGATGTTCATACTAATTTTGCAATAATAAACAGATTACATAAGAGTTGCATATCATCTACTCTAAAAAAGAAAAAAAACAAACAGTTGTTGTCGGTGCACTCTTAACGTCTGCATGCTCTGCTCATTCTGGCATGTTTCATTGTTATCTTAGTTACTGTCTTGCCTTTTTGTATTGTATGATCTTTTTATTGCCCTACACTTCTGGTTGGTCCGGAATTTTTTCCGCAGAATAGAAGCCGTTATGAATTCCGAGAATGTTATCTTTACAGTCTCACCCCATCATTTTCTCTTGTTGCCGACTTCCAAGCAATTTAAACAACCTGATGATCAAACATGTCATTTATATTGTGTAATTTTAAACCTGCTTTGTTAAATGATGGATTCTGATTGTTCAGGGGGTGTTGATTCATGTTTTTTAACGGTAGCTCTGATTGTACTTCTGAATGCAAAATGAATGGAGACTTAAAGGTGGATGTTCTACATAAAACATCATAAAATATGCTTTGAAAATTTCTCTCATTCTCATCTCACTCATTTGCCAAACACCCTAATCCTACTAGTCTCGCGAGAAGGCTGGTGCCTATCTCTTCCGACAATGGGCGAAGACGAGGTGCACCCTGAACAACTCGTCAGACCATTGCAAGACCAACACACACACACACACACACACACACACACACACACACACACACACACACCTAAGGGCAATTTGAAACAGCCAATAAGCCTAATGTGCATGTCTTTGGACTGTAGGAGGAAACTGGAATACCTGGAGGAAACCCACGCAAGCACAGGGAGAACATGCAAAGTCTACAATGAAACACCCCCCTGAGCCCGGGACTCAAACCCAGGACATTCTCTTATTCTTGGACATTCAGTCCAAAAACATGCACATTAGGCTAAGTGGCTTTTCCAAATTGCCCCTAGGTGTATATGTGAATGGCTGTGAGTGTGTTGGCTCTGCAGTGGTCTGGTGAGCTCCTTAGGGTGTACCCTGCTTTTCCTAGTGTCCAGTCTCCCCATGACCCTAATAGGATTAACAAATGAGTGAGTGAGGTGTAAAATGTTATTTGTGTAAAAGTCTCAGACTGAGCAGAATTAATTTTTTTTTGGTCACATGGGTAGTTTGCCAGAATGATATGCTGATTGCTAGGTTAACGCGTTTCCATGTATTTATTTCTTCTGCAGATTTTTTTGTGATGTATCTCATTAGTAAGGATGAAACGGAGCGCACAGGCCAGGTAATCTCCCAATTCATCAGCCACCTATCATACAGTCCTCAGATGCTGGAGCTGTTTTTCCTGTTATCTAGTGCAAACTTATATCTCGTGATTTCTGCACTGATTGTTTTTTTCTCTCCGTGCTTGGTTTATTCTCTCTTTTGCTTCTTTGATCCATCTCTGATCTTCCAAATCTGTACCTATAATTATATGCCATTGGCAATCATGTATGTATACATGTAGGAAATGCTAAATGTACTTTGGAACAAATAGCTAAAATTATCAGTGGATTACTTCATACAGACATTTATTGATTCATTCATTTTCTGAACCGCTTAATCCTTACTAATTAGGGTCGCGGGGAGGCTGGCGCCCATCTCAGCCGACTCTGGGCGTGGGCAGAGTACACCCGGGACAGTTTGCCAGGCCATCGCAGACAGATAGACATCATTGTATGAATGGATTTAGTGAGGCCTGGACATTGAGTGAGACATCCTCTGTTGAAACAAACAAACAAAAAAACCCAAAGAAACAAGGTGTTCCATAGTAAAATGAGTTTCAGGATCAATCTGGCAGAGATGTTATTCTACCATCATTAACTGTTTGGAGAAAAAAGCAGAAAGGCTTGAACATGGGGGTTAAGGGGATGGGGGGAGGTGGGGTTACACAAGTATGACAGTGGCTGAAAGTAGGCTTCTGTAGATATGTCATTGAAAAACAGCTGTTTCCACCAGTAATCCCAGAAGGAGTGAGAGAGAGAGAAATACAGAGAGAACAAGAACGAGAGTGTCTGTGTATAAAATCCCTGAAAGTTTAAAATAAAGTGAAGAGCATCGCTGAACGTGCTCGTGTCTGCTTCAGTGACTTTCTCCCAGGATCCCGATGAGAAAAAGGTATTCTCTGAGGGACACACGCACACGCACACACACACACACACACACACACACACACACACACACACACACACACACACACAGTGTGAATACACCCTAAGAGCATATAGAGTACTATAATGCCATGGGGTTCATGTTGGATATGAAAGGGAGTGTCTGTAACCCATCAGGATCACTGATGGATTTTCATTTCAGCCCCACCTCACCCTTTCCTACAGCAATTCTGTACACCCCCCACCACCCACCCCCGCTCGTTTTTAGCTGGTAATGCATTTATGCTACAGCATGGATAGCTCCTTTTTTATACAAATTTAGAAATATATCCAAAAAATAATAATAATAAAATAAAATGCGGCTCCTGAGTGGCGCAGCTTTCACGAACCTCATTTCGAACCTCAGTTGGTGCATTCGGCCATCTGCGGCTGAAAGCTTATGAGAGCTAATTGGCTGAGCTTTCAGTGATGGAGAGAGGGATGGCATACTATCCCCTCCCTGTCACTCACACACGACACTAGCCAATCATGGGCATGCATACAAAGGGGCGGATAGTGCTTTCCTCTGAGTGTATTTCATTGCCCCTGAATATACACATGTAGCAGCTCGAAATAATGTGGTCGACTGGCATCACATGCCTTGGAGGAAGTATGTGCTTGCCTTTGCCCTTCTTGGTAGCTGTCATTTTCTTGGTAAATCCTTTTTAATTTTTTTTTATACTAAATAATGTGAGAACTATTGCAGTAACATCATCAAAGTCATAAAATATTTGCTCACTATTCCGGCACAGTGTACGTAACCCCAGTGAAGAGGTTTACTGTTCAATAATAACAGGCTCACTGTAATTATTCCTTACATATCATACTTTGTTGTAATAATAATAATAATAATGACAATATTCATTCATTCATTTTCTGAACCGCTTAATCCTAATTAGGGTCGCAGGAAGGCTGGTGCCCATCTCAGCCGACTCTGGGCGAGGGCAGCAACACGCTGACGGCAATGTAACCTGCTCTTGACGAAAATCAGCAATGGTTCTTTTACATGCCTCTCACTAGATAGTGAGAGACATGACCTGCATTTGATAACCCAGTTGACCGCACTGGGGGGAGGCAGTGACATCTCGTTGATAGTTGGGCTTGAACCCCCGACCTTGGGATCAGTAATCCAGCACCCTACCACCAGGCCACCACTACCCCCGACAATAATATTACTAATAATAGTAATATAAATATAGATAGAACTTCCCTTGGTTTAGGGCGACATACCAAGCTAAAAAAACAACAACAACAAAACCCCCAATAAAAACCAATTAACAGTTTCTCTCTTTCTCTGTCTCTCTGGACACCTCAAATACAGGATGATCGTTGGACCTGCTTCAGAACGTTCAAGCATTGAAATGTTTCTTTGTGATAAAGATTTCAGCAGCCTGTGACTTCCGAGACTGTGGTATTTAGATACTGTGGCGTTTCATCTATTCAGCAGATCACTCTAATCTGGAATGATCTGAAATTTGCTTGTGCTGGTGGGCACACTCCGTTTTAGTGCTTACCTCTTTCTGTATCTTATCTAATTCCCGCTGTTTATCTCAAAATGTGGAAGTGTGTTTGCAAAGTTTTTTAAGCTGCCTGACAGTTTCATTAGCTCAGAGGTTAATCCAAGCACTCAGTTAGCATCTTAATCAACAGCAGTACCCTGATCATATCTAACCGTCACACCTGAAGGTGTATAATACAGCACTCATGATCTTCAACCCACAGCGTCACCACACAACCTTCAGATAAGCACCTTTCTCCCACTGGTGCTCACTGGCTTGCAATAAGACTGCTTCCAACAATGAGGTTTTTTTTTTTTGCAAAGTCCATCTTTCTCCATCTTCCTCCTTGCCGTCTCGATTTGTGTTTTAATCCTAGCTAGCTTACTGCTTGCATCTTCAAACCTCGTCTGATTTATGCTTGTTTTCTGGTCACCTGACCCTACATTTCTGAGTACTTCTTACCCTGTTTGTTTGTCTGCCATTCTGGTTTTAATAAAAAACAAAATTTATAGTTGTATCCATCTGTCCAGTTCATAGCATATTATCATATTATACTATGTGCAAGTATATTGTCTTAAACTGATTCAGCGGGCTTGAGTCCCAGTTTCTCTGTGGCGTTTGCGTGCTCTCCCTGTGCTTGTGTGGGTTTCCTCCAGGTTCTCTGGTCCCCAATCGACCTGAGGTGTGAGTGTGAGAGGGAAATATTGTGTATATTGGTCCTGTGGATGTACTGGTGAACTGCTAAGGGTGTACCATACCTTCGCCCAGCTGAGATAGGCCCCAGCCTCCCCACGTCTCTAGTAGGATTAAAGGTAAATCTGTTGGGCTTTTTACACCCAAGCCTAGTGGCTCATTAGAGCTCGAGCTTATCCCAGTTTCTGTAACATGAGTGACTACAATCCTCTTGGATGGGATGCTAGTCAATCGCAGGTTTTCTTCCCAGTATTTTTACTGGTACCAGTTTATACTGCTGAGTGGTTAAGACCTTGCCCAGGGGTCTTAGCATGGTGGGTGTCTAGTGGGGACTCAAACCCACGACCTCTCGATCATGGGCCCAGCAGCCAGATTGTTATTGATTGGAGATGCCAGTACCTGTTTTTGAAAATATCACTGAGATCCAGCTTTTGTTCGTCCCCACAACTCTCTATTATCTGGCACTCTAAATCTAATCTTGTCAGGAGTGGATCGGTGGTTAAGGCTCCAGGTTACTGGTTGGCTGTTTTCTGCTCCAGACGTGTCATATCACGGCTGACCCTGCACTCTGTCTCCAATTTTCTAACAAGCTGTAATATCTGAAGAAGTCAGATTGTCTGTGCAAAGTATATTCACAGAATAAAGCAGGATTTTATGTGTCCTGGAAAACCTGAAAAATAGTTGACTAATAGTAATAGACAGTAGTAGAAGTACTGACACCCTGTAAATGTCTGATCCCGTCTGATCTCAGGAGCTAAGAAGGATCGGGCCTGGCTTGTACTTGGATGGAAGACTGCTTGGGAATACCAGGGGCTGTGCAAGAGGTACCGAGGGAAGGCAAAGGGAGACCACCCCTGCGTAATATGCCTAGTCAACCACAAGTACCAGAATCTGGTGCTCAGTTGCAGCTGAAACTTGGAACATGCATAGCACATAAACATTTAAATGTCAGGACTGTATAAAGGGCAGTGGTGGCCTAGTGGTTAAGGCGATGGGTTACTGATTCAAAGTTCAATCCCCACTATCACCACTGTTGGGCCCTTGAGCAAGGCCCTTAACCATCAATTGCTCAGTTGTATAAAAATGATAATTGTAAGTCGCTCTGGATAAGAGCGTCTGCCAAATGCTGTAAATGTAAATGTATATTGAAATCTTACCTTGGGAAGACAGTGGAGGTTCATGAATCAGTGGAAAACTGACCCCCAAATTCAGGGACTGACTAATGGAAGCATCCGCAGTTGGTCATAGATGTAAGTAATATAGGCACGTCAGCATTTAAGAGTCATGTATGAGAGCAAGGCAGTGTTAATGATGCTGGACAGTTAAAGAGTGAAGGATCACATTTCATGCTACAAATGACACAGGGGAGGAAAATAGCTGTCCATGAAAGCAAAGCATTATAGTGTCTAGGAGAACTGAGCTCAGCTATACAAGGTAGCTCAACATTTTTTAAACATTTTTTTGCACTGAATTCCGATACAGGTCGCATTACTGTTCAGACTGAGGTCGCATTTTAATAAACCCGAGCTGTATCTGATTTAGTACCACATATGAAAGTGGCCCAGATCCAATTTGAAAAGATGGGATTTGATGTGTTTTTTGGTGTTCACACTGGCATGAAAAAATCGGATATGGGTCACATAAGGGGGAAAAAGTCAGATTCAGGCCACTTGGGCTTGCAGTGTGAACGTAGCCAAAAAGCAGCGTGGTGGTGAAGTGGTTAGTATGTCTGCCTCACAGCAAGAAGGGCCTGGGTTCGATTCCCAGGGTCGGGTGTTTCTCTGTGGAGTTTGTATGTTCTTCCTGTGCTTGCATGGGTTTCCTCTGGGTACTCCAATTTCCTCCCACATTAAAAAGCCATGCACATTAAGCTAACTGGCTGTTCCTAATTGTCCCTAGGTGTGAGTGTATGAATGGTTGGGTGTGTCTGTTGCCCTGCAATGGTCTGGTGAGCTGTTCAGGGTGTACCCTGCCTTTACCCAGTGTCGGCTGAGATAGGCACCAGCCTCCCTGTGACCCTAGGAGGATTAAACAAATGAGTGAATGATGAAAGTGCTTTAAGAAAAAAGTGAGATAGAAAAGACAGATGTTCATGGAGTGAACATGAAAGGAAGGTAGCCCTGCATTGTTTTGATTGAGCTGATGGGGAAATACTTGTGCAAAGAAGTTTTCAAGAAAATTAAAAAAACCCTTTCACCACTTGATCCTAAAAAGCTCTTGCAGGTGTTCATGCGTGACCCTGTGGACAGTGGAAGTTTCAGTTTGCTATGCATGGAAGCTTTTAAAAATGGAAACAGGTTGGGAGGTGGAAGATGGACTGAGAGCCTTTGAGTGGTTGTTTTTCCAGTAGTTATTAGCAAAGAGATATGACTTCATTGAAGTCAGAAAAAATAACTACATTTCTTCTAAAGTTCTGTGTCCATTGATGGGTGGAAGGCTTCGCAGTTGCCAAGCAGGCCGTAGAAGAGCAGTACATCAGCAGCCACAAGAAATTTCCAAAAAGTGAAATGCTATTATCTGCATCTTTCTCTACTGTGAAAAAGGAAAGTGATGGCTCTCTTTTTTCAGGCTAAAGTTCTTTTGCAGGGTATCGTGGTGGCGAAGTAGTTAGCACATCCACCTCACAGCAAGAAGGTCCTGGGTTTGAAACCCGGGCTCGGGTGTCACTATGTGAAATTTGCATGTTCTCTCTGTGCTTATGTGGGTTTCCTCCAGGTACTCCGGTTTCCTCCCACAGTCCAAAGACATGCACATTGGGCTAACTTGCTGTTCAAAATTGACCCGAGGGGTGAGTGTGAGTAAGAATGCTTATGTATGTGTGTTGCCCTGCAATGGTCTGGGAAGCTGTCCAGGGTGTAACCCGCCTTTGCCCAGTGTCGGCTGAGATAGGCACCAGCCTCCCCGTGACCTTAGTAGGATTAAGTGGCTTAGCAAACAAGTGAGTGAGAGTTCTTTTGTATTTGTTGCTAGACTGCTGAAATTGCATGTGGGCTCAGGCATGACCTAATGGTTAGGCAAGTTGTTTTGAGACCGAAAGATTGCTGGTTCAATTTCCAAATCAGAAGGGAAAATGGTGCATGGTGGTGGTGGGAGTGGGCAGCACCTTCCACTCCATCCACCTTTATGATTGAAGTCCGACTCCAAATCCACAACCATTCTCCAGTCACAGTGTGGCTGCCCATTGCCCCAAGTGTGTGCTCACTGCTTACTTGCATGCGTACTCACTTTGGATAGGTTAAATGCAGAGCCTGGTTTCCTCTCTCTGTTTTTTTGCAGACATTCCAGACAAATGCGCCAGTGGTGCCTTTTTTTTTGGACCTACCAAACAAAGCAATCCATGTGCCATTCATACAGCTAAACATGGGCTTTCCCACAAAAACAAACTTTGGAGAATCAAAGGAAAATCCAGTAAATTTACAGATGCTCAACAAGGTTTCTTGCTGTATCTTGCAAGAAAATCCTAGCGAGAAGTTCTCTTATGCACTTGGCAGTGTGGCATGTTGTTGTGTCCATGGTAACAGAAGTTAAAAGTGCAATAGCACTATTTGAGAGACTCCTACAGGTTCTCCTCAGTGTTGGATGATACACTGCCTCCACGTGTGACAAAGTTCCTGCTCCGTATGATGCTTTCTCACTGCATGTCAGTGCAAACCATAAAGCCGAGTTCCAACTGCAGGTTTATACAGTATATTGTACATTTCAAGGCGGCGGGGTGTTTATTATTATTTTTTCTTGCTCCTTTCAGCAAAGCTGAGATACACCATACGGTGCATCCACAGGGTTTTACTATCTATATTTAAATTCATGGAAAACCAAATATAGTAGGAATCACAGCCCCATACTGTCTTAATATCAGAGATTTCCCATTCAGATAATTTATATCTATTCTATAAATCTCAACTCCAATCAAACGCACCCAGCATCAAATATATGCTCCAAACGTGCTAAATCAGGGATTATCTTCTATGGAGGCTCTGCCAAGCACATTGTGGCTCTTATTCATTCAAGTCGTACAATGACTTTGTGTCAAATTATTTTATGACATAACCTAATGTATGACTCTGTTGTGTTGCCAAAACAGTAAAGCATTCAGCATCCTACACTCAGCTAAGATCTGAACGAAGTAAATGGATAAAGGGAAGAAAATAGATTCGCAGTGAAGCTTAGTCAGTGGTGCTTGTGTCAGAGGTTGCTGCAAGTAAAAAGTTCTTTCTGCCATTCTCAAAAACGGCATAAAGCACACCAAGAAAAATAAAAACCTAAAACACATTTGCATAATCATGAAAGGCAACACCGTGTTAATGATGGAGATGATGATTCAGTAGGGTTTCTTAGGCAGTCTTTTGTTTTTACTTTAAATTGCTATCATGTTGGTGTAAACCGACAATTATGGAAAGGTGTTCAGGTTTATTAAGTATATAATTTTTAATTAATTAATTATTTTTAATTAAGTAGTTCTATGGCAGTGGTGGCTCAGTGGTAGGGTGCTGGCTTACTGATCTGTAGGTCGGGGGTTCAAGCCCCAGTATCACCGAGTTGTCACTGCTGTCCCCCCCTGGTGCAGCTAACTGGGTTATCAAAGGCCAGCCATGTCTCTCACTGTCTGTGGTGAGAGGTATGTAAAAGAACCATTGCTGTCGTTCATAAAGTGTAGGCCATTGGATTGCCATCAGCGTGTTTCTGCCCTGCAATGGCCTGGGGAGCTGTCCAGGGTGTACTCTGCCCTCGCCCAGAGTCGGCTGGTATGGGCGCCAGCCTCCCCGCGACCCTAATTAGGATTTAAGCGGTTCAGAAAATGATGATGAACTAAATAGTTATGCTTTGTTTTAGTTTGATATGAAATAATGTGATAACATCGGAAGTCTTGCAGTATTCTCCAGGTGTATTTGAAAAGCCTACATCTTCACATCCATCAGTGCTTCTTGAACATATATGGGCCTGTTACTAAAATAAGGTCATAATCGGCTGATAAGCATTATGTCTACCCATTGTACACCCATCTAAACTGGGCGGCACGGTGATGTAGTGGTTAGCACGTCCGCCTCACAGCAAGAAGATCCCAGGTTTAATTTAGGGCGTTTCTTTGTGGAGTTTGCACGTTCTCCCCGTGCTTGTGTGGGTTTCCTCCAAGTACTCTGGTTTCCTTACACAGTCCAAAGACATGAATATAAATGAATATAAATGAATATAAATGGTTGTGTGTGTGTGTGTTGCCCTGCAATGGTCTGTTGAACTGTTCAGTGTGTACCTGCCTTCGCCCAGTGTTGGCTGAGTTAGGCTCCAGCCTCCGAGTGACATTAATGGGATTAAGTGGTTCCACAAATGAGTGAGAGTGATTCTAAACCCCATTTTATATATTTTTGACCATCAACAATATTGTAATTTCTCATAGGCTACTACTGCACAGGTTACCAGTTGGAAAGATTGATGATATATATATATATATAAAATTTTTATTATAAATTTTTTAAATTGTTTGTGTGCAAATCCGGCCTTTTAAAAAGAACATTAATTTATCTTTTTTGACTCCGGACAGGCTTGACTTTGATCAGGAAGATATGCTGAAAATGATTAAGCGGTTATTTGTACGATCATTAGGTATAACAGTCCATTGCTAGGCGGCACAGTGGCGCAGTTAGCACGTCCGCCTCACAGCAAGAAGCTCCTGGGTTTGATTCCCGGGCTCAGGGGGTCTCTGTGTGGAGTTTGCATGGTCTACCCATTCTTGTGTGGGTCTCCTCGGGGTACTCCGGTTTCCTCCCACAGTCCAAAAACATGCACAGTAGGCTGATTGGCTGTTCCAAATTGCCCCTAGGTGTGAGTGTGAATGGTTGTACGTGTGTTGGCCCTGCGATGACCTGGAGAGCTGTTCAGGGTGTACCCCATCCTCGCCCAGAGTCGGCTGAGATGGGCGCCAGCCTCCCAGCGACCCTAATTATAATTAAGTTGCTTAGAAAATGAATGAATGAATGAGACCATTGCTATTCACCCCATCATAAGTGGTAACAATAAAGTCTTATTTATATATATATATATTGAAATATATACACTATTGAAAAATAAACCCCTTCTGAGTCTGAATGGCCATGTGGTTGATGAGGTTTTTTAATAAAAAGGTAGTTTTCGTTCTTGTTAAGAATTAAAAAGGGGGGAAGAACTTTTTTTTAAATCATTATTTCATTATACTTAGTCTCTGCTGTGCTTCATGAGCTGTTCGATCTGCCCTGAAGTAGCATTAGTCTTAAGCTGTGTTAAAATGCTTGAAAAATAACTTTTGGTACTTGGTCTAGTAGTCATTGGGAAATATGGTTTGGTGTCAGTGGTTAATAATTTATTTAGACAATAATGGAATAAATATCTTTAGTTACTAAATCTTACTCTGCACACTGTGCAGTTCCTCTGGTCATCAATGTTCTTTGTCAGGTGGTCATTTTTCAAATCCTCTTTCACTGTGTTCCTTGATGGGAAAGAAAACCGCGGGCTTGCACAGTGCTAGAAAGTTGTCACATTAAGTAGTTAGGTACAGACTGAAACATGGTGTCACTATGTTCCTATTTTCCATGGCGAGCAAGAACTCATTTCGCTAAAGACCGAGTCAGCTCAAAGTAATCGGTTCTGGTCACATTTTTAGCAGGCACACACTGGAAGAGTGAAGACTTCCAATTTTGAATTTAGTATGACTTTTTTCCCTTCTATTTCTGTCTCCTTGTAACAAGTGTACTTCCCTGATAAGAATGTATGCAGGGGTATGATTTCTGGCCTAGCGCTTAATAGCGTGACGGATTCAAAAAACCTTTGCAGGCCCTTGTGAGGTACATCATCCAATTCTGCTCATTTAGGAGGCTGGAACTCCTCACATTTTTTAAAAGTACTGCTAAGATAGTTCACGATAAAAAAAAACATTTACAGAGTAACACTGTACAATACGTTTTTTAAATAGAGCACACTGTGAAATGACCTCCTTACCTTACAGTAACTTACTGGAAGCAGAGTTAACAGGTAGTTATTCGCTCACTTTTTTATCAAGCCGCTTAATCCTTTTAGTGTCGCGGGGAGGCTGAAGCCTATCTCAGCCAACATTGGTAAAGGCAGGGTACACCAGGGCCAATAGTCGCACAAGCATTCACACAGTCATTCACACCTGGGGCAGTTTTCAATAGCCAATTAGCCTAATTTGCCTGTCTTTGGACAGTGGGAGGAAACTGGTGTACCAGGAGGAAACCCATGCAAGCACGGAGAGAACATGCAAACTCCACATGGAAATGCTCAAGCCTGGGACTTGAACCAAGGACCTTCTTGCTATGAGGTGGACGTAGGTAGTTACAGTAATTAATATTATTGAATGTTTTCACTGTTAAGTTAATTATAATACAGCATAATAAATACAGTGCAATCCGTACTTTTACAGGACTGCATGCTGGCACCAGTGGCCTACATCACTAAGTAAAAGCATTTAGTGAAGAAGGCTGAACACATCACTGCAAGTTTTAGTCAACTGCAGCACGCACTTAACAGAATTAAGTACCTACTCAAACTTCTTTAGGCCCATCAGAAATTGTGCATCGTATATGTACGGAGTCCCAGGAAACACCAATGAGCTCAGGCTTCCTTTCATATATGGAAAAGGCCACTATAAGCCTAATAAGAAAAGACTCATTTAGTTTATTAAAAATAGTGCGGCTGTGGACTCATTAAGGCACCAAAGTCTTACAAAAACACTTGAGGCGTCCTTTCGTTCAATTTATCAATTGAATTGATGTAAAATGTGAAATTTTGTGACAGAGGGAAAAGATTTATCAGCTGATTATATCACACAAAGCCAAAAACACAATATCAAATTATACAATAGCTGGGTACAATAAACTATAAGAAATTCCTAACAATTACACAACAAAGGTACCCCTATTTCCCGGATTTCGGATTTCCTGTACAAAATCCGGCACCAGATATTATTTGGTATTCCCGGAAAAATGCTCGGACAAGTCCGGGAATCGATGATGGAAGTCCGGGTCGATCACGATTTTCCAACTTCCCTCCTGTCTGGCCCGTTCCCGTCCGAGTGGATGGACGAAAATGAAGCAGCAGAGGGGCACAAAATAATGTCTGTGGAACAGATAGTGGCATCAGTGGCTGGAGAGCGAAGTGAAAGTGAGGACAGTGACGACGAGCCGGAACCCACATTTAAAATGAATGTGATAAAAGAATGTGCTGATTCGCTCCTTAAGTTTGTGGAAACACAGTACTGTGTATTGAGTGTCGGATAAGTGTGTAAAAGGGACTGCTGCTGAATAATGGTGATTGCCGGACTGATTATGGTAAATGTCCGGAAAAGTGTAGGGACCCCGGACATTAGCGATTGCCGGACTTTTGAGGTTCCCAGACAGCCTAATAATCCGGGAAATCGAGGCTGAAGTGTATAAGAAATGCCTAAAATGAAAAATTTGACGATAAGAAACTCTTAAAGTAGATGAGACAGTAAGAAACATCAAAACATTCAAGCTTAGACGATATTTATTACCTGAAATGGATAAGACAATAGAAAACTGTTGAAACAGAAGATCGGATAATACAAATACCTCAAATCTTCCTGTTATAACAGTGCTGTAAAGAGCTGTACAGTATTTTGCTTAACTAGCATTGTGTGTTTGTGATCAGCAGAGTTTCTCAAGTATATTTCAACAAATCACTGGGGGATCTGGGTCATTTGCAGTAATAAATAATAAATAATTAATAACTTTTTAAGAGACACAGTGATCTGAAACCCACAGCTAGGAAGTCGCTAAGTCCGCTAACTGCCCACAAATGTGCGGATTGAGCTGATTTAAAAAGACCACAGGAGAAATAAAGGATTACACTGGGCTTGCTTTGGGGAACACTAACCCTGAATCTAAAGCCTGCTGGAGATGACGGGTAATTCAACAGTTCCTCACAGTATTCAGTAAAGTGTGGAAACTAGTGAGTTTCCTCAGATCTTCGCTAACGACTTACTGCTGTGCTCTGATAAGGCTGGTGTGCTGTCCTGATGTCCAGAGGCTCAACCTGAACACAAACACTCGAGAGAGAAAAGGAGATTTGCCCCTGTAGGTTTTTTTTTTTTGCTCATATGCTGCAGTGGAAAGGAATGGAGTGATAATTGGGTTGGAAGTCGAGCAGTACGTGAGTGAGGAGCAGCAGTGCTTCAGGGATAGTTTAGTGCATTTGTAGGTTCTAAGATTCCTCAGGGGAGGTCCATATCTGTGACTTTGTAATAGCATTAGTGCATCAGGGCAACACTGCGCTACGTACTCACTGTCACCACGAGCTGCTGTTTTGACCTTCATACAGCAGGACAAATTAGATTGATATCTTAAACCCAGTAACAGGCTAAATGTTGTCTCTGTGTCCCAGCTACTAACATGGAAATCTTGACACCCCCCCATTACATATGTAAATTGGGCTGCACGGTAGCGTAGTGGTTGGCACGTCCGTCCCACAGCAAGAGTCTGTGTGGAGTTTGCATGTTCTCCCCGTGCATGCGTGGGTTTCCTCTGGGTACTCCGGTTTCCTCCCACAGTCCAAAAACATGCACAGTAAGCTAAATTGCTGTTCTAAATCACCCCTAGGTGTGAGTGTGAGTGTGAATGGTTGTATGTTGCTGTTCATGGTGTACCTAACCTTCACCCAGAGTCAGCTAAGAAAAGCGCTAGCCTCCCCGCGGCTCTAATTAGGATTAATCGGCTTAGAAAATGAATGAATGAATGAATGAATGAATGAATAAATAATTCACAATTCTGAATTCATAGCTCTGCATCTTTCATTCATTCTTCCATTCACATGCTTTACCATTTGCATAGTTCCGGTCCACTTTCGTACTACCCCAGTCTCACATTTTGCCTTACATAGTATTTGATATTACCCACTTGGCATTTATCGCCACCTTTCGTGTTGTTTGTAAAGTCACTTTTCATAATCTCCTTCCGCCATAATGCAGCCAGCAGCAGTAATGCAGTGGTCCCATACCGTTCCTGTCCAAATGCCAGGGATTATCAAGTATGAGGAAAAACCACAGAGTCTCAGGGCTGACCCACAGAGGCACACACCAAATCTTCACACACTACAAGGCTTCATATCAAAGATAAAGTAGGCTTTGTGCTTTCGACAGCCTGCTAGCTGTGCAAAATCTTAAAGCCATGTCAGTAAAAAATGCAGCATGCAAAAATGATAAAGTATGCATTCAGGAATTCATGATTTTACTGAGTGATACATAAAATATTTTGAGATAAACAAAAAAATCTGCCGCTAAATTGGTTGCTTAAAGTGTACCGGTATTGATCATCCTTACAGCAAAATTTGTTCGTAATGTAATACGTTTAAGTGATACAGAGCTTATTTTAATATAAATGACCATAAAAAGCACTATAATGGGCAATTTTATCCCGTGGATTACCAGCGCGGGCTGAAGCAATGCGGATCATCCATTTTACCTGGAAGTGTCGTGAACCCGTTGGGCCGGGTTATCCAGCGCAGCGAGCAACATTTTAGGTGATAAAACTCCCTGCATACTAAAGGCTTACCTTTTACTGGTTCCTTTTGGCGGGGCGCTGCTCCCGTCTGTTGCCGTTTTTTGACTTTTTATGAAGGAATTCAGTAGGAACAGCGTCCGGTTTTAGACGTAAAAGCTTGGGCATCGTGCCAAGTAGTTCTGCCTGGAAGTTACGCCGATAGCAGGTCGGCTTGAAATTGTCTTCGCAGATACCGAATAGTGTCCGAAAGGAAACGTTTTCAGAATACGGCCCGTGCCGATGTTATGTTTTCTGTGATTTCTGCACTTGTTGTTTGCAGAGCCGTACGCTTTGCACTTCGCCATTTTCCTGGAGAAACAGCTCAGCACTGGCTGACAATGTGTTCTCTTAGACTGGTGTCTGCTGCATGCATCCCAGCCAATAGGGCAAAACAACAAATTCACTACCAGGGCTGGAACAGCCAATGAAGAAGGCAGCGCATGCCTAGTAGTAGAAGTAGTAGTAGTATTAGTAGTATTAGTAGTAGTAGTGGTGTTTCAGCACTCGCCCATATTTGACAAGAAGCAAGGACTGATGTTGCCTGACGGAACCGCTGATGTCATACGTGATCGTTTTAAAGAGCCAGTAATATAAATTCGCCATCGGTACCCTTTAAGTACCTGTACATACTGTGTATATGTACTCACTTTCTCAATTATTTGCTAAACCACCTAATCCTATTAGGGTCACGGGGATGTATAGCACATTGATTGAATGCAGGGTACATCCTGACCATTACAGAGCAACACACGCAACCATTCACACTCACACCTAGGGGTGATTTTGAACAGCGATTTAGCTTACTGTGCATGTTTTTGGACTGTGGGAGGAAACCGGAGTACCCAGAGGAAACCCACGCAAGCACAGGGATAACATGCAAGCTCTACACAGAAACGCCCTCCCCAAACCTGCGAATTGAACCTAGGACATTCTTGCTGTGAGGCGGACAGGCTAGCCACTACTCCACCGTGCCACCTAGTATGTATATATTTGTTTTAAATACAAATGAAATGCATTCTTTTGGGATTAGTAAAGACGGAAGAATAAAGTTAATGCATCAATGCTATTTTTTGCTTGTTCATTAGTAGCTAAAGCCAAAGAACTTTTCAATGATTTGAGTTTGTACCTGAAACTATTACAGTGGTGGTTAAAATATTCTGTAGGGTAAAGTTTCTAAAATCTGTACACACACTTCTGAGGTTCCTCTCCAAAAGTCTATTATCCTTAATGGGGTACACAACCCACCCAATGTCTTTGTCACTTGTCTTGTCACGTATGCACCGCCTTGTGAGTTAGAAGACGTGATTGATCTCTCACACTGTTTTCCTGCCATGGACAAATGCTGCAGCTTCTCACTGATCTGTGCGTTCAAGGTTTCCTAACTCTCAATTCAACTGAATTAGCTCGTCAGTCCATTTATTAGACTGCAGGGTTGTTTTTTATTTATTAGCTTGCAGACTGGGTCAGGTGTGTTGGGAACAAGGAAACCTTGAAACTGTGCACGACTGTGAAAAACTCCAGGAAATCTCTTAGGTCTATGTATTGTAAACCCTGCTTCATTACAGGTGCGTCCTTGTTTCTTTTTCTTTGATTCCTAGTTTGACAGCATTCGAAAACGTTTTTTGACTTTACATTGAGTCGGTTTTAGTATATGTGCAACCCTAGCAGACGTTTCTGTCTGATGGAAAGCGGTAGAATATATTCATTCATTCATTCGCTGAGCCATTTAATCCTACTATGGTCGTGGGGAGGATGGAGCCTATCTCGGCCGACTCTTGACGAAGGCAGTGTACACGCTGAACAGCTCACCAGTCCATCACAGGGCCAACACACACACACACACACACACCCAATTAAACTAATTATCATGGCTTTGGACTGTGGGAGGAAACTGGAGTACCCGGAGGAAACCCACTCAAACAAAAAACCCAGGACCATCTAAGTAAGCACTGTGTTACTATGCATTCCCTATGCAATAACCACTATGTGCTAATCACTATCTTACTATGTACACTATACCGTTCAGAGTATTCATTCATTCATTCATTTTCTGAACCGCCTAATCGTAATTAGGGTCTTGGGGAGGCTGGCGCCCATCTCAACCGACTCTGTCCCAGGTACACCCTGGACAGCTCACCAGGCCATCACAGGGCCAACACACACAACTATTCACACAGAAACACGCTGACTGCAACCCGATGGCCTCGCCTTTCACCACAGTGAGAGACATGGGTGGTCCTTGATAACCCTGCACTGGTGGGGGGTGGCAGCAGTGATGACAAAAGAATATAATAATATAGTGGGGCTTGAATAACTGATTCGAAGGTCCGAGAAAGGGGGGGGGGGGTATTTTTGACGCTGCTGCCATCAGCTCAGGATGGAGAATATCTGTACGTAGATCAAATGTGAAGTCTCTTCTTTCATAAATGTAAACAATAAAGAAAACCTGTATTGACCAGGTCAGTCACACATGTCGATAGTATCACTTCAGATAGTCTCACACGCCAGATGTGTAGATGTGTACGGGTGACACTTTCTGGGCACGGTGACACTTCCGACCGGCAAGTATGCATGTCACTGATGCACATGATGTAGTGGCGGCTTAGTGCGGAAAAATGTTCCGGTTTTAAAATTTATTGCGCACTCGGCAAGTTAAGGCCGGCGGGAATAAAAAAGACATCTTTCCCAATTTTATCATTTTTTTTTTAGTAATTGTTAATATTAACATTGTTGCACGAAACAAGGAATAAAAAATGAATGGCGTAATTAATGAAATAATATTTTGTGCTTATGCTTTTAGTTGTGACAGTCTAGCAATGAAAATCCAATGTTGGCTTGAGATTCTTCTTCTTCTTCTTATTATTATTATTATTATTACTCTCCAGAAATCTTCCTGTGGTTCCTCGTCATGTGTTTCCTCTGAGTTATCCAGTTTCCTCCCATGTCCCAAACACACGGCAATAGGTGGACCAACTAAGATTTATCACCAGTAGGTATAAGAGAGTAAAAAGTGTAGAATATGTGAGCTTGATTACCTCAGATGGGCCAGTGCTCCATCCAGGTGTATTCCCACCTCACACTGAGTATTGTTGTGATATGCTCCGGATTCCCTCTAAATCTGACCTGGATAAAGCTCTAAACGTATTCAGATAATGTGGGTAAGTGTTTGGTTTATCAAGTATTTTTGTCAGCTTAGCAGCACCACGGATGATAAATCACATCATCATGGAAGATATAAAGACTGCTTTTTCTCAAACATGCAAATTAGAGGAACTCAAAACGATTTGATTTAGAGTTTATTGGATTTATGAAAGAGTGGTGTTACTAATACTAGAGGATGAAAGGAACAAACATAGGCAGAGCTGCTGCAGGAGGAGGCTTCTGACTGCTGATGAATGTAGGCCTGTCAGAGACCACAATGCTAAATAACACAAGAGTTACATAATGTCAGAAACACTGTTTAATCATCATGATGGTGGAGGTGATGATGGTGATGATGATGGTGGTGGTGGTGGTGGTGATGATGATGATGATGATGGTGGTGGTGGTGATGGTTATGGTGGTGATGATGATGATGGTGGTGGTGGTGGTGATGATGATGATGGTGGTGGTGGTGATGGTTATGGTGGTGATGATGATGGTGGTGGTGGTGGTGATGGTGGTGATGATGATGATGATGGTGGTGGTGATGATGATGGTGGTAGTGATGGTGGTGGTGATGGTGGTGATGATGATGATGATGATGGTAGTGGTGGTGGTGGTGTTGATGATGATGATGATGGTGGTGGTGTTGATGATGGTTATGGTGGTGATGATGATGGTGGTGGTGATGATGATTATGATGATGATGATGACGATTATGGTGGTGATAAAAATGCACAGGAGGCGGAGATACAAAAGGGTAGAGGTGGGTCAGCCTCAGTCCCACCAATCTACCACTGCTGGGCCCCTATGCATAAGCTTATGCCTATTAATAAGATAAAATGTTGATCGCTCTGGATAAGAACGTCTGCCAAATGCAATAAATGTAAATGTAGGGTGACCATCTGTGTAAGTATCTGTTCTAAGTGTGTGTGTATAGTTTATACCTACTAATTGGAATAAGATGTTCATTCGTTGGTGATTGGACGCCAATGATGTGTTGAGTGAGTTTCATCACCATTTTGAACTACACTACCCATCAGCCCCTGCTGCTCACATGAGCCTGTCACGTAACCTCACTAAAAACTCCTCTGTTCCCCATTTGGACTTAATTAGCACCATTATTTAAACCCCAGTTTCTTTTTATTTCCTTCTTTCACTCATTCTTATTCCACTTTTTTTTCAGGCTCATGTTTCTGTTCTTTGATTCTCTTTGTGTTTATTTTTCTCGTGTTTTGGTTATCATGTCTTGTTTTCCTGGTGATCACTTTCGTAGGGATGACACTGTTAAATGCAGCATTGTTATGTAGTTGTTGTTGTGGTTGTCGTGTTACAACCACATGAAGCATGTTATTATTCAGCTTGCCACTCTTGTATAAATATAGATTTGCTAAGTGTCCAGGTAAGATGTCCCCGTGAACAGTTCAACATCTTCCACCTGAATAGTGAATCACTCCAGTGACTTCAGACTTACCCTTGTATTTTTGTTGAAAGCCTCATCTGGACATCCAATAGAGTACGGAAGTGTGATGTACCATATTCAAGGCAGTAGCTTCATCTCACATTGAAAAATCCAGAAAAAATATTCAAAGAAAAATTCATTCATTTATTAATTTTCTAAGCCGCTTAATCCTAATTGCCGTCATGGGGAAGCTGGCACCCATCTCAGCCGACTTTGGGCGAGGGCAGGGTGCACCCTGAACAGCTCGCCAGGCCATCGCAGGGCCAACACTTACACGACCATTCACACTCACACCTAGGGGCGATTTGAAACAGCTAATTAGCCTACTGTGCATGTTTTTGAACTGTGGGAGGAAACTAGAGTACCCAGAGGAAACCCACGCTAGCACGGGGAAGACATGCATACTCCACACAGAAAAGCCCAAGCTGGGAATCAAACCCAGAACCTTCTCGCTGTGAGGCGGACGTGCTAACCACTACACAACCGTGTGGAAAAATTAATTGCTGATAATTATTTTTAATAAAAACACATGTGCCACATTTATTGACATCCCTGCTTTAAATACTTTGTACAACCCCTCTTTGCCAGTAAAACAGCTCTGAGTCATTTCCTGTAACATTTCATACAGTCGGAGAATAAGGAGCAGAGAACCTGAGACTTTTCCTTTTCACAGAATCTCAGATCATCCAGGGTCCAAGGTCGTCTTGTGCATTCTCTTCTTCAGCTCATCCCACAGGTTTTCAGTAGGGTTCAGGACAGAGGACCTGCCATGGCAGAAGCTCGATTCTGTGGTCACTTAATCATTTTGGTGTTGATGTAGACATAAGCTTTCGATGACTGTCTTGCTGGAGGAACCAATGATGACCCAGTTTTAGTTTTATGTTGGAGACAATTAAAAAAAAAGGTATTTCATGGAGACCACAATGCCCTGTATCCTAACAAGGTTTTGGGGGAAAAACAGCCCCACAGCATCACACAACCGCCACCATATTTCATAGATTGATTAGGGTTCTTTTTATGTTAGCTACCATTCTTTTAACGTCAAACCCAGCTGATTCTTTATTGCCAAGAAGCACAGTGGTTATCAGACAGAAAAAAGTTTTTGAAGACTTGGTAACCCCAAGATTTTACTTCTTCATTGATTCTGATCACGCTAAATTATTGTGATACATAGTACCCTGCCATGAATCCCAGGTGTTCCAGGATGTAACACTACACAAACGTTCAAGGTTCAGGGGTGTGAGTAGTTATACAAGGCACTTTATATCAGATTTGGCAGCTTTGTAATACAAGACCACGAGGTAGGATAATATTTTCTAGCTAGCGCCAGATTTTGGAGAGAATTTTGAAGAGAATCTGTCGCACCAGATGCCAGGCATTTCTGAAGACACAGTTTTCCCATCTTGTATGGTAGCTGTCCAAAATGTATCAACACCCTGTCATATAAGCCATGTTCCAGGAGTGTAGAAGTCACTGATGAAATGGTGCAATGTTAAAAGAAAGAAAGAAAAACAATAAAAATATAAAGAAAAGTATAAAGCTGCATGACTTCCGGGTGTAAAGACAGACAGTTTTATTTATTTTCTGATAAAAATTGTTTGCAGTCATGGCATCCAGCCCAATGTAACAGATTTCAGGATTAAGCCTGGATCTGCTGAGGCTCACTGTTACCCCCTCACCCTCATTCCTTCACCATTTATTATATTTTTCTTCAAAAGATTTGTTTCTTGTTCAGCATATATGTATGCATTGTCGAAGGGCGGCACAGTGGTGTAGAGGTTAGCATGTCCGCCTCACAGCGAGAAGGTCCTGTGTTCAAGTCTTCAAGTTTGCATGTTCTTCCCGTACTTGCCTGGGTTTCCTCTGGGTACTCCAGTTTCCTTCCACAGTCTAAAGACATGCACATTAGGCTTACTGGCTGTTCCAAACTTCCCCTAGGTGTGGAAGTAAGAGTGAATCGTCGTGTGTGTTGGTCCTGCGATTATCTGGTGATCTGTTCAAGGTGTACCCTGCCTTTCGCCCAGTGTCGGCTGAGATAGTCTCCAGGCTCCCCTGCGACCCTAGTAGGATTAAGCGGTTTGGCAAATTAGTAAATGAATGAGTGTCTTTAATTAAAATACATGTCTCTATATTGCACTATATTGCAACATGAAACATTGTTTTTAGTAAATTTTATGTTTACACTTTATTTAACATTTAATATTTCCTAACAATCATATTGTGTACATGCCTTTGTAAGATCCTCATATGAGGACCATTTGGTAATATTCTTTTGCCAAAGTTCTTCCTGTTTGAAGACCAAGATTAGTTTAGTAGTAATCTGGTGGGAAGAAGCAGAAGCACTGTGCAGAAATGACAAGACATGTAACACTAGAGTCTGGGTCTTAGGAGGTTAAAATCTACCCACATATAGATTTTATAACACATTTAAATGCAATACATAAATATTTTTACTACATCCTTCTGCTGAAGAATTTACAAAAAGGTAATTTAAATTTTTTTTGAGCTGATATTAAAGGTTTGAAATGACTTTATCTGATTTTAAATATATGAGATATGGTTGCTGTGCTCTTTTGATAATATTTTTAAGGTTATTATTGATTAGTATATACTACACAGGAAGTGCGTGATCTGATTGGTCTGCTATTCTGAGATTAAAAAACAATAACCTGAGCGAATAATGCTTGAATCGAAATGACAGACATTCACAGTTGGTCATGGTCACTTGGAGCATGTGGTGTCATCATTATTCTGCTTTAAAATGTGTGTGTGTGTGTGTGTGTGTGTGTGTGTGTGTGTGTGTGTGTGTGTGTGTGTGTGGGTGGGTGTATTTCCGTGTGGTATATAATATAACTTTGAATGGAAGTAAAACTGCACCTTTAAGAAGAGCAGCTCCTTATGGCTATACTAGGCTATACCGACGGCTCCACAGTGCTTAGCTGGGCTCCGAGTGCACAGTGCTTACCTGACCTGTTTCTGTAATTGTTCTAATATGTAAAAATAAACTATATAAATATTGTTTTTGTTTTTGTTGATGTTGCAGTGTGGTATATACTAGAATTCTTAAAGAGAGATGTTACACAGCTGTTACGCTCCTGCTAGTAGGGCTGTGGTGGCTCATTGGTTAAGGCTCCGGATTGCTGATCTGAAGGACAGGGATTCAAGTCCCAGTACACCCAAGTTGCCACTGTTGGGCCCTTGAGCAGGGCCCTTAACCCTCAATTTCTCAGTTTCTGTATAAATGATAAATGTAAGTCACTCTGGATAAGGGTGTCTGCCAAATGCCATAAATGTAAATATATAAATGCTAGTGCATATGTGCAAAGCTCACATATCTGTCATGATTTTAAAAATAAAAACATAAAAATCTCATTTTAGTGTACTTTTTCTGTTTGTTTCCATGCAGTGTTTACTTAAATAATTATTCACACACACACACACACACACACACACACACACACACACACACACACACACACCCACACTCCCCCCCCCACCCACACCCCACAAACACACACAAACACACACGATCTCCGTCTCTCGCTCTCTCTCTCTCTCTCTCTCTCTCTCCCTCTCTCTCTCACTCACTCTCACCTCTCTTTCACACACACACACACACACACACACACACACACACACATACACACACACACACACACACACACACAACCACACACTCTCTCTCTCACTCA
>JBCNYH010000021.1:42231730-42242884 GCA_039654325.1 Tandanus tandanus
CTCTGTCTGTCTGTCTCTCTCTCTCTCTCTCTCTCTCTCTCTCTCTCTCTCTCTCTCTCTCTCTCTCTCTCTCTCTCAGTCCTTGTCCTGCTATAAGACCTGTTGAGGTTTTTCCAATCCTTATATGCTGGACACTAATCGATAAGATCTGGTACACTGGTTCCAGTTGACATAAGAGAATTTGAAATATAAAAATTCATATGTGTATGTATGCTATTTGTCTAGCAGTGGTAAATGAACAGGGAAATTTTTTCACTTTATAGATAAATGATGCTAGCGCAGTGTCCAGCTAAAGAACAAGTCCAAAATAAAATACACCCTATTAATTTGGATGTGGCCACCCAGGACACCCTTGGCAACTTAAGTCAAAATATGCCTCGGGTGGTGGTAGTGTCACTGGTACTACTTTTATATCTGGGGCAGGGGCATAAGGGCTCCCTCAGCTAATTCCTGCAGTTTTCACGATCTCCGAGAGTTTCCCAGGTGACCAACATATTTCTTCTGAGGATCACAGCTGTTTATAAATTAGCTTGGTATTAAGCTACTTCAAATAACATTATTTTTTCATATTGAAACGTTTTGTTTAAAGTCAGACATTTACATTTGTACACAGAAAGTCAGAAGATAGTTTGGTTGGATGCTGAAAACGTTTGACCCCCTGCATTATTTACAAACAAATACTTAAGGTGGTGATCACACTAGAGGTGTGATAGAAAAGCGACTGATGATGTTTTTGCAAATTTTGAAATTCGCTTCAAGATGTTTTACGACTCCACATGCAAGCGAATATTTTGCAGCTTAAATACATATATTGCACGAAAGTTGTGAGAACGTCACATGACAATTTTTGCGACTGATTGCGGATGTTTGGTGAAAAAAGTGAATCTCCTTTCATATATCAGTCACGTTTTGTGTGCTTTTTGTTCTCAAACCATTCGCTTTTTATTCACGTGTTATTAGCATGAACAAAATGTGCATAAAATACGAATGATGACCAAAAAAATGGAAAATCAAATAATTTATGACTATAAATTATATTATAATAAAACCACTTTGAGACCTCGTAACATAAAGAAGAAGTGTTTGAGACTACTCCGTGTCAGGACCTTATTTTGTGAAATTCGCTAAATAAATATGCTAATGTCACGAATGTCGCATGACAAATTTGAGAATAAAAAGCGAAGGCCACAAATTGCCGTTCGCTTCAGTTGCTTTTCTATTGCACCTATAGTGTGATCACCCCCTATGATAGCTCTATGGCAAAATGGAGCTTAATGAACTTGAGGCTACTTTTGAGTAGCGGAAACCGCCAGAAATAGCCGAGGATTAATCAAACGTAAAAAGTCTATGTGATTTTTTTGTTGTTGTTTTTTTGTTTTGACTCCATTTGTAAATAATTTAACCTAATGTGTAGTTGCACCCCACAGTTTGGGATAAACGGCTAGTTTGTAATTTCTCCTAGTGTGTGAGTAGGTTTCCTTCAGGTCCCTCTGGTTTCTTCCCACATCTCAACCTATGCCAGTATGTAAATTGGATAGGATAAAATTCTTACAGATGTGAATGAGTGTGTGCATGGTAGCCTGGGTAAAATTGGCGGTCCTGGGATAGGCTCTCGATTCAAGATAAATTGCTTAAAAGTGGTTGACACGGTCAGAGTAAGTCAGGGGTACAATGAATAAATTTAATAGAGGTTTAAAATACAGCACAGTTTAGATGATGACACACTGCCAGCTGAAAAAAAATCACACACTCCTTTAATTTTTGTAACATGTAACCTTGATTAAAGCATGTGGCAAGATCACAATAGTTATTTCCATTTAGAGTTGGGATCATCTTTGAAATCTTGAATCGATGATGGGAGAACTGAACCACTCCATAAAGTCTTCTCCTGCACATTCCAAAAACTTTCAATAGGGTTAAGGTCAGTGGTGCCAGTTCATGCATGAAAATGATTCCTCATGCTCCCTGAACCACTCTTTCATATTCAAGCCTCAATTTTATATCCGTGATACCAGGGAAGAAAAAGACTATTGAAGCGATAACCTGCTCATTCAGTACATTCAGCTCATCAGCTGACTTCATTTTATTGCCACATTAATGTTGCTGAGCCTCGGCCGGACCAACTGGAGCAACAATGCCATAGAGATTACATGCTGTGATCAAGGATAAAGGCACTTCAACAAAATATCAGATCGTGCAACTTTTTTTTTGGCTGGGCAGTGTGTAAACCAGATCAGAAATGTAACATGTATTAATTTTAAGAAAAAGATGTAAATCTAATGCCTCCCTAAACACTATATTTAAAAAAAAGAAAGCAACATCTAGTAGTTTTCACAGAATGGCCTTTAAATAGACTCCCGTTGGCTTGGTGCTTTATGAAACTTAGAGCTATTCGTAAAATACTTGTTGGGTTTTTCAGTCTTTCATAATGTACCAAAGCCATTTTTTGTTGCCAAAGCATATTTGTCAGTTGGTTCCTTTTTGCAGCGCTTGTTCACAATGTCTTCATAGTCATACTCTAATGGAGGGCTGTCCGCACTGACAGTCCCATAGAGAGCCAGTTATGCAACACGGAAATAACTGACAGGTGAAAGAAACCGCTGTCTTAGCAAATCAGACGTTCTTACTCGGACAAAACGAGCGTAAGGTAGAGAGCTATTTTGTAGTTGAATGTAGTCTAATCCATTCAGTGTCAAAGTCTAAACCCAGCAAAGATCTGACAGTTCACCGGCACCAGACACTGCTGTGTGTGAAACTCCCAGAAGATCAGCAAATTCTGTAATACTTTAATCAGAACATTCGGCACCAGTAACCGTGCCATGGTTAGAGTCAATGACATCATACTTTTTCCACAGTCTGATGATTGATGTGAACCCTAACTGAAGCTCTTCATCGCTATTTTCATGATTTGGTCCATCACTGCAATGGTATCTGATCAACTGGTGTTGAGAGTAGTTTAGGGAAATAGTAATGCGTTGTCATGAATAGACTGTGGGGTTTCCTGAATCCAGTCACATGATAATGAACTTATTCTGTTTAAATAAACCCATATGGACAAGTACAGACTCTAGACAAAGCTATCCTTGATCCAAACCTTTGCAGTTCCTCACATCACGTGACTTGTGTTCAGTGTTATGAATTTACAAGCATTAAATCATTACAGAGTCATAAAAAAAAACGTCTTAAACAAGGATGGTGAAGATTAATGGACGTGTATGCACTTTGTTTGGGTCTTTACGAGAATGTTTATGAATAGGCTATATGCTTGGTCTTTAATCCACTGCATAGAGTATAATGCTGGAGCACCATAGTCATGGAATATGGCTTAGATGGTTGTCCTGTGTTCTGTCCGGTGTCCACGCGTGCCCACCATAGCAATAAGACTGCTGCATGACTGAGCTGATACCGATTGGTTGTCATGTATTGCTGACTTGCATGGCAACAAACAGCATTAAAAAAATAAATAAATAAAAAACAAAACATATAAAATTATTATTATTACGAAACTGAACCAGCCCTGTGATGGCCTGGCAAGCTGTCCAGGGTGAACTCTGCCCTCTTAAGCAGTTTAGAAAATGAATGAATGAATGAAAAAAGAACCAAAGCAGACCCACACAGAATATAAAACACACAATTCTACTCAGGTATTGAAACAGACTTGCAGGTAAATAAATGTTTGTGGAGCAAAACCCGAAATCAAAAGCTTGACAGAACATGAACTCGTTAAAAGGATAATTAAACTAACAACACAGGTGATCTGGGCGGCATGGTGGTGCAATGTTTAGCACGTCCACCTCACAGCAAGAAGGTCCTGGGTTTTGATTCCCGGGCTTGGGCGTAACTGTGTGAAGTTTGCATGTTCTTCCTCTGCTTGCCTGGGTTTCCTCTGGGTACTCTGGTTTCCTCCCACAGTCCAAAAAACATGGACATTAAGCTAACTGGCTTTTCCAAATTGCCCTTAGGTGTGAGTGTGAATGATTGTGTGTGTGTGTGTGTGTGTGTGTGTGTGTGTGTGTGTGTGTGTGGTGATGGTCTGGCGAGCTGTCCAGGGTGTACCCCGCCTTCGCCCAGTGTCTACTGAGATAGGCACCAGCCTCCCCACAACCCTAGTACATATGGAATTTTATGTGTGGTATATTTACAGTATAGGAACAAAAATATGTGTACCCCTAACCATCTTACCCATATGCAATCCTTTCCAAACTGTTCAACATGCAGTTGGTCTGACATGGACCTGACATGGAAGAATTATGAGAATCTGAGTCCACATCAAACCATGGACTTTGCTTTGTCACAAGAGTGTTGTGTTGACATAATGAATAAGGTTTGAGCTTTTTGGTTCCAGTAAAGTTAAAATTGTCATTTCAAGCGATCGGCTGTGCGTCTGTCTTTCTTTGTATAAAACCCCTGAAAATTGCAGTGTGTCGGCTCAGACGTTGACCTCTCTGTGACCCCTGAGTGCTTGTGTAAACTGTGAGGCAGAGATCACACAGAAACACATCTCTCATAATCACATCCACATTATCAACTCCTTAGTTCCTGACTGCTAGTTCAATACTGGTCAAACCAAACAATCGGTTTAGCTGTAAACTTTTCATTCACACAGCAGAAGAGCTCTTTGATAGGTGATGGTGTTTGTTTAAAGCAGCACTCAACCTGCCACATCAGAGCAGAAATGGCTTTAATAATGTACTTCACTTGAATACGGGCTAATAGCTTTTGCTCTTAGAAGGGAGGTTTTTTTGAGTCGTTTCATAAAATTCAGATGTAATCTTAGGTACACAGACACTTTGATTCAAAGTATGTTGCCGTCATTGCCTGTGGCTGAGTGGTAGATCATGTGATCCATTAAAAGTACTTTCTTAAGAAATGTATTTATCGGTGGAAGACATGTGTCTTATAAATAGTTAAGATAACGCGTGTGTTTTTGTTCTTCAAGAGATTTGTAACAGCAATAAATAGATTGTATTTCGGATATTAATTTGCTCCAGGGATCCACAGATACACTTTAACCACTAAGCCACTACTGCTCCATGCATGACCCATGTATAACTGTAGGCTGGTTGATTATTGGTGATGCATTTTGAGGGTGTCATAATGCTTAGGACATCTTCCTTACTGCTAGAAGATCCTGGGTTCGAGTGCAGGGCTCAGCGAGGGCGTTTCTGCGTGGAGTTTGCGTGTTCTCCTTGTGCTTGTGTGGGTTTCCTCTGGATTCTCCAGTTTCCTACCACAGTCCAAAGACATGCTCATTAGGCTAAGTGGATGTTTCAAGTTGCCCCTATGTGTGAGTGTGTTTAGAATGGTTTGTGTGTGTGTTGGCCTTGCGATGAAATGGTGAGCTGTTCAGGCTGTACCCCACCTTTTCTCAGAGTTGGGTCCTCCCTGCGACCCTAATAGGAGTTCAGTGAATGAATGAATCATGAGTGCATTGGCCATCTGGAAAAATAAACATGTCATGTCACTGGGACCTTTTTCCTTTATCCAGACAACACTGATAGACATATTGAGCATTACTGGGACACCTAGGCAATCTGAAAGCAACTCAATTATGAGATAACCATTATATAATGACATGACCTATTCAGGTGTGGGCAATTCTATTCCTGGAAAGGTTAAGACGATTCGGTCTGTGGTCTGGCTCTGTTATCCTTTCAGAACACCAATGCAACCCAAACCTATGGGCTGTGATTAGGGTCTGGAGTGTGGCTGGAGTTGGTCGTCCTGCTACAGTCTTTACACTGGTAAACGAACACTGCCTTTTATGGTGAAAATGGGCTTGAAGTTAACCCAGTCCAAATTGTGAAGACTTTAACAAATCCCTGGGGTTCAGGATTTTTAAACACTTCTGATGGACCGTGACCATTTAACCATGGAACCTGACATGCCTTTATTTGTCTTTGCTGGTGTAATTTGAAATGATTACAGTCTATCAGAGTTCACTCTTATTAACATCAAATTTAAGCCAGAGGTGAAGAACATCCTTCTATGTCCTGATCACAGGCTATTGCTTTCACAGAAAGGTAACGAGGGTGCGGTGAATATTCTTGACCTTGTAATAATGTTGAGGCTTGTGTGGTGTAAATTACAGCTCAAGAGGAATACAGTAGTCATTTATGAACAATATTTACTCACTTATTGGTCTGGTCTGTCTCAGGATACCCGAAACTATCCCAAGGAACTTTCGGGGATGAGGTAGGAATATACACACACACACATTCACATCTAGGGGTAATTTCTCATTACCAGGTCACATACTTTCACAGACTCATGGCCTTTAGAGGAGGATATAAATATATATTTAATTCAATTCAATTCTTCATTATAATTTGTACGGCACTTTTTACAATTGATATCGTCTCAAGGCTGCTTTACATAGTAAAAACAAATTTGGTAAAGAATTTAAACATTTCTCTACAAACCCAATCCTCTTTACTGTTATAATAAATTTCTCACTTCTGGGAAAGCTCTAGATTTTTGAGTGTGGGCTGTTGGGATTGATGATCATTCATCCACAAGAGCACTATTGCAGTAAGGTCAGGCACTGATGTCAGCTGGGTACCCCTGGGGTAGTTGGCATTCTATGTTCATCCCAAACATGTTTAGTGGAGTCGAGGTCAGTGCACCGTGCAAGCGACTCACGTTCACCCACTCCAGCCTTGGCAAGGCATGGCTTCATGGAGCTCACTATGTACGCAGGGGGACTGTCATGCTAGAACAGGTTTGAGTCTCTTAGGTCTAGTGAAGGGAAATTGTAACCCAACAGCAGACAAAGACATTCTGCACAATCGTGTGCTTTCAACTTTCTGGCACCAACTTTGGAAAGAAGTCTGATGGTCAAGTGTCCAGAAACCTTTGTTTCATTGAGTTTATATATAACACACATACGTTATCTCTTGCAATGATGTAGAAGTCAAAACTTAACTCTATGTCAGCATTAGCTTTACAAGGTTTATGATGATTTTAATCAGTAGATGTTTTGGGCCATTTTCAAATCATAAAATGGAGATTTATTATAAAAATAGACCATGGGGGGTCCAGACGCTCCCGCCGAAAGGACCATTTCATAACATGCCAATATAGAACAAGCGTAGCAAGTTTGAAAGCCCCAGCTTCAGAGCGTGGCAAGTAAATGTCCAGAAACCTAATATACCGTTTTGCCTCTGTGACCTTGAAACGTAGGTCAAGGTCACTCAGACACAAACTCATCCTAGCACGCATAGTAGTGAGCCAGCATACCAAGTTTAAAAGCCCCAGCTTCATCACACGGCAAGTAAATGTCCGGAAACTAAAGTGTGACGGATGGACGGACGGATCCCATTTCTATAACTCCCAAGCCACTTTGTGGGCGTGAGCTAAAAATAGTAATTTTGTCAATATTTATACCAGCACTGACATATGAAATTACATTACAGTTATATCACATAGTTTACCTCTTAAAAATCCATAATGCTACTAAGGCTCAATTTTAATTTGAAACTTAGACATTTATTTAATCACCATCTTAAACAATAGCATGATCATCTGAACTTCAAACTTGGAGCACTGGACAGGAGACAGATTGTTTTTTTTTTTTTGGTAATTTATTAGTTTTAACCTTTATCACTGCCCTTATGTTGAATTTAATTACCTAGAAGCTTTAGATACACTTCTCTAATCAAATAATTTAAAATGCTTTAATCAGTTCATTCCCTTGTCTGCAATTATGCACAAAACCTTTTCTGTTGTTAACTTCTAATGGGTTTAAAATGATTCCTGTTTTTGATTAATAGTTTCCCACTATTTTACTGCATTTCTTTTCTGAACTGTTAATGGCATGATTTTTAAAGAATTCATATTCAACCCAATAATTAAAGAAATCATTTGATATTTAACTGAAGCCCCACAAATAACATTCAAGAACAAATAGCGCTCTCAGTCGTCTTTCACATTATAATGGCCCTCAGGTCCCATTTAAGATATTGTATTATACCAGACATTCATCATCACTGGGCTTGTGTACATCACAGCTCAGAAAAGAATGCATGCATTGTGTGGAAGGTATTTGACTCTAATTAGCACTGATGATGATACTTTAATCTGAGCTGGGCTCTTGCCCGTGGAGTAATAACACCGTTCGGAGATTACATTAGTGGTTTAATTCCTCTTGGGAGGCAGACAGGAAGTGTGTGGGAGACAAGAGATTTCACTCAAACAATCTATTCTATTAGCACCTCTGTTTGTGGAGTGATGCATAAATGGATTGATGGACGAATTGACCGTGGGTCAGTGATTAATAATTAAAATTGCTCCAAATAAATATTTCACACGTGACTGAATCGAGGCTAATGTGTTCACGCTGCAGGTGGTGTAGTGGTTAGCATATCCGCCTCACAGCACGAAAGTCCTGGGTTCGATTCCCAGGCTCTGGCATTTTTGTGTGGAGTATACACGTTGTCCCCGTGCTTGCATGGGTTTCCGCTGGGTAGTCAGGTTTTCCTCCCACAGTTCAAAAATTGCGCATTAGGCTAATTGGCTGTTCCAAATTGCCCCAGATGTGAGTGTGAATGATTGTGTATGTGTGTGTGTTGGCCCTGCGATGGTCTTGCAAGCTGTTCAGGGTGTACCCAGTGTCTGCTGAGATGGGCTCCACCTTCCCCGCTACCCTAGTAGGATTAAGTGATTTGGCAAATGAGTGAGTGATAAATGAGTGTTCGCATTACAACATGGCTGAAATCAGTGCTCAGTGCTGATTTTCAAACCAGAAGCTGCTTTCATAAGTCTTATGCGGCCATGTGACCGTCCTGAGAAAGGATCTGCAGAAGTGGCTGTTACGCGCAGGAAACTAGACCACACTTTTCTCCTTTTCAGTCTGATCAGGCTCGAAAGCAAATCATCTCTGTGATGTAGGCTTGTGCAGTAAGTTTATTCACTTTATTTGCTCCCTGATGCCTCTGTCGCCGTCGGTCATGTCACATGGACTGTACAGGTGATGGTCCTGTTTTACACATGTGGCTGATTTTAGGACTTACTCCTGCTCGCACATATGACGCATTCCGACAGGGTTATGTGAGATCAGAAAGATAAAACCCTGAGCAAAACGTCAGAGGAGAGCAGTAAGGATGTGCTGTGAATGTAGCTTCGGATATGAACTCCACGGCCGCTGTTAGGTTTTGCGTATTTCCGTATTTCTTATCACAAACCAATTAGAGTTTCATTCGCATCGATTCATTTAAGTCGAATGCACATTCAGAATTGAGTTCAGTCGAAAAATTAACGTCTCGACTGGCACGTTCTTATTAAAGATGAAGGTTCAGAGGGTGGATCACATTTTAATTAAAGTTCAAGCCGTGTTATTTGCTTATACTGAACCAGAGAAGGACGTCACCGTGTCTTCTGCCCCTTCCTAACCTTTATTTAATGCAAAAATTTTGTATCAGGATCACTGAATGCATTTGCTATTTTTAAATCCACATTTTTTTCAATGTCTAAGTGTTAAATTCCCATGAATGCGTTCTGTCAGTTCTCTCTGGGAGTATGAACCCAAACAGAAAGCGTACAACTACGGATGTCTCTGACAATTATATTTAGTAATAAGTCTCGCATTATTCCTTGATGTGAGGTCTCTCAGACTGGCACCGTCCCAGCCACACAGGAAATTCTCTCATCCGTATTTGGTGTTTTCCTCCAGCCGGGCTTTAAGGTTGCTTGGCTTTGAGATGGGCTCCAAATTAGATACAGAGCCTGTCCGTGATGGAACTAAAAAAGGCTTGAAAAGAACAGCTTTTGGACTGAGTCAAAACAATCGCGATGATTACAGTCTGCTGAATGTCTTAGGAGTCAAAACACACCGATCCACAAGTCTGAGATGATACTATAAACACTCTTTTTAAAAATACATTTTATCCACTAGATACGGTGCACTGTTTCCCTCCACACTACACAGATCCTGGAGTGGCGTTTTCATATTTTCTTTTCTTTTATTAGATGGTTCTCTGGAGGATGGATTTGATTTGATGTGTGATGTGATGCGGAGCTGTACTGGAATCTGTCTGTGTTTATAAGCCGAAAGATCTGTTCGACATAAACATCTTATCATGGATCAATTTTCGAATATTATCATAAATCCAGAATGATCGCAGCTTAGCAAGAGCGTTTACGGTGGGGTCACTCCTGTCAGCACGTTATCTTCAGGTCTTATCGTGAAAGTCATCAGTAGAAGAGATGCAGGGCTGAGTCTTGAGTCTTAAAGTGAGAGATGCCTGTCTCTTTCTTTCTCTGTTGCTCTGTTTCTCCTTCTGTCTCTCTATTTCTCTCTCTCTGTTTGTCTCCCTCTCTCCCTCTTTCTCTCTCTCCCTCTTTCTCTTGGTCTCTCTCTCTCTCTCTCTCTGCTTCTCTCTCTGTTTCTCTCTCTCCCTCTTTCTCCCTCTTTCTCTCTTTCCCTCTTTCTCTCTGTCTCTCTCTCTCTCTCTGCTTCTCTCTCTGTTTCTTTCTCTCCCTCTTTCTCCCTCTTTCTCTCTGTATCTCTCTCTCTGTTTCCCTCTCTCTCCCTCTTTCTCTCTCTCTGTCTTTCTTTTCCTCTTTCTCTCTCTGTCTCTCTCTGTTTCTCTCTCTCTGTCTCTCTCTCCCATCCTCTGTCTCCTCCTCTTTCCAGCAATCTCTCGCTCTCTGTCTCTAAACCTCAGTTTCTCTTTTTTCCTTTATATCTCTCATTCTATCTGAACTCACTTTTTAAGCATCCTCTTTCAGCCTCTTCTCTCCCCACTCCTCTCTGTCCATCCCTTTCTTTCCGCCCTCTATCTATTATCAGTCTTTTCACTCTTTCAGTCATTTTCTCACCTTCCCCCTTTTTCCCTGCATTGTTTCGTTACTCTTTTTTTATTTCCATCTATCATCTTTCAGTCTGTCTCTTTCCTGTCTTTCCCTTTTATCCCTTTCTATGTCTCTCTCACAATCTGTGTCACCTCTCTCATTTTGTCTCTCATTTTCCCTCTTCATTTTACCCCCTGTGTCTCGCCTTTTTCCCTGCCTCAGACCTTTACCCCCCCCCCCCCAGCTCTTTATTCTCTCTCTCCCTTATCATGTCTCATAAGTGCTTCTCTCTCTTGTTCCTTCTATTTTGAATATCCCATTATCTATCTAATCTCTCTCTCTCTCTCTCTCTCTCTCTCTCTC
>JBCNYH010000021.1:42263060-42277529 GCA_039654325.1 Tandanus tandanus
TATTATTATTATTATTATTACTATTATTATTATTATTATTATTACTATTATTATTACTATTATTATTATTATTATTATTACTATTACTATTATTATTGTTGTTGTTGTTGTTGTTGTTGTTGTGCTTATTTGATGCAGAAATAAAGGTTGCATCATATTTAAGGACAGTATAGTACAAGCATAAGTAAGACAAGAAAAATCTATCGAAAAAGATCCTAATATCTGCAGATCTGATAATACGCCTAATAAGCATGACGTAAAGATGACATGATATCTGATTTAGCATTGAATGAATCCCCAGTTTCTGAGCCTGGTCTTAGAGAACAGAATAAACCCCTCACATTTATGATCCTGTATATTGTCTGAATGTTATAAGGCACCGAAACCCTTCCCACGTCCCCACTCGTGTTTTAAACAGTGTTATTTCCATGCTTTGACTGATGGGCGGTTTGCTCCTGACACTGGATCTTGTTGATGTTCAACCGTGTTTAGTAATCATTTATTTCTAAGTGTATGAAAGAATATAAGTGTCAGGTATAATGTATTTGTTTCCTGTTATAGGAATAATAAGTCAGTCTGACAATAAGTCAGATTTTAGGGTCAGAAAGGTAAATATATAATCCTAAACTGTACATATAGGGAACAAAGAAGGAGTTTAGAAGGTACTGTTCCAGGGATAAGCCACTGTAACCCTAAAGATACAAAAAAGAACTTCGTTTTATGGAGGTTTAGTGATAAATTATTAGAATGTTTAATTAAAAAACAGTCATGAAGGCATTGTAGATTGAGTAACACTTCAGATTAAGGGTTAATTTGTGACAGCGTCGACCATGAGAATAGGTCTAGAGAGAATATTTCTGTGAATATCTGTAGATGAGCCTGTGTGAGACATACAGTATTTGATACACTTGGTGGTCTGGTTGTTTTTTCCTGACTGACTTGGAAACTGTTGCAAATTGCTAAAGATGTAGCACAAAGAGGACCAGAGGAGGATACAGGTGTTTTCCCATTGAGCACTCTAGCACAAGAGTCACTCATTCTTTATATTTGCATTTACAGGATTTGGCAGACATCCTTATCCAGAGCTTATTATTATTTTTATCTGCTTTATACATCTGAGCAGTTGAGGGTTAAAAGCTTTGCTCAAGGGCCCAACAGTAGCAGCTTGGTGGTACAGGGGCTTGAACTTCTGAGCTTCTGATTAGTAGCCCAAAGCCTTACCCACTGAGCCACCACTGCCCCCCCCCCCATTCTTAATGCACCTCTAGATATTCCTAGACACTTGCTTGTCTTGTCTACAGAACATTCTGCTTTTGCCTGTTTCATAATGCTGTAAAGTTCTCTAACCTAAACCCCCACACTGAGCTGCCTGCCCTGGCTCTTTCCTTCAGCAGGAATCACATTCAAAACACTTTTCTTCTCATTCCATGCATGCAACGTTTTTTTTAATTTTTTTTTATTTTATTTTTTTTAATTCTGGTCCTGGAGAAGGACCACCTTGCACATTTTGGTGTCTGTTCTCGTCTAGCTTGTAAGGACCAAGATTGGGAAACACTATCCTCCAAGAAGAACCTCTCAATGCATTGCATTATTGCACATGAATAGAGACAAGCGAGTATCTAGTCTGGAAATATCCTGGGCTGTATGAGGACTTGAGGGGATCTGGTGGTTGATGTCATGTGATCAGACAGTGACTGAAGCATGTCGTTTAAAATCATAGCAAGTTTCTTAATTGTGTGTGCCAAATGTGCTGTAAGGGAGTCAGTGGTGATGGACAGGTGTTGCTTGGGGGTATTTTTTCAGTTGGATGGAAAGGTCCAGTGGGGTTGTAATATTAAAGAGACAAGCGGTTATCTGTTTAGAGCTTTTAGCACTGTGATACTGCCGACCAGCGGGTTTGGACTTCAGTGGGTTTCGACTGTTTGGGTCCAGTGGGGGAGTTCGCTTGTGTTGAGGTTCATTGGGCTTCATGTAGAAGTTCATCAGATTGTGTGTAATTGGAGTTTGGTGGAATTGTTTTGTTGGAGTTCTGTGGTGTTGGGGTGTTAGGATCCAATATGGACAGGGTTATGTTTCAGGGTTTTAGCAGGTTTGTGCTATTAGAGTGGTATTATCTGTTCCCTGGTTCAGTTTCTATTATTTTCTCACGTTAAAGACTGTTGTGGACAAATGGAACTCTGTTGTTGGGGTTCATTGATGTTGTCGAGGTGAAAGGGTTCTGTTTGGATCCATCAGCCTCTGCAATTTAGGTTATGTTTTATCTTTGGCTTGTGCTTGTTTGTTAGTAGTATTAAGCAAAAATTTCTGTGTGGAGTTTGGAGATGGTCCAGATCGAATTTTGCATCCAGGAATTTTTTTCAGGATTCTTTAACTTTGTAGGTTCCAGGTTTGTGCACACAGTTATGGCTGGAAGCTGGGAGATCATAAGAGTGAATTAACCGAGCTCTCACGGAGGGAGGGATGACATATGTCCTCTTCCCTATTACTTAAGTGATCACTAATCAATCATGGGCATCTCTGAGCTCCTGCATACAATGGGGTGGATAACTCCTTCCTCTGAAGCGTGTTAAGCTGCTTCTGAATATGCATGAGCAGCAGTTCAAAAAATGTGGTCAACTGGCATCACATGCCTTGGAGGAAGCACATGCATGCCCTGGCCCTGCCTGGTTGGTGTTGATTGTATGTGATAAAGAAGCATACTTAATGGGTTAGAACGGGCAACGATTAGATTGGGGGAAAACATTGTGAAAGGGGATGATTTTTTACATTTTTTTTTGATATGGGGGGGAATAGCTGTACTTGGCGGAGGTTTGCGCTCTCCGAGTGCTCTTGTTTTGCGTGTTCTTGTAGCGAGATTTGAAATTTGTGCTTCAGGGGGTGGTGTTCTGGCCCAAAACTGCCTGCAGGATTTGTTTCCAAAGTCATTGTACAATTGGAGCCCGGTTGGTTTGTGTAATTGGGTTGCAATTCATCTCGGTTATTCATTTGGCAGCTCTCCAAGCATTCTTTCCATTTAAGTACACGTGACTGCAAGTGAAGCGTCTTTCCCATCCTGCTGTCTCCTCTTTTCTCTTGCTGTCTTTCTTGACTTTGAGTGAGTGTCATTTCCATGGTGCTTGCTCAGCTAAATGCTTGGCGATCTGAGAGGCTTCACCTCTGATGTGATGCCAGTGTGGTGATTGATGCTTCTGTCTACCACGCTGAGTTGTAATACTCCACACACACACACACACACACACACACACACACACACACACACACACACACACACACACAGAAGATTTTTTCCATTTTTTTCTATTTTTTGACCTTCCTTTTGCATATAATTACTGTAGTTGCTATTTTACATCTAAATCTAACCTCAGAAACCAGAATTATTATTATTATTATTATTATATATTTGGTTTTTAGATTTTCAAATAAAAATGCTCTACTAGGAAGATAATGCATATGAATGGATACAAGCATGTACCAAGTCTAAAAAATTCTAGGCCTGTATGAGGATTTGAGTGGATCCGGTGGTTGATGTAATGCCATCAGGGAGTAACAGAAGGCCATCGGCTAAAATCACAGCAAGTTTCTTAGTGTCTCCTAAATGTCCTGTCAAGGAGTCAGTGGTGAGTGATGATGGACAGGCATAGCCCAAGGGTATTCTTTACCAGTGGAAATATCAATTTGTTCTTAATTACATTGTTGGTCCACCCAAAGGGTTTGTATATATGATTGATCTCAGATATGATCATACGCTGTAAGTGTACACTTTACCCCGACTGTAGATTTTCTGGTGAGTGTAGTTACAATACAAGCTGAATTATTAAAGCTAGCCATCAATCTGTCAATCAAATATCAGTAAAACAGACCGCTGTTAGTGTGTCGTATGTCTATCACTCCTCAAGCCATGCAGAGCTGTCAGAGCTGATATATTGTTTCTGTGTTATGAAGGTAAAAAAATAGCTTATTTATACCTGGTTTATGAAGCATTTGTTGTAGTGTGATAGTGAAAAGCTGCTCTCATGGCAGGCTTTGTGTGATGAATGCATTCCTGCTGTGTAGAGTTTTCTACCTGCGGATGCGTTGTGTGCTTCTGCGTATTGTTAAATATCAAAATAGTGTTGAGTGTGTTGTTTTTGCATTAATATTAAAGATAAATGATTTTTTTCACACAGTCCTACTTTATTGAAGTAAGTAATGACTGTGCTTGAGGTTTTTTTTTGTTTTTTTTTTGAGGCATCCATTGCGTTATCTAAATTCTTCTAATTATATTAACTAAATATAATAAAAATTATAATTATTTTTTTTATACAGTTTCATTATTAAATTATTACATCAAAATATATTAAAATGTGCTGTTTATTTATTATATTCATATATTATATGAACACGCTTAGATTATGATGTAATAATAATAATAATTATTATTTTGCTATATTATACATTTTTAGGGTGGTAGGGTGGTGTAGTGGTTAGCATGTCTGCCTCACAGCAAGTAGGTGCTGGGTCCAAGTCCTGGGCTTGGTGAGGGCGTTTCTGTTCGGAGTTTGCATGGTCTTCCTCTGGGTATTCCAGTTTCCTCCCACAGTCCAAAGACATGCACATTAGTCTAATTTGCTTTTCCAGATTGCCCCTAGGTGTGAGTGTGAATGATTGTGTGAATGTTGGTACTGCAAAGGACTAACGAGCGGTTCAGAGTGTACCCGGCCTTATCCCAGAGTCGGATGAGATTGACCCCCCGTGACCTTAGAAGGATAAAATGATTCGAGAAATTAATGAATAAATTGTATTTTATATTCATCATATCAGCTTTTTAAGTAAATGCGTGTTGTGTTCTGTAAATTGTTATAGACCTGAAAATGTGTCTATGCTAAAAATATTCTTCAAAGAGTAGCAGTATTGGTTATCGTTACAGTGTAATGTAATATGTTTAAGAGATACAGAGCTTATTTTAATATAAATGACCATAAAAAGCACTGTACTGGGCATTTTTATCCCGTGGATTACTAGCGGGAGCGGAACCAATCCTAAACAACCATTTTTTCCCAGAAGTGATGTGAACTCGTTGGGTCGGGTTGTTCAGCGCAAGCAAACAAGCAGCAAGCGACATTATAGTGATAAAACTCCCCGCATACTAAAGGCTCTTACCTTTTACTGGTTCCTTTTGGCGAGGCGCTGCATTGTCATCCCTTGACTTTTTATGAAGGAATTCCGTGGGAACAGCATCCGGTTTAGAAGTAAAAGCTTGGGCTTTGTGCCAAGTAGTTCTGTCTGGAGGTCACGCCGATAGCAGGTTGGCTTGAAGTGGTCTTCGCAGATACTGAATTGCGTCCGAAAGGAAACGTTTTCAGAGTACGGCCCGTGCCGATGTTATTCAACCAACATTTTGCCAACTTGGCTTTCCTGTCGTCAGTTTGTCTAAGAGCACAAAAGAAATGTTTTGCGTGATTTCCGCGCTTGTAGTTTGCGCAGCCGTATGCTTTGCACTCCACCATTTTCCTGGCGACACAGCTCAGCACTGGCCCATAATGTGTTCTCTTAGACTGATGTCTGCTGCACAGGGTCAGTGAAGAGTCCATCACAGCCCAGCCAACAGGACAAAATAGTGAATTTGCATCACTACCAGGGCTGGAACAGCCAGTGTAGAAGCCAACATGTCGCTGTACATGCCTAGTAGTCTTAGTAGTGTGGAAGCACTCACGCGTACTTGACAAGGACTGATGTTGCCTGACAGAACCAGTGATGTTGTACGTGATCGTTTTAAAGAGCTAGTAATACAAATTCTCCACAGGTACCCTTTAAGGCAATTTTTTTCTTGATATTTAGTGTCCCATGGATCAGAAAATGAGTCATATTGTGTTTTGGCCAGAATTTAATTTTGATTGTCATTGTTAGAACTAAATATAGTATTTAAATCACCTGAATAGACATATGACACTTGAACTTACAAACTCTACAAATACCATTACCATTTCCCCGTTATTCAGTAGTCTCCCTATGTAAGCCATTTCGGGGTCATGGCTGTTAATATTGGGTGAGGGGTGGGGTACACCCTGGGCAGATCGCCAAAACACCTAAGGTCTAAAACAAGATAGACAATTCACCTTCAGCTTCACCTTCACACCTATAGACAATTTAGAGTACCCATTTAAATGAATCCTCATGTCTTTGTACTGTGTGATGCAACCATAGCACCTGTAGGAAACCCACATAAGCATGGGGAGAACACGCAAACTCAAACAGAAATGCACCCATAGGCAAGCTTAAAACCTCCCCTGTGAGTCTTCTTGCTACACTGTATTGTACTAAAATCTAAGCAACCAGTCTCTGTAAAGTACATGCAGAGTTTTACGTGCCTGATTGATTGTATTGATCTTCTGCTCCAGACTATGTTTGTTATTCTGATTCACATATTTTGCATATTGCCCTCGCTGTTGCTGTTTGCACATTGCCTGACCTCTTGCCTGTTTCTGGTTACAATTCTGACTCACGTTTTGGGTCTGTTTTCCTGCACTGTAAATAAAACTCACTGAACTACATTTGCATCCGCCTCCAGGCCCTACCTGGCACCGTACAAAACAAATCAATTCGAATAACAGAATATTCAGACTGATTTATGATGACTTCCTGTACTTTAGACAAGCAGAATATTTAGACAATGTTAATTTTGCATCAATTTAGCTTTCTTTATAATAAAGCGAAGTAAATCACTCAGTCACTTATTTGCCGAACTGCTTATCCATACGGGTCATGGGCATACTGGAGCCTATCTCAGCCAGCACTCGGCGAAGGCGGGGTACACCCTGAACAGCTTGCCAGATCATCAAAGAATCAACACACACAACCGTTCACACTCACACTCGCACCTTGGGGCGATATGAAACAGCCAGTTAGCTTAATGGTCATGTCTTTGGACTGTGGGAAGAAAACCGGAGTACCTGGAGGAAACCCACGTAAGCACAATGAGAACATGCACAGAACTCCACACAGAAACGCCCTCACTGATTCCAGGACTTGAACACAGGACCCTCTTGCTGTGAGCCAGATGTGCTAACCGCTACGCCACCGTGCCGTCCAGTAAAGTAAATATATTGCCAGTGAATGTGCCGACATTTGATGTTGCATCCTGCATATTCATGAGAAGTTCATCATCCATATGTGGTTATGGTTCAACACATCGTTTTCCTGCAGCACATCTTTAGGCTGAAATCACTGCACTGCAACATTAATATATTATACAGCAGTGACATCTGCATCGGTACATATGTACATGATAAATATTGGATGTTTGCATAAGTCCATAATTTTCACATTGGCATATTTCTTGTATCTCTTGCTGCATTTTGGTCAGTGTTTTTGCGAGGTGAGGTTCCTTATTTTGGACAATTCCCGATTAGCCAATTCCCACTTGTCAAGTATTGCCTCGCTAACATTCCACCACCACCACCAATCAGGAAGGGGTGTTAATGAGCACGTGCCCCCTTTGTGACACGTGATGCTGCCACCCACACTTTTTCGAGCTGCTGTGCACATGCCGGGTACTTCGGTTTCCTCCCACAGTCCTGCACATTAGGCTGACTGGCTGTTCCAAATTGCACCTTGCTGCTTGTCTGTAGCACTCTGATTCTGAAAGGTATGATCTGGTTTTGTTTTCGTCTCACCTCGGTGCTTTATGGGGTATGAAGCAGCCAAGATTTGAATCTGAGACGGCGTTAACCTAATGGGGTTATCAGAAGCACTGTAAACATTAGCTCTTTGTTCATTCTGTTTTTATCAGACGGTACTTCAGGAAGTCTTCCACATGTTTCCGTGACTTGGGCGGTTCACTCAGTGTGTTCAAAGGGCTGGGCATGCATGCACTATTGCCGTGGGGCACCTTTTGACTCATTGGTCCTAATTTGACACCGTATAATTCTGAATTTCCTTTGCATGAGTGGCTTAAGAGTGCTGGCTAGTCAACCTTTCTAAAAAGTCCAACACACGGAAGAAATTTAATCCCCTTAGGATTATTCTTAGTGTCTTACATTACATAACATACCTTATGTAAGTGGACTCAGTTCAAGTTCAAGCATATGCACTTTAACTAAAAATATAAAAGTTTCAGTTATAGACTCCAGTTAAAATTGCATTACTGCATTAGCGGGGTTGGAAGTACAGAACGCCTCACCAGAGCCACTCAGCTGTTTAAATTCTCATTGAGTCAAAGTTAAATAATGTATTTAGAGTGCCAGACCATCCAGGCACTGCTGCACTCGAGTTTAATAGTTATATATTAGGTATGTCTGTACCGAATAGAGAGAAGGAGAGTACTATAAAAAAATATACCCTTGTGCAGTGACATGTACGGTTACAGTAACTATCCCAACATTTAGTTTTGTTGATGTTTGCGATGTAAAGGGTGAAGTGCATTAGCGTTTGTACAGGTAAGTGTTTAACAGTATAATTACAGTGAAGTTCAGTTTGTATGGAAATTTGCTTGAAGTGACCCTTCAATAAAATTAATCCATGATGAAATAGAGACTTACCCCCAGCATTTTCCCTGAGAAATCTTTTTTTTTTTTTTCTATGACCCCTTGTATAGCCACTCTTAGCATGCTTCTTTGCTTACACACATGTGATACACACATTTTTGGTGCCTGTACTGACTGTTTTGGAGCGATCACACCCGTCAATAGCCGTAGCTCCATTTTGCATGTGTGTTTAGATTTCCACTTCAAATTTTTCCCTTGGCATAGAAGCAGTATAGCATTGAAAGCCCACTTGCCACATGTGTTTGCATTATCTCTGTGTACTAGAGCTGGGCAGTATGACCTAATATTAAAATCTCTAATTTTTTCAACCTAGTCCTGATGTAGGATTATGATTTCGATTTTTTTTTTTTTTTTTTTTTACAGTAACAATATCAACACAAAGACGAACAGCAAAGACATTTCTGGAATTAAATAATTTTTTGAGAACCCTTTGGTGGGTCTCCAGACCAGTGCAGGATTTACTGAGCCACTAAAGTAACAAATCAATGTTATGCATATAAAAAATATTGTAGTAACTTTGTGGGCTCTGTGTTAATTAGCTTGTTTTAAAGTGAATTTCAATTTTAATTTCACATATCTTCCTGAACCAAAAATTTTAATCAATCGATAAAATCGATTTTTCACCTAGCTCTGCTGTGTACACAAGAAAATGATGTGCACACACATACTCAGAATTATGGGATTGCTCAGGGAGTAAAAATGTCACGGAAATTGATTTGCTGCAAATGAAAATGAAAAGTCACGACGCATTCGGAAATTCTTTTGCTGCATATGTACTCAAAAAGACCCCCAGTGCAACAAGAAGGGTAGGAGATAGTACTGATAAGTCCTTTCAGCTGTCTGATAGAAGCAAATCAATTGTACAGTGATTTCTGTTTAATTAAATGCCCCTTTAGGAGTGTGAAAGTGGGCCCTGAATTTTATACTTCAAGCAGCATTTTCAAGTGACATCATCTCATTTTTTAAAAAGCAGCTTTGTAAAATGGTAGTGATTGTCCATATTTAAAATGTAATTTCAGGAAAACCGAGTCATCTACATAACCTCCAGCATCCTGCTTCAGTTCCGCCTTCAGACATCAATAGATGCATAATGAGCTGGATGATACGACATTCTATTAAGGGAACAAGTAATTCCCATTGGCTAAGATACACCTGGGGCGGCATGGTGGTGTAGTGGTTAGCATGTCCGCATCACAGCAAGAAGGTCCTATGTTCCGTTCCCGGGCTCGGGTGTTTCTGTGTAGAGTTTCTATGTTCTTTTCTGTGCTTGTGGGGGTTTTCCCAGGGTACTCTGGTTTCCTCCCAAAGTCCAAAGACATGCACATTAGGCTAACTGGCTGTTCCAAATTTCCCATAAGTGTGAGTGTGTGTGTGTGTGTGTGTGTGTGTTGTCCTGCGATGGTCTGACGAGCTGTTCAGTGTCGGCTGAGATAGACACCAGCCTCCACACGACCCTAGTAGGACTAAGCAGTTCAGTGAGTGACTGAGTGAATAAGATACAGCCTTTGAAATGTTACAGTATTCAGCTACACTGTCACACTGTCTTAAACCATATACGAGGCCGTTTTTGATGAGACCGTAGAGCTGAATGTTGTATGTGTATGGAGATATTTGGATAGCACCGTTAGGCACCAAACAACACTGCGGCTGACTGACTTCACTGGGATACACTGGGGTGCACATTGTCAAAACAATCGCGTGTACAACAGCCAAAGAGAGACATCAGTGGGGTTTCATTCAAAGTCCCAGTTGGATTACTGTTCGTTGTGAAGATATTTCTTTTTTATAAACAGTTTTCTGAGTTTCCCGTTTAAAGGCTGCCAGAAGCAATTAGATCAAGAACCGCATCAGCATTTTAAGAAAGAATTCCTCATGCGCATAATTGACCGAGGCAAGGTGAACACGGTGATGGGAATGCAGCTGAAATATACAAACGCTGAAATTCACTCACTGATGAAGTTCATTAACGTTGACTTGTACTCACTGGCAGCCATGTTGAGTTCTAACCACTAATTAAAGATTTAACCTTGAAGTACTTTTCTTTTATTTATTTATTTATTTATTTATTTTTTTTTTAGCAAAAAACACTGGCTGGAATTTTAAAGCCTGATATTAAGAGGAAAAAAAAAAAAAAACCTGAAATAATCACAGAAATCACTGTAGAGGTTTTATAACTAGGACACTATCTATAATTTATTCGCAGTTGGATGTAATATGGGCGGCAAGGTGGTGTAGTGGTTAGCATATCCGCCTCTCACCAAGACGGTTGTTGGTTTTGTTTCCTGGTCTCAGGTGTTTCTGTGTGTAGGTTGAATGTTCTCCCTGTGCTTGCGTGGGTTTCCTTCGGGTACTCCGGTTTCCTTCCTCAGTCCAAAGACAGGACAGCTCGCCAGGCCATTGCATGACCAACACTCACACAACCATTCACACTCACACTCACACCTAGGGGCGATTTGAAACTAGTCTACTGTGCATGCTTTTGGACTGTGGGAGGAAACCGGAGTAGCCAGGAGTGGGTGTAATATTTAAGGAATATTTAAGTGTGTGTGAAAGAGAGAGAGAGAGAGAGAGAGAGAGAGAGAGAGATGCAGCTGGATGCTGTCACCACCCTGATGATTATTTTCCAGTAACAGCACATTTCACAGCCTGTGTGCAGTACCGCAAGTCAAATAATACTATGATAAGTCAAATAATACAATAAACACCAAAAAAAAAAAAAAAAAAAAAAACAGAGGCTGGAAGCGAGTGCCACAACCTACTTGTCCTTGGAACATGCGAAGATTGATGGAGCTGGGTGTTAGCTTTTGGCACACAGATGAACACTCGAGGTCAGATGAATCAGATGATGCGCTCTTTGTATGAGTATTTGAGCTATTTCTGCTTTACTGTGTGGACTATGATGGATTAGTGGTTCCTTGTAAACTTCATAGAGTTTTTATCAGACGTTTAATCTTTTCTGAATGTGCTATAAGCGACTGTTTATGTATTAGCATTGTTACTAAACCACATCAATTCAAAGAATGAACACAGTACAATAACGTTCTCACCAGAAGTAAACAAAGATGGCTGCGCTGAATATTTCAACTACTGTGGCGATCACCAAGTAACTAAACGGACTCTTGATGTAAAACAGATTCTTGGTCAAGCTTTGGCCGGCTTTTCACATGAGTTGTCAAAAAAATTATACAAACAGTAGTTTTCTCACCAGGCTTTTTTCCCCCTCATTGATATACTGGATGTGAGGCAGAAAACATACAGATGCCAGCAAGGCATTTTCTGCCATATGAAAACGATAGTGAATTGAGTCCTGTTTTTCATTTTGTTCCTTTGCTACACTATTCCTGAAGCTGTCACAGCAAGAGCTTTGAAAAAAATTGCTCTAGTTATTCTTTGTTACGTTTGTGAAGTGTTGTAAGTGCAGAATTCATGACAGGAAGCATTTACTTGGATTTGTCATTGGACTCCCAAAGGTAGGAATGCGTAATTTTGAATATTTTCACTTCTATATACTTAAAACAAATAATTTATAAAGAAAAAAAAATCGCGCTTACTGCTTTAGTAGCGAGATCAAAACAATGTGACGTCATAAGCCTATTTTTGTCGTTGAAATCAGAGTGTAAACTCCAGTTCATGTTTCATCAGAATAGTAAAGTAAACCTTGAACAACAGTTCTGTATGTTCTATTTATCCATTTTAATGCAACTTATGGACTTAGAATGAATAAAAAGTGATAATCTAATTGTTAAGGGAAAAAAATGTCTGTCTGGTCGTGAAAAGTTCGACTGCACCTTTCCGGATCCTGTTGTTGACATCAGAAGCGATCAGACAGCAGAAAACGAAACATTTCGTTCTTTTACATATTTTAAGCTTGATTTTCTACTAGATCTACCAGGAAGGCGTCGAAACATAAACATTTCCTGCTTGTCGCCTGCATTCGTAATCAAGCCTTGGCAATCTTGCCTTTGGCTTGGCAGGCGATGCTTCATATAACCAGGCTCTTGCTAAAAATTGTTACGATTTTTGAGTAGGTGAGACCCTAAGCTAAAAAAATGACTCTTATTTGACTCTAGTAAACTCCTTCTTCCTCTGTGTGTTTTCTGCCATATAGTGTTTTCAAAGCAACGCTGAGATACACTAGGTTGCGTATGATCAAAAGAATACCTTGTATTGTATTACCAGCCTGCAAATGCATAAACAAACAGAGGTTTTCTCAACATTGTTTCTTTTTTTCCCCCTCATTTTGTCATATCACAGAGAAACAAGAATAGCAAAGTCCTCTATCCTGAAGACTTAACTGTGGTCAGAGAGAAGAAAGAGAGACAGACAGGAAATGAATTAGCTCGTCAAGGTGTGAATAACACTCTCCGCTGTGTGACTGACTGATTCCAGGGCAATACACAGGAGTAAATCTCACTCATGTATGTCATTATTATCTGTTCAGCCCTGAACGCCATTCCCAAAATAGACCTAACCTTTAAGCAAAAACAAAATGCAGGATCGATAGTATTATTCAGCACGGCTGTACGTGGGGGCAGAAAAAAACCTCTGCAGCCACAAAAGATTTTAATTTTGAGAAGTTTAATCATCGGTGACATGAAAGCAAAGGGGGGGAAAAAATGACAAACTCTCTGGAAAATCCTGCCTGCAGAAGTGACACCACCTGGATGGATGATGCATAATTTAAAACAAAAGTCAGTGCTTATTTTAAACAAGGCACTTCATAGCTTAACAATGAATGGAATTTATTATGGAAGAAAACCGTTGGACTTTTTACATGATGCAATACGCCACACAGAAAGGCTGCAGCTAGCATAATGTTCCACTCATCCAAACGTCGAGCTGTTTGCATTAGCTTCTGTTCATTGTGTCTCTCTGGCACCGAGTGCCTACAGAGGCTTTATTAGGGTTAAATGGGTCTTTGACTGGTCATTTATTTTAGCTGACAGCTTTGACAGGTCGTTAGTGTGACTCTGGCCTGATGTCACAAAGGTTTTTTTTTTTTTTTTTTTGTGAGATTCCTGCTACGTGAAACACAAACACAGTAACTGAGGCCTTGCGGCTAGCGTATATCAAACATAAGCTTTAGCTACTTAGGGTTCCTGTAGTGACACTGGGCATTGAGTTCAGTGTGGATCTTAAAAGTGACATTTTACAACCTTGACATAAACAGCGTAGACATGATACACCGGGTGATTCACAGGTCATGTACAGACAGTCGTATTCTTATACACTGGTTTAAAATAGACGTGTACAATTTTTAAATCCCATTTTCCAACCACTTCTGAAGGAATTCTGAATCTAGCCCAAAGTTTTATTGTTTGCATCAGTCACCTTATCTTCTTATGAACTGATTTAGTTTTATATGTCAAAATATAAACAAATTAGTCATTCAAAACACTGAGTCGTACAGTTTAATATTGTGTTGGACTGCCTTTAGCTTGGATTAGATTGGACTTTTCACTGCTGGTGATATAAACTCTTTTTTTTTTTTTAGAGTCCCATGATTACCATTACAGTTAAAAGGCTAGAAGCTCTCAGAGAAACAAACCTCCTCCATGGAAGGACAGTCTCTCTCCTGTTTAACCTCCTTGGCGGAGGTAAACAAAAAACTAATCGTTTGTTTCTTGACCCATTCTGCATTTCACAGTGTGTATGTGTGTGTGTGTGTGTGTGTTTGTGAAGAAATGCTCTTACATTCACTATTAAAAATAGCCGCAAGTTCTACTGTTCATTTTTTTATGATTTAACTTCACTAAGCGTTTAAATGATTTCCGATCACAGTCTGTTAGGATTTTACAACCATTCAATTGTGTAAAGTTAACAGTTCAGAATTATCCATCCAGATTTTAATAATGCACTAGACACTTCTTAACTCATTCATTCATTCATTCATTCATCTTCTTCCGCTTCTTCCGGGGTCGGGTCGCGGGGGCAGCAGCCTAAGCAG
>JBCNYH010000021.1:42345062-42365269 GCA_039654325.1 Tandanus tandanus
TACAGTAGCTCATTGCCAGGTGTATGATTTTTGCCTATCTGCTTTGTTTCACATGCCTGAGTCTCCCTACATGTACATTTGCATAAAGTATTTCATAGAATACAGAAGTTTTTTTTCACGACTACAGTATTCCTCGTCTGAATCCATGAATACATGAATACATTATCTGTGAATACATTTGTTCACGTCCAACTTGATAAATGAGGTCCCCTGACTTCACTTTTTAATATTTGTTTGTCCATGTTTATTATCAAGAGTGTCTGTGTATGTTTACTGAAACGAGATCTCACGAGAAATCAGAATGAAATTCAATGAGTGAGTGCGATGTGCTGGGGGGTTTTCATTTTGCACATAAATTTCATTTCATAAATGAAATTTCGTTTCAATTTTCATTTCATTTGCTTCATGCCAGCATTATTACTCTCATGCCAGTGCAATCATGAGAAACGTTTGTATAAGTACGTACAGCATAATTTCTTTGTTTACCTTGTTTCTGCCTTTCTTTCAATGTTTCTAATAATACAGTAATACATACTGATCATCTTTTATTTTTTTTATTTTATTATGTAAGCAATAAAGAATCAGACTGTTTGTGCGCCTATTCAGAAAAGTCATGAATACAAAAGGTTAGCATGTGAAAAACTAAAAAACTTTGGTGAATCATGGTCATTCTTCCTCGCCGTGGTTTATGTCTTCTTCAGCCACTTCCACAAACAACTTTCCACACAAATTTTGCGGCACTACGACGGAAGGGACTGACTTAAATTTGGGTAAAGTTTGAAAGCTGCATAGATGCATTCACGTGTAAAATACGTATGTGTTGCACATTTGTCATGTGTAAAATAGGTTGGGTCTGTAAGTCAAATTTGTACGATGCTCATATGAATGTGATACGATTGTTGCAAGACAAAAAAATCCTCGTGTGATATTCCTGTGATACTCGATTGCTATATGATTTAACCTCACACTGTTGCACAATATGAACACTGGACGACCCATAAAATGAATGAAATTCATATGTCTATTATAAAACAAGGGCAGCATGGTGGAGTAGTGGTTAGCACATCTGTCTCACAGCAAAAAGGTTCTGGGTTCGAGTCCCAGGCTTGGGTGATTCTGTGTGGAGCATTGTCTCCTCGTGCTTGCAGGGGTTTTCCCTGGGTACTCCGGTTTCCGCCCACAGTCCAAAGACATGCACAATAGGCCAACTGGTGGTTCCAAATTGCCCCTAGGTGTGAGTGTGAGTGCAAATGGATGTGTCTGTGTTTTGGCCATGCGATGGCCTGGCTGTCGCCCAGAGCCACCTGAGATGGGTGACAGCCTCCCCGTGATCCCAATTAGGATTAAGAGGATTAGAAAATGAATGAATGAATGAATGAGTCCAAAGACATGCACATTAGGCTAATTGGCTGTTTCAAATTGCCCTGATTGTGGAGGGGGATGTGTGCTGCACCTGCGATGATCTGGAGAGCCGTTGAGGATGTACCCCGACCCTCGGCCAGTGTTGGCTGAAATTTTCTGAGGTTGGGCCCGAGGCTTTCCTGCGACCCATAGGATTAAGCACTTCGGGAAATGAGAGAGAGATTATCGCTAACACTGGGTGGCACTATGGGAGAAAACCAGAGTACCTGTAGGGAACCTATGGAAGGATGAGGCGAACATCCAAACTCCACACAGAAACACAATTGCCGAGCCCGGGACTCAAACCCAGGACCTTCTAAGTGTTGGCTGAGATAGGCTCCGGCCTCCCCACGACCCCAATAGCAGGAATAAGTGCTTTGGGAAATGGGTGGGTGAGAGAGTAAGTATTGTTACACAGCCGTAGAATGTTGTGGCACATCGCACAACATACCTAGGAAATGGACTTAATGTGGAATTACTGACGAGATGAAAACATTTTTAAAGGCATTTTAAACTTCATGACACGGGACTACGACAGAATTACAGGTAAGTTTCGTCGGACACATCCACATCTGTCCGAGGAATTTGTCCTGTTTTTTGTTATGTTCCTCTTGTACACCTGTTGCGGTGCGTATGGGACAGGGGCCGGACAAGGAAGCGTCACTGCAAGTTCTTTTGATATCTTATGGTCACATTCCCCTATGCCGAATTATTTTGATTGTTATGGGCGTGGTCTGAGGATGGGTAATTATTCTTTTAGTGTCGTGGAACAAGAACAGTCTGTGGTTGTGAATGAAGATTATTGATTTTCAGGCTGAGGGACATTTTTAGCTTTGTTCTGTTAGATATTTAGGGCTTGAGCTACATGATTAGTGATGTTAGGAGTGTAGAATGTCACATCATTAATCTTGTTTAATCACTTAAGTGCTTGTTTTGTGTCTTGGTATGCATGTATGAATTCTTATTACGTTTGTGTGTGTGTGTGTGTGTGTGTGTGTGTGTGTGTGTGTGTGTGTGTGTGTGTGTGTGTGTGTGTGTGTGTGTGAGCGTTTGTGTGTGGCCATGCCAGTCACTTAGATATTTATAATTTACATCTATAAGGACTATTTCTGTACAAAGCTGTATGTAAGATGTGAATAACGAAGTGAGTAACCTGTTCAGATGAATGAAGGTTGTCCCTCCCTCTTGATTTCGCCTCACAGGAGAAAATGCTAGCAGTGAACGGTGTTGTTATGAAGAATTTCTCTATTCTGGTAATTTAGTCTCAAAGGAATAAACCCTTCTCTCTGATTGCTCCCTGTCACACAAAGTTTATCACATTTCTGATGTTTGAGGACTTTTAAGGACACGTAATATCTTTGCTGTCTGTATTCCAGGAGCTTGTGATGGAATTGCCAAAGATGGTGCGATCCGCAGTGTTCTCAGGTTTGTTGATTTGTGCCACGGCCAATGACTCAATATGGTACATTAATTCATCAGATGGGATTTTATATTTAGTGTGCGTGTGTGCAGGTGTGCATGCGTGTGCATGTTTATGTGTGCGTGCATGTGTGTGCGTGTAATGGTTCTGCGTCTAACTGATGATATACTTACTTCCATAGTAATTCAATGGCGACAATTTGTGTTATTTGGCTTGTCGGGGTCAAAACTTGACTTCAGTCAGGGGTCAAATAGATAATAAAAATATATTAATAATAATAATAATAATAGTATCCCTCCTTCATACAGAGTTGGCTGAGATGGGCTCGCGCCTCCCCGCCACCCTAGTAGGATAAAGCATTTCGGCAAATAGCATGCAAAGAATAAACGATCTTTTTCCTTATTTTATTAAAATAATATAGAGATTTAGACACTGCCAAAAAGCGGAGCTCCCATATGATTTCCCTTACTTTCGTGGAAACTCACAAATCCCATCCACGTATCCTACGTATATCAAGATGAAGTCATTTTAATAACTTGCTTATAGAAGGGAATAAAAATGAGGAAACCAAGCACGCAATCTTAGTCTCTGTACATGTAAAGTACACCATTTAGAACCCGGAGCTTTAGAGAACATTTCATTAACACGAGAATATCACGAGTTGTTTATTCGTGAATTGCTTACTCTGTAAAATGTATGATTTGCTGACAGAATCACTGACAAAATATCTATGAAACCATTTATTCTTGTAAGAGTGTGAGCGAGTATCCATAGGATGAACGAACCCCACTGCGAGCTCCGCTATCACCACAGGTTAGCGAGATGCCAGTCTGCCGAATAGGTTCACTTCCATAAGCACGTTATAAGCGCCAGAAACGTCATGCGATTCCTCAATGTGATCGGCTTAAAAGCCTTCCCCTTCAACGGAGTAATGCATTGCGCGGCAGTAATAGTTTATTTTACCAGCTAAAAAACAAACAAAGATACCTACTGAATATGGCACATAGAATTCTGTTTACACTGTTAAAAAAGTTTTTTTTATTTTTTTTTATTTTTTTTAAAGTGTATTTTATTTTATGGTTTGAAACAAGTAACAGTCTCGAGGGTAGATAGAGTAGAAGAAGTTACCATCACTCAGACATTCATTCCCATTACCACAATTGTATACCGGCATGAGAAATACCACCATAGGGTTCCCATGTGTACACGTACACCGGAGGGAAGGACAGTGGGGCTCTGCTCATAAAAATATACAACACAAAAGACTTTTTCAAAGATGTCCCTTCATTATCACAAGTAACATAAAGAAACTAAGGAAAGAAAGAAAGAAATGAATGAATAATGTATGTTGTAGTGTAAATAGTGTATCATGTATTGGACTGTATAACATACTATTTTTAGATGAATATATTAATGCTGCAGGTAATAAAGTGTATAATCTCTAGCACTTTGTGACAATGCAGGACTCCTGTAATAAACTAAATTCTGATGGAAAAAATATAAATCCATTAATTGCTGTTTACTTTATACACGTCTGCACTAGTTCCGTCATGACATCAGCAGTATCTTTAAATTCTCTGTTTGTAAGCTGAAAATGAAGCATACTGTAGTAGCAGTTATTAAATCAAAACCAACCTAAAAGGACCGGCCAACCAAAGTGGAAATATTTGATCACTGACAGTAGCATATTGATTAGTGCCTCAGGAACTTGGTAGTGCATCATGGGCATGAATTCGATAATGGTAATTTATGATTTTCCTGCTCTAATGTACCAGATTCTAGCAAGTTTCATAATTAGGAGACAGATGAAATGAGGTGTGATAAAAATTTAAATATACAGGCTCTTCGGCTGGATGGATAAACACCCACTGGGAGATGGAAAGGGCTACATGTGCAAAATTACATTCAAACAAACAGAAAAGACGATATTTCTGCATGCAAAGTCACAAGACAAGCCAACAGATGCTTTCTGCAAGACACAGTGTGTGTGAGACTTAACTCCTCCAGTACTGTTCATGCGGTAGGTGTGTTCATCCCGGAGTGTACTGGGTTGCTCTTGTGCTGTGCAGCTCATTAGATTTGTGCAAACTGCATTTGCTGAGTTGTTATTAAACTGGCGAAGTGGAACCACAGCCGCGGTCAGCATAAATTCCTTTATACTGTTCTTGGCAGTAAAACAGCGTTCTAATTAAGAAGCCAACACAGCTAAATATGTTGTGATAAAAAATAAATAAATAAATAAAAACCTTACGACACAATTTTGTTCAGCAAAATGTTTGGAACTTTAGAAAAAATGTAATACATTTTCATGCTTATTTATAACTTTATACCACAGTGCTTTAAAATGCTCAAATCTGATTGGTCAGAAGGAGTGAATTATTTTTATAGTTATTTTTATATTTAAATTTAGTAAAAAAATAAATAAATAAATAAGGTAATAGTAATGCACTCCTGCACAATGACTTGTAAGCCAGATGTTTACCTAATCTAATAATAATAATAATAATAATAATGGGGTGGCACGGTGGCGCAGTGGTTAGCACGTCCGCCTCACAGCAAGAAGGTCCTTGGTTCAAGTCCTGGGCTTGGGAATTTCTGTGTGGAGTTTGCATTCTCCCGGTGTCAGCTGAGATAGGCTCCAGCCTCCCGGCGACCTTAGTAGGATTAAACGGATTGGCAAATGAGTGAGTGATGATGATGATGATAATAATAATAATAAAAGGGTAATTTTAAATCATATTTATATTTGATAAGGTGGTGGGTTTTTTAGGAGACATTTATTTTACATTTAAAGAAGGAGTCGTGGTTGGAAGTGCTTTGGGACAGTCATGGTGCTTTGCAAAGTTTATCAACACAGGAAGGTTTTAATCATAGAGGAGTTCAGTATAATGATTTTATTGCTCTCAATAATGATGCGTTCCATAGCAACATTGCTATAAAGAAATAACCGTCTACTGAACACCGTGAATCGAGTATTTAAATGAGGCGTGTAATAATGTAGTATAACAGCCCTGTCATGTTTCAGTCTTGTTTCATTTCTTCAGTGCCCTGTGATAACACACAGCATGTGTGCCAAGTACTTATTTGCTTTTTTAAGCCGAAGCCATCACTCACTCACTCGAGTTCTTGAGGTGTGTGTCACTCCACTCATGCCTCTTACACTGGAGCCATAGGCAGTTTTTTAAATGACAAACTTCAAATAGTATTCAATCAAACAGAAACTACAATGAAATCTGAGCCTCTTTAGCTGGGGGGCAGAAGAGCCTGATCTTCTATCCTCTCACACAACGAGAAGATTTCTAATCCTGTTTGTTGGTGACTCAGTCACAGTTTGTCCCTTTGCAAAAATGGGGGAGATTAAATATTTAATGGTTACTTGTTTAATGGGTGGTGCAGTGGTGTAATGGTTAGCACATCGACCTCACAGCAAGAAGGTCCTGGGTTCGAGTCCTGGGATTGGTCATTTCTGTGTGGAGTTTGCACGTTGTGTCCGTGCTTGTGTGGGTTTCCCCTGGGTACTCTGGTTTCCTCCCACAGTCCAAAGACATGCACATTATGCTAACTGGCTATTCTAAATTGTCCCTAGGTGTAGATGTGAGTGTGAATGGTTGTGCGTGTGTTGGCTCTGCGATGGTCTGGCAAGCCGTTCAGGATGTACCCCGTCTTCGCACAGTGTCAGCTGAGACCCGAGTAGGGTAAAGCGACTTGAGTGAGTGAGAAAGCTTCTGTAATCCTGTGGACTCGGATGGTTAAGGAAATGTCAGGACAGTGTTTATCACACACTTAGTAACTGACTTTCTGTGATACCTCACAGGAGGGTTTACAGGTTGATTATTCCTAAAAAAAACAAAAAAAGGAAGTAAAAGGACTAAAACTATAAATGATAAATTACATGTGAACACAATTACATGTGGTGCAAAATGTATTTATTTTACAAACTAAAGTTTACCATTTTGGTTCATGTGGGGGATTGCTGGACTCGGCAGAGGTTTGCGCTCTCTGGGTGCTCTAGTTTATTTATATGTTTATTTCTTTTTGACAGCTTCATATTTAAACTGTCACTTTCGTCCATCAAGGGCAGACTCTAATAAATTTTGTTTTGATTAGTGCTTTGATTTGATTAGGTTGGTAATAATTGCACTTTTATTATTTAACTGATTTACTCTTAAATCACGATGTATAGATTATTATCTGTATTATATCACAGTGTTAGTCATATAATAAATTATGGGTCACTAGGAGGTTTCCAGGCCCCACCTTCAGAATCTCAGCCCTTGTCTGTATTGATCCTTTTCATGTTCCTTTAGTCCTGGAATGTCCGGATTTAGGATTTAAACTGCAATAGACTGGTGAGCTGTTCAGGGTGTACTCTGCTTTCGCTCAGTGTTGGCTTAGACAGGTTAAAGTGTCCCCATCACTTTAGTAGGAATAATCAGTTCGGCAAATGAATGATTAAATGATGAATAAATGGATAATCAATAGACTGAAAATCTGCTTTTTTTACTGTAACTATCATTGTTAAAAGAGATGAAAAGTACCCACTGTGGCCTCTCCAATAAATATATATCTTTACGATCCTGTGCATGAGGGTCTTAAACCCATTGCTCACTGGGGCGAATGTGGTGGCGAACGTCACCGATGGGATTTTTCACAAAAAAACGCAGATATATGTGTTTTGAATGCAAAATTTGGGCGAATTGTTCGCCAAGTTCGCACAGGTTCATCTCGAGCGTGCTGGCTGCTCGGAAATTTTAAACCTGTTTGAAACTATCGCCAAGTTCTGGCGGAGCTTGTTCGACCTAATCACTACCATGTTATGAACGCCGAAATGCGTCTTCTGTACGCATTCTTCGTGTTTCATTTGCCACGTGCGTCTTCCCTGCGTCTTCCCAACGTGTTGGCAAAGCTCACTTTTGCACTCATTCGTCCCCTTGCTCAGCCTCCTGTGGTGGTGAAGCTGGAATTTGCAACAAGCTGCTAGTGCGATGGTGGCGAAGGAAACGTGATGGTGGCGAATGCAACCCAGTCCCAACGCACAGTTGGCGTGTAGTTAACACGCCAGGGGTGTGAAGAGAGGACGGATTTTCAATTCGTCGCCTTCGCCGCTATTCGCCACTCACTGTTCGCCCAGTGAGCAAGGGGTTTAAGATCTTAAAGAGCAGGGGTGTGCTTTATAGGTGGAATGAAATAGAAGAATTTGTGAATGACATGGAACAAGGAACATGGAACAAGAGCCACAGTTTTAGTTTGAGCTGGAATTCACGTGTGTGAGGCCGGTAACTGTATAAGGAGAGGTTTCTCTGGATCACAAGACAGTTGTTTAAACTGGCACAAACATCCAGGTAGCAAGTGTGCAGGAATGACAAACGACGCAATGAGTCAAAAGCAGGGAACTTTTTTCTTTTTTAGATCTTCTCAAATTAGCTTTTAATTGCGTATCTCTTTTCATCTCTTTGTTTAAACCATTCTCCTCACACTCATATTTCCAACAGGAATGAAGGAGTCATTAGCAGAGTGAAAGCTGATAGCGTGGGTCTGATTGGAGAGCGGAGAGTGCAAGTGAGCCATCGATGGGATTTTATTGCCTCGCTGATTCATTTTAAAATGTACAAGCTGTGAAATTATGGATAACTGGGGCGATGAGTTTTACTAAATGATGTCACTCCTGAGTCAAGCTCACCTTTTTGTCTGTTAAGTTAAACAATTCAGTTTAGATGAAAATCTCAAGCTTCGACAACTAAAAAAACAAACCAACCTCACAGAAATCCCCAAGAACCCCGACTCACTCTCAATCATTCGCCGAACCGCTTACCCCTACTAGCGTTGGGTGAAGATTGGAACACCCTGAACACCTCCCCAGACCATCACAGGGCCAACACATACAACCATTCTCACTCACACCTACACCTAGGGTTGATTTGGAACAGTCCGTTAGCTGAATGCGCATGTCTTTGGACTGTGGGAGGAAACCGGAGTACCTGGAGGAAACCCATGCAAGCACAGGGAGAACATGCAAACTCCACACAGAAACACCCAAGCAATCGAATGCAGGACCTTCTTGATGTGAGACGGACGTGCTATCAACTATGCCACTGAGCCGCCCATCCTCAGGATCAATTAGATTGAATTTCCAGTAAATTAATAATTAAAAAAAAATAAAAAAGTTAATGAATGACAATCCTAAACATTGCCCTTTGCAACTTTATTAGCCACTGCAACCATGAAGTCATTATCACACTTTTCAGTCATCATTAGTTCATCCAGGAAAATTAAATCAGGGAAAACACCAAACACTGAGATGATCATTCAGGACTGGAGTCTTCCATGCACATGTCAATCTCACCATGGGAAAAAGAAGTGTGTATATGAAAACATTTAAAGTGCGCACTTCCATTCCAATTAAGGCTCATGGCTCAAGTTTACCAAAATAATTGTAAAGATTATCACGTTCTTCAATTCACTGTGGGGTTTTGACACTTTTTAAGATATATTTTGCCCAAAACTTTGGGTAGAATTTAAATTATTTTGCCAATGACAGACTTTCACACCTTAAATTTTATGTACCATTAAAAATATGTACTTTTTCAATCTTGCACAGACACAGGCTATTTCCTACCATTATCATGTCGTGTTAATAGCAGTTTTAATAAATACAGCAGTAAATTGTCATGCTTTGATTGAGTTGCTGAGTAGCTTTATGCCTTAAATATTGAGTCTATAATCACTGAATCACTAACTACCTGCTGTTAAATGTCTGTAATATTAAGCAACAGCACTGCAGTCAGAATAGGGGTTTTTAATTTTCCTTTTTTTGAGGGCTGACAGATTTTATAAGTGTTGAAAAACTACTTTATAAAGTCATTATACATTCCTTCATCCATTCATTTTCTGAGCCACTTAATCCTAATTAGGATCACGGGGAGGCTGTGCCTATCTCAGCCGACTCTGGACGACGGCGGTGTTCACCCTGAACAGCTCGCCAGACCACTGTAGGGCCAACACACACACAACCATTCACACTCACTCTCACACCTAGGGGCGATTTGGAACAGCCAATAAGCCTAATGGGCATGTCTTTGGACTGTGGGAGGAAACCAGACTACCCAGAGGAAATCCATGCAAGCACTAGGAGAACATGCAAACTCCAGGCCTTCTTGCTATGAGGCAGATGTGCTAAATACTACACTACCGTCCCGCCCCAAGTCATTATACATTTTCCTGAAATTTCTTCCTGTTAGTCAATTATTATTATTGTTGTTATTATTATTATTTTAACATATCTCATTTTCCGAGCCACTTTATCTTTTATTAGGGTCCTGGGGCGACTGGAGCTCGTCCTAGCCATCTCTGGGCAAAAATGGGATACACCCTGAACAGCTAACCATTTTCCACAAAAGGTTACATGACCAGGCCAGCATGCACTCATAATGAGACAGTTTGCAAAGTAGTGTGAGACACTGATGTTCTCACAGCAGCTATAATACAGGGTGACCTAATAAAACCTCCCACATCTCAAAAGGAAATGAAAAATCATTAAAGATAATCAAACTATTATTTGCACACATGAAACTTTATTCTTTATTTTAATCACCTTCATTTTAAAGACGATCATCCTCTAAATGGTGTCCGTCATTGTCTATACACACTTGGAGGTGATTTCTGAAGGCTGACGTGGCTCGATGGCTCATGTCGGGTGGAACAGATCGGCGATCTCCTGCTGAATAGCAACCTTAAGGGCTTCAAGAGTTTGGGGGTCGATGAGTATGCACTCATGATTTAAGGTAGCACTACAGATAAAATCACATGGGGTTAGGTCAGAGATACCCAGCATCGCCATGGAACGAGATCACCCGATCCGGAAACATTTCCCTCAGCGCTTCCAATGATCTTCGAGCTGTGCGTGCCGTAGCTCCATCTTACTGAAACCACACATCGAGTTCTTCAAGCACAAGGTGTTATGATGGGTTTGGGCTACTAACAGACCTTAGCACCGCCTCTCTTGCATCACTAAGTCTCATGTGTGCAATTAAGAATTTGAAAACCCCACATTTTCTCCCCTAATTTTTGTTGTATCTAATTCCCACCCGTCAAGTGTTGCCTTCCCTATCACACGACCACCACCAACCAGGGAGGGGCGTAAGCATGCACATGCCCCCTCCGTGACAGGCAATGCTACCGCCCGCCTCTTTTTGAACTGCTGCGCATGCATATTCGGGGGTGGCTTAACACACTCAGATTGAAAGCGCTATCCACCCCCTCGCACAAATGAGCTCACAGACTCCCATGATTGGCTGGTTATCACTGTGAGTGACAGGGAAGTAAGTGTATGCCATCCCTCCCTCCAGTGAGAGCTCGGCCAATTAGCCCCCATGGACTCCCGGTCATGGATGGCTGCAGGATCGACCTGGATTTGAACTTGCGAATTTGATTATCTTTAAACTTTTTTAAAATTTACCTTTGAAATGTGGGAGGTTTTTTGGCTCACACTGTATTAAAATACTGTATTTTCCCAATTAGAAATTTGTAGTAGGTTTAATATTATGAAGAGTACAGCAACCGTTTACTTTCTGTTTCTCATTTACTTTTATTCAAGTGATACTTATTTTAATCCTACTTAAATCAGAGCTCATTGCAAGCAAATAACCAGGAGATTTCGAGTTAAAAATCGTGCTGAAGAACCCAACAATCTGGGACTGAAATACACAACCTTCCGGTCACTAGTACAAAAATGTAACCGCTAATCAACCAGCATGGTATTATATAATTTAATGCAGTCCACCCACATAAGTGCAATGTGTTTCGCAGGAATATGATTCTTATTGAAGCATTTGGACCGTTTCTGCCGGGCTTCTGCTCTTTTCCTGTGGTTCGGAAGGGAAGATGTGGGGGGTAAAGGACGGGTAGCCTCTCGAGAACTGTAGAAATTGAAGGAGTGTCTCTGGTGAGAAACTGAAGTGCTTTTTACAGAAAAAAGAAACCCGTCTGCACACTCTCACCCCTAAAGTAGCGGTGTAGTGGTTTCTTTCCGTCTGACAGGGCTGGCGAGGGAGTAGCTCCGATGGCGTCCAGCCTCAGGCCTTTTTCTGCTGTCATTTATTTAAATCCCTGAGTGGGAAAAACTTCAGATGCAAGGCCGTGTTGCAGCATGCTGCTACAGGGGATGATGGGAATTTTATCAAGGTGAGCAGTCAGTGGTACCTTCTAAGCTGAGAACAGGGGTAAGTTCCCTTGAGAAAGATAATTTCAGATTCTTTGAAAACCAGATGACATTTGGGAAGCCGAGCTGGCTTTGTGGGTGCCGCTGGTGGGGCATTATAGCTTCTCTCTTGGCAATTAAATGTCAAAAGGGGCGGTGTCTGTTAGGTGAGATATAACCTATGCACAAGCCTTGCTTTCTCTTGTTCTCAGTTATCTTTATATAATGCACTCGTGGCAGAAATAAAACCTTGAATGCTCCTAGCAGCTGCGGTTTTTCTGACGTCTATGCAGCTGTCCGTCAGAAAGGCTTCAGATTTTTTGTGTGTGGGGGTGGGGGGGTGGGGGGGGGTGTGTGTGTGATGGGGTTGAGCTGAGATCAGCCTTATGCAGTAATAGATAAGTCAGCCGGGTAGAATAAAGCTCATCATGCGACAAGACTGAATGCCTGGAAGGCAGCTAATATGATAACAGGTATATCTTTAGCCTACAGGTGGATGGTCACAGTAAGGGGTTCATGGAAGGTGAATAAGAGTGATCATGGTGCCTGCTTTTGTTAGTCTGGATTCAAGTAAGACAGGCATAATGTGGACGTGTGGCACGACTGGTTATAGCATGTGACAATTGGAGGTAGTGTATCTTATGAAAGAATTTAAAATTAAGACGCTGGAAGGTTAAAAAAATGATATTGACTTCAGTGTTGGGAGAATTCACTGTTCACAAGACAACCATTACCTGGATACGCCATTAAACTGGACTTTGTGTAAATGCATTCCAATTTGGAATTTTGCCAAAAGCCACGAGCTACACTTACTAAAATAGAAGTACCAGGGTGTACCTGAAAGGGTACAAATGCTTGTCGCTGTGGGTGGGTGGGGTTTATCTTACTGAATTCCTAAGGAACTAACAGGTCGTGCATTTTTGGTGAATTTTCTGTTGCAACCCTCCAAATAGCTGCAGGGACCCTGAGGGTTAAAGTAGTACAAGTTTGTTTCTTCTTGCATTTTTCATCACTTCGTACCATTTCGGCTAGTCAAAAGGCGCACTCCCGGCCTCTTCAAGAGCAACATTGTACTTCTGAGGGAATATTTTTGAAAAGTGTACCTGTAAGTACAGATATGTTCTTGTCCTCCATTTGTCCACCAAAACTTTTTTGACTGGTTTTATGGAACCCAAAGTGAGCTTTTTGAACATTCTGCATTTGAATGAAACCCATCACTGCTTTTCGGCCACAGAACACCATTCCTACAGTGACACATGGTGGTGGTAGCATCATGTTGAGAATTGAGAGTTGGTCTCTGAATGGCACCCATCACTAATGCATTTCTTTCCCAGTCATTGACGTTTCTTGGGTAGCCTTCGCTGGGAATTTGTAATTTTACTTATTATGTATTTACTTGCTAAGGTTTGGGGTGTGTTGCGGCGGGGGGGTGGAGGGGGTTGGGTGATGTGGGTGGGGTGGGGGGCGGGGGGGTTGCGGTTGGCTTGGTTGGGGGGGTTGGGGGTCGTGGGGGTCACTGTTATCTTTAATTCCATTTAGATGAACCCCAAAACATCTTATTACATGATTTCTGATGGTAACTATTTGCACCGCACCAAATATAGTTGTTTCTTTCAACAATACAATGAAGTTACAGATTATTATCTTTATAATAAAAAAGAAAACAGCATGTATCTTGTGTATCTTTGCACATTTTTTCATGTTACACATACTCCACTTCCAAAAGAATACAGTTTAATGCTTAATGACCAGAACGGTTTCTAGAAATACCCATTATGTTCAGTGCAAGGGCTGTAATTGTACCTTATGTGTGTTTTGTTGCAGCCATCTGTGCAGGGATGTGAGCGCATCAGTGTCTTTTTGGACAAGTGTATTTTGCCAGCTACAGGATCTCACTGTGTCTCTCATTCACACGTACTGGCACATATATAGCGCTCACTAACCGGCTGGGCACAGTGACAGGTCATGTGACCATGAAGCAGGTCTGATGTGCCTGAGGAGTTGTACTCGTCCTTTTCTGTCTCCAAGTGCTACTTCTATTCTCTTCTCTCCCTCTTCCTGTGTGTGTGTGTGTGTGAGTGTATTTGTCCGCCTTTCAGTCTTTTATACTCTCGCTCTCTTTATATACATTTTTTTTCTGCCTGCCTGCTTCCTGTTTTCTCCACCAGCAGGCATCTGCTCTTGGCATCCTGTGATTCACAGGCCCATCCAGGATTCGTGATACAGTCCACGCATCAGGCACGATCCTGTTAATTTTAAATGCTTCCGGAACAAGTGGCTGATATGGTGATTGTTCGAAATAAAAATCACTTAAATGATTGTCGTAGGAAGTAAAGTTTCAAGGTCAGGGATGTTTTGTTCAGGCGGAGATTGTTTAATTGGGCCTGTATGGTAGTTTGTAGCTCAGTGATGCTATCAGGACTCATTAATGCGTTTCAGATTGAACAGTTTAAGAGTGACGAGTCAATCTCTCCATCTTCTGTCTTGTTGAAAAGAGAAGAAAGCTTTTTTTTGGGTCAGATATACATTTACAATATCTCCATATGATCCGATGGGAGGCGTAAGTGTGCAAGGGCCTTGCTTAAAGGCTGTGCAGTGACAGCTTGGCAGGAATAGGACTTGAACTCATGACCTTCCAATCAGTAGACGAGACCTGAACTGGTGATCTTGGATATTTACTACATTTTGGAATGTGACTGTGGAGATTTGCGCATTTAACCGTAAGAGCATTAGTTAGGTCAGACGCTGGTGTTTGGTTGTGGAGGTTTTCCTGTTCATTTGTCTCCAGTGGGGTTAAAGGTTATGGTTTTGTGAAGTCTAAGTAAGTCTGTTGGGTTTTTCTTATATCCGAGCCTACTGGTTTATTAGCTCGGAGCTTGTCCCCGGTTTCTGTAGCGTGAAGCCATTAGGAGTTCAACTCCTCCTGGATGGGACGCTAGTCCATCGCAGGTTACCTTCCCAGTATTTTTTACTGGTACCCAATTATACTGCTGGGTGGACAGAGGCACACTTGTGGTTAAGACCTTGCTCAGGGGTCTTAGCACAGTGGGGGTATAATGGGGATTCGAACCCACAACCTCTCATGAGCCCAGCACTCACTACTACACCACTGGCCTCGTTTGGTGAAGCCACTTGTTTTTTTTTTTTAAACTTGACAAAATCTGGCAGACAATGACTTCATGTACCTCATTTTGTGCACAGAGATATTGTAATGCTGGAACAGATTTGATCTGTACCACCTATCCGTCTTAGTTGTGGCAGAAGCTGGAGCCAATCCCAGCAAGAGGGAAACATCACCAGTAAATTGCAGGGCTAACACAGAGATGAATATCCATTATGGCATTTGGCAGACACCCTTACATTTGTATCTCATTTATACAGCTGAGCAGTTGAGGGATTAGGGTCTTACTCAAGGGTCCAACAATGGCAGCGTGTTGAACCGCCGACCTTCCTATCAGTAACCCAGATTCTTAACCACTGAGACGTACTTATGTTCACACCTATAGGCACTTAAGTCTAGCCAGTTGACCTAGTGTGCATGTTTTTGGACTGTGGGAGGAAAAAAGAGACATGGAGGAAACCGACATTGCATAGGAGGGAATATGCAAACTCTACACCAATGGTCCCATTTGGTCTGTAAGGTCAAACTCAGAACCATTTTGCTCTGAGAGAACAGAGTGAGAACAGAGAGAACAGAACATGGCGGCGGAGTGGTTAGCACATCCGCCTCACAGCAAGAAGGTCCTGGGGTGGATTCACAGGCTCAGGTGTTTCTGTGTCGAGTTTGCATGCTCTCCCCATGCTTGCATGGGCTTCCTCCGGGTACTTGGGTTTCCTCCCACAGTCCAAAGACCTGCACATTAGGCTAATCGGTTGTTCCAAATTGCCTCTAGGTGTGGATGAGAGTGTGAATGGTTGTGTGTGCTTGCCCTGCGATGATCTGGCGAGCTGTCCAGGGTGTACCTGGCCTTACCCAGTAGGCTCCAGCCTCTCCGCAACTTCAGTAGGATTAAGCAGTTTGGCTAATGAGTGCGTGAGTAAGTGTGTGCCTCCTACTTTGGCAAAGAACCACATAAACACATGGGTTTGATTTGCAGTTGTCTGCAAATGTTTGGTTACACGCTGGTATCATAATGTTGCCCATGCATAATGTTGACATGATTAATGAATCATACATTCTAACCACAATAAACCCAATTCATTATACTGTACTGTACTGGATAAACATGTAGCATGTACAGTATGATCCATGACGGTGAGTAATTCCCCAACATAAATGCCACACTGTAACTCATACTGTGAGTGAAACTGATGTCTGCTGCCACTCATCTGACACTAGGTGAAGGTGGGGTACACCCTGAACAACTCGCCAGATCATCGCAGGGCAACACACACAAGCATTCACTCTCACATCTATGGTCAAATTGAAACAGCCAATTAACCTAATGTGCATGTATTTGGACTGTAGGAGGAAACCGGAGTACCTGGAGGAAACCCAAACAAGCCTGGGAATTGAACCCAGGACCTTCTTGCTGTGAGGCGGATGTGCTAACCACACAGAGAGAACGTATAGTCACTTCTGTCGGGGAATTTAACATGATATTATGCATCCTGGTCCAACCACAGATGATGACATAAAATATGATTCTTCAATGTGTTTCATATTTATTCACTGTACATAAATAACACTATTGCTTTCTTCTCGGTTAATATTGTTTATCACTAGATAGAGATAGATGATGAACACTGCTGACCTTGTATTCTTGTTTATTACTCTACTCATTTGAATACTTGATTCTGATTGGTCAGTTTTAGTATTCGGTGGTCTCTTATTTCCTAATAACAGACCATTTCGAAAAAAAATAAAATAAAATAATAATAATAATAATAAAAAAAAATATATATACATACATTTATTTCGTCCATTGTTGGGTTAATTTTTTATGACATCGTGAATTGAAAATCGACGGGAAAAACCGAACCACACCAAAAATCTTCTCCTGCACATCCCTAAGGCTTTCAGTAGGGTTAAGGTCAGAACTCTGTGGTGCCAGTTCATGTGTATAAATGATTCCTCATGCTCCCTGAACCACTTTTTTACTATTTGAGCCCCAGTTATATATATCCATACAATCAGTGGAGAAAAAGTCTGTTGATGTGATAACCTGGTCATTCAGTACATTCAGATCATCAGCTGACTTCATTTTATTGCCACATTAATGTTGCCGAGCCTCGACCTGAGCAACTGGAGCGACAGTGCCACAGAGACTGTGCTCTGTAATCAAGGCTAATGGTGGTCCGTTAAAATATTACAGTGCATAACCTTTTTTTTGCCCGGGCAGTGTATAACAGGCTTGCTATGGAGCATGTCATTAGCAGAAGCAATAAAATAATTTTCAAATCAATTTCAAACAATATATGTTTTATAAATCAATACTTTGTATGTAGCCATGTAATAACAGCACAATGTACAGCAAACAGGTTGAAACCCCGTCAGGGTGGCCCTTCATGTCCTCCGGTTGAGCTTGTTTTAAAATAATGCCCGGATCGCTGTGCATTATCCCTTAAATTTTGACTGCTGTTGTCACCAGGTATTCAGTTTACAGTTTACCCACATAAAACCTAATTAAAACTCATTTTAATTTTAATAGATTCATTTTGTACTTGCAGTAAACGTATACATAAAGTCTCAGCCTGTAGGTGCCAGGAGACCCCCTGCTACTCTGAGACTCCTTGCCATTTTAGAAACTCACAGGATGTTCAGTAACTCCATATGTGCTGCCATGTGGAGGCTCAGTAGGAGTTCACTTCCTGTAGAGACTATGTAATGCCATACAGCCAGAGCTACCCTCCTGTTCACCATATGGAGCAGGGAGTAGGAGAATGATTGTACATGGGAGTGTTGTAAGGAGGTGAAAACGTGCTTCACCTCTAGTTATTGGATTACTGAACCACTTTGTGAGACACGGTGTACCAAACTGTGTACATTCAATCTTATAAAGCATTGGTATACGTATGCTCCAGAATGGCATGCAATGAGACAGCTACAGATTTGGATTTTATTCTGACTGCTTTAACTTTGGTGAGCTGGAACCTGGAACCTTATGTTTGTGGGACCAAGTGCTCATGTTTGGAATAAAACATAGTCCTTAACAACAACTTATGGAGGACAAGATTGTGTGGAGTTTGCATGTTCTCTCCGTGCCTGGTGGGTTTCCTCCAGGTACTCCGGTTTCTTCCTACAGTCCAAAGACATGCACATTAGGCTAATTAGCTGCTCCGAATTGCCTCTAGGTGTCAATATGTGTGTGAATGGTTGTGTGTAGCCCTGTGATGGCCCGGCGAGCTGTTCAGGATGTACCCCTCCTTCGCTCAGTGTCAGCTGAAATAGGCTAAATAATAGGATTTTGTAGCGGAGCTCTACAGGGTGTGAAACACCATACTTAAGAGAAATTGGTATAGCATTGATCTGATTTTTTGTGTCGCAAACATTGTGCCTGTCCGTACGTGTACACGTGGGAACGCTGTGGTGATATTTTGCGTGCCGGTATACAACCGTGGTAATGAGAATGAATGTGTGAGTGGTGGTAACAACTTCTACTCTGTCTTCCCCTCCAAGCTGTTACTTGTTTAAAGCTATAAAATAAAAAATACTTTTTTCATAAAATTAAATAAAATACACTTTTTTTCATAAAATGAAATAAAATAAATTTTTTTAAGTAAAATAAAGTACACTTTTTAATAAAATACACTTTTTTTTAACAACATAAACATAATTCACTGTGTCATATGTAGTTATTTTCGTTTTTTAGCTAGCAATATAAACTATTACTGCCGTGCAACGCATTACTCATTTGAATAGAAAGGCATTTAAACCAATCACATTGAGGAATCGAATGATGTTTCTGATGCGTATAACGTGCTTACAGAAGTAAACCAATCCAGCGGAATGGCATATCGCTACCCTGTGGTGATATTGGGTTTCCATTAAAGAAATCTTATCTCAATAGCGTTACACTTTCAGTCAATATCAAAACGTTGGGGAAGGGGCGGTCATAACTGGATAGTTACATGACATCACATCATCGATAGCATCATCAAAACAAATTCACATTGAAACCTTTTATCAGGAGAAGTTAATTTTGTGACTAAAATTTTATATTAGGATATTAAATATTGGCAAAACCAAGACATAATACTCATATGCTCAGCAAATGAGTGAGTATTAAATATCGGTCTGCGTTTCAGCGTCAGTGTGCTACAGCTGGATTGGATATTGCACGGTACCTTGGAGTTTATGGAGGTACGAAATGTGCAGTGCATTATAATTCTACTTTATGTGATTAATAATAATGTTCCAATGATAATTGAAATGCAATTTACCTTTTATGAATTTGGACCGTCTAATAAGCCATTATTATTATATCGTACTCATTACATGTTCTCATCACTGCGCCGATTCTAAGGGGAAAATAGATTGAGAAGTCCATTCGGAGTGAAAAGCATTTTCATTTTCACAGCCTTTCATCTATCATTCTTTCCCCATATTCAATAAGGCCACACTCGCCGAAGCTGGCACTACTTTAAATACAGAGAGATGAAGGAAACCAAAAAGAACCTCGGTCAAACATTTTATTTAAAACGAACTCAGTGTATATCTTTTTAGGACAGTATATTGAGACAGAATGGCTTTGAGGGGACTGTGAGCGGAGCTTCATGCAATCGTCAGGTCAATTATGATTGCCAGACTGTAACAGCAAGAAACTTTTTTAATACTTACTTGTTTGAGTGTATTGAATGACATCCCTTTTAAATATTCTAACTGAAACTCAACTTTACTGTCATTCATCCACATACAGGGCGTGTAGTGGAACGAAATGACTTTTCTTGTGAGCTCCAGGTGCCGTAGACAAAACAGTAACAATAACAGTAACCATAAACACCAAAGTACTAAAATAAACAATCATAATTATAAGGCTTTCAAAAAATATTGAAGTGAATTGTACAACAGTTGTCCAGTTTAAATGTATAGGGTTTGGGATATGCATTTTGGAGGATTATTATGGGTTGTTTGGTTGGACAACCTGAACAAACTGAAGAAAATACCGGGGGGGTGTGTGTGTGTGTGTGTGTGTGGTGGGGTGGGGTGTGGTGTGGTTCTAGCAATGTGCTTCGTTTTGAAGCTCCAGG
>JBCNYH010000021.1:42369508-42384018 GCA_039654325.1 Tandanus tandanus
GTGATAAATCTGAGTGTGATAAATCTGGGTGTGATAAATCTGAGTGTGATAAATCTGGGCATGATAAATCTGAGTGTAACAAATTTGGGTGTGATAAATGTGGGTGTGATAAATCTGAGGGTGATAAATCTTGGTAGGATAAATCTGGGTGTGATAAATCTGAGTGTGATAAATATTGGTGTGATAAATCTGGGTGTAATAAATCTGGGTGTGATAAATCTGAGCGTCATAAATCTGAGTGTGATAAATCTCGGTGTGAAAAATCTGAGTGTGATAATTCTGGGTGTGATTAATCTGGGTGTGATAAATCTGGGTGTGATAATTCTGGGTGTGATAAATCTGTGTGTGATAAATCTGAATGTGATAAATCTAAGTGTAATAAATCTGAATGTGATAAATCTCGGTGTGATAAATCTGAGTGCGATAATTCTGGGTGTGATAAATCTGGGTGTGATAAATCTGGGTGTGATAAATATGAGCGTGATAAATCTGGGTGTGATAAATCTGAATGTAATAAATCTCGGTGTGATAAATCTGAGTGTGAAAAATTTGGGTGTGATATAAATCTGAGGATGCTAAATCATGGTGTGATAAATCTTGGTGTGATAAATCTGGGTGTAATAAATCTGGATGTGATAAATCTGCGTGTGATAAATCTGAGTGTGATAAATCTGTGTGTGATAAATCTGGGTGTGAAAAAGCTGGGTGTGATAAATCTGGGTGTGATAAATCTGGCTGTGATTAATCTGAGGGTGATAAATCTGGGTGTGATAAATCTGAGTGTGATAAATCTGGGTGTGATAAATCTGAGTGTGATAAATCTGGGTGTGATAAATCTGAGTGTGATAAATCTGAGTGTGATAAATCTGAGAGGGATAAATCTGAGTGTGATAAATCTGGGTGTGATAAATCTGTGTGTGATAAATCTGGGTGTGATAAATCTGGCTGTGATAAATCTGGCTATGATAAATCTTGTTGTGATAAATCTGAGTGTGATTAATCTCAATGTGATAAATCTGGGTGTGATAAATCTGTGTGTGATAAATCTGAGTATGATAAATCTTGTTGTGATAAATCTGAGTGTGATTAATCTCAATGTGATAAATCTGTGTGTGATAAATCTGTGTGTGATAAATCTGGCTGTGATAAATCTGTGTGTGATAAATCTGGGCGTGATAAATCTGAGTGTGATGAATCTGTGTGTGATAAATCTGGCTATGATAAATCTGGGCATGATAAATCTGAGTATGATAAATCTTGTTGTGATAAATCTTGGTGTGATAAATCTGAGTGTGATAAATCTGAGTGTGATAAATCTGTGATAAATCTTGGTGTGACAAATGTACACTTGATATAGTATATAAAAGTCATACCAGAAAAATTCCATAGAATTGAAAGAGAAATTTTTTAGACTCAAGCTGGATTGTGCTTCCACTCTGGGATGTCCCACCTGGACCTTAACGCTTTTCTTCAGTCCATTTCTCTAGCAGTTATCTGGATGCTAACATTTTGTGATCAACTATAATTACCTTAGGATGCCTGTGACTTGTGATAGAACATTTAAAGCACTGCACAACAAGTGTCAAAACTAATCTCAAACCAGTTAGCGAATAGAACATAAGCTCATGGACATACTTCAACAAGGACAGTGCAAATATAAATACATATAAATATATCCATTTATTCATTTCTTGAACTAATTAATCCTATTAGGGGCTTAGGGGGGCTTAAGCCCATCTCCTCCGACTCTGGGCAAAGGTGAGGTACACCCTCACCAGTCCATCACAAGGCCAACACACATGCAACCATTCACACTCACACTCACTCCTAGAGTCAATTTGGTACAGGCAATTAGCCTGCTTTAGTCTGTGGGAGGAAACCAGAGTACCCAGCAGAAACCCATGCTTGAGTGGCCTTGACGAGCCCGGGACTCGAACCCAGGACCTTCTTGCTGTGAGGCGGACAGGTTCATGACTATGTCATCGTGCCGCCAAAAATAAAAATTACATTAAAAAAAAAAAAAAAGATAAGGCATAAAAGAGATGGTTAAGTGGTCGGGGTTATGTGGGGTTACTTTATTCAACCAATGGTGAGTGATGAATAGCAAAGCCCACTCCTGTCACCAGTCCTGGTGAGATCCTTTCTTGATTCAGTTCTTTTCATGTTGAAAATGATTCATCTGAGTGAAGAAACCTTTCACAAATGCAATCAGTGTCTTTGTGTCTTGCCTTTATTGAAATAAATCTGCAGAAGGTAGAAGCCTCAGCGAAAGCGTTGTGTGATCATTAGGCGTGGTAAGTGCAAACACTGCATGTACTGTATATACACACACAAAAGCAGAGGGCCGTGTGAAGATGCCAGCGCTGAGACTGAAAAGGGAAAAGCTTTTTGATTGCATGGTAGCATATTGACACAGCTGCAAAACTCCACCTTCCTAAACGGTGTGTGTGTGTGTGTGTGTGTGTGTGTGTGTGTGTGTGTGTGTGTGTGTGTGTGCGTGTGTGTGTGTTTGTGTGTCTTTGTTACAAAGCCAAATGAACAGACTGCACACACAGAGATAATGACTCACTGTCAGCTTCTAAAGGAACACAGAAAAGAAAGACGCATGGGACCCGCTCGACTTTTTGTCTTTTTTTTTCTGTCATCATCAGCAGCCTACGTCTGTACCGAGCTTCGCTGCTTTGCTTGGAACAGGTTATGATAAAAGCGAGCCTTTTCACACTGCAGCACGTTTCCAAGGAACAGCTCACTATCATGGATTATCAGCATGCTCATCTGTCTTTCTGTCCATCTATCTATCTGTCTATCTGTCTGTTTGTCTGACTCCCCTGTGTCTCTATCAGAGGCGGATCATCTTTATTCTCTGATTTATAAATGTACGGCGATTCACTGGCTAATAAAGTTCTAAAACACACTAAGTGCTGTGCACATACGTAAATGTAGATTGATCACAACTGTCATTTTGGAACACCTTTTGTTAATATTTACACTGGGAATAAAAACAACACAGCACAAATGCTAATGCTGTGTTAGTCGTTATGGCTTTTAGAGGGGACACAATGTTGAAAATATCAGTGAAGGACTGGACAACACACACACACACACACACACACACACACACACACACACACACACACACACGTATATTTGCCTTCTGCAATAATAAATGTGTCTTTGGAAGTGCTAACCACTACACCACTATCCACATGAAAGCAAGAAGGTCCTGGGATCGAGTACTGGACTTGGCAAGGGCGTTTCTCCCCATGCTTGTATGGGTTTCCTCCCACATTCCGAGGATATTCACTCTGGGCACGTTGGACTAGGCTGTTCCAAATTGCCGCTAAGTGTGAGTTTCTTCACAGTGAGCCGAGTCTTGATGGATTGCTTATAATGATGGTGGTGATGACAAGAACTGTCCGGTTTCATGGATGTTCTGTTCCACAAAATTAAATATAACTATGAATGGATAAAAAGGACACAGTGCCATATATTAATTTATAAAATGTGGACAAAACGCTCAGGTTTGCCAGCTAGTCCATCGGTCAGTGGGTCGCCACATCCGCTTGTCTTGCATCTCCCGAGCTGCCGCAGAGACTAATAGACCCAAGACTCTTTTCACAGCGTCGTGCACTGCTGTATTAACCTTTCCAGGTTTTCGCTTGTGAGGTACACATCCAAATAACAGTCCGTTTGTAGCGTTTCATGTCTAGTCCCACGCCCAAACTAGTTTAGATGTTAGAGTTCCTTTCAAACAGCAGATTTGTCCTCGGCGTTTTCATTCATCTACAATACATTCTCCTCCGATCTGCTTTGTTAACATTCTGGACTCCTATGGCTATTTCCGACCATTTCCTTTATTCGAAAATAGCCTCAGGTGCATTTGGCTCCATTTTGGCATAGAGGCATATTCAGTTTGTGCAGAATCGCGGCAGAGCGTGAACCGGTTTTTGTATCCAACCGAACCAGGAAGTAGTGCATTGTATTAATACATGCTTTTGGCTTCCTGTGTACACATGTAGACGTCTGGCATTAAATAAAACTTCTGAAGATGAAAAAAAAACAAAAACATAATTTTGTTTAAAGTATCTTAATATTAAGCAAATTAAATAATTTATAAGCAACAGTGATAGCGAGAAGCAATACGGTGGCCCCTCAGGAAAACCCTTGGCAATAGCGGAAATGTCTGGAAATAGCCGAGGGAGTCCCGAATGCCCATCCCAGATATAATACCGGCTCCGATGTACCCATGATGCAATACCCAAAATGGCGCTCCCACCACCCAAGGCACATTAAGACAGATATTGCCGAGGACTTTTCCTGTGTGCTTTGTTCAGAGCCCAGCATTCACAACTGTAAGACGTGATTGGGGAAAAGAGTGTGGTTGCAACATTTCTTTGATATTTCTAAGTTCTTGTTCTTCCAAATACCGCTCAGTGCCTTGTTCAGTGCTCTCGCAATAGCCAGACAACGCCAGTCTTCCTTCGAGTCTTCACAAACGTTGCTTTTACAACTTTACCATCTACATAAGTAGACTGGTATCATCCAGATTGCTCTGGTACAAGAAAAATAAAACACTTAGGTATGTGCTCTTCCTGATTACTGATTAAAGCCGATTACAGCACAACCCTGAGACCAGTATATAATGGGATTAGTAATCGCATTGTTTATAGGCACTGATGTTTCTCGCTCTCTCTTTCTCTCTCTATCACTTTCGCTTTCGTGACATGCCTGTACACGCTCATTGAATGATCTGGTGAAGATGTAAAGCGGGTAATGGCCTACAGTGAGGAGCATGCATATTATTTCCTTTTAGCCACCTGCTTCTCAGCTAAACAGAGCTTTACTTTCTTATTTCCAAAACATCATAACTTTCCTTTATTACAAACTACACTAGAAATCGTCACTCCTCTTCTCACTGAAGTATCACAGACATTAACATCATAAACAGGAATAAAAGGAGGAGATTTCAGAGCAGGCTCTTTCGAGGCATAATTTTTTAATAATTAATTGAGAGACGCTACGATGCTCTTGAAGTTATGTCATTTAAGTGTTTTGATCCTTTTTGTACAAAGAAAAAAACTTTATTGTTACCCTACAGGGTGGCATGGTGGTGTAGCGGTTAGCACGCCCGCCTCACAGCAAGAAGGTCCTGGGTTGGATTCCCGGGCTCAGGCGTTTCTGCATGTTCTCCCCGTGCTTGCGTGGGTTTCCTCCAGGTACTCCAGTTTCCTCCCACAGTCCAAAGGCATGCATGTTAGGCTTATCGGCTGTTCCATATTGCCCCTAGGTGTGAGAGTGAGGGTGAATGGTTGTGTGTGTGTGTTGCTCTGCGATGGTCTGGCGAACTGTTCAGGGTGTATAACGCCTTCGCTCATTGTCGACTGAGATAGGCGCCGGGCTCCTCGCGACCCTTTATGGACTTTTTAGGCGGTCCAGCAAATGAGTGAGTAAGTAACACTGACACACAAAGTGGATTCCAGCACGGAAGATCTGATCAATAATTCAGATTCATGATTCAGATTTTAAAAGTATGAGCAGGAAAAAAAAAACATGTACATTACCATCTTTCCACCATGCAACCTGTCAGAGGCTAATCTTCCCCTCTCTCTGCTAACCTTAATTTATTTTCACCGTCGGGCTTTTTGATTTCTCCTCCTACTACAATTCTATTGGGCTCGCTACGTCCTGATTTATCGCTATGCTGTGTGTAGTTTGACGACTGTTTGTCGTGCTCCTGATGATTGTACAACAGTTTGCAAAATTGAACAAAAAGGGTGAAAAGAAGAATGCAGTGATGGGTGTTGTGTTTTTCTTCAGATTCGCCAGACAAAGTGTTGAGAAGCCACCTCGTAAGACCTACACAGCCACCTGCTGCTAATCAGCCTTGCACTCTGTCTGAACCTGAACACACACACACACACACACACACACACACACACACACACACATACAGACACACACTTTGCCAATTCACTCGGACAGGGTTCACTCAAGCAGTGTTCTGAACCATTCCAGACGGGTTTAGTTTTCATCCCTGTGAGCTCATACAAATTATTTAACATGTAAAGATATTTTTGTGTAAACTAGAGAGTGTGTGAAGATTAGCTGCATAAACAAGGGAAAAAAGAACAAGAGTAATAAAAATCACACTGGCTAAAATTATTCTTATAATACGATGTAGATTATCTCAAACAATATATTAGAAAACAGAACTTTCTAATATTTAATGGTAAATGGTTTAAATCAGGGTGGCACGGTGGTGCAGTGGTTAGCACGTCCGCCTCACAGCAGGAAGGTCCTGGGTTTGATTCCCAGCTCGGGTGTTCTGTGTAGAGTTTGCATGTTCTCCTCGTGCTTGTATGGGTTTCCTTCAGGCACTCCAGTTTCCTCCCACGGTCCAAATACATGCACAGTAGGCTAACTGGCTGTTCTAAATTGCCCCTAGGTGTGAGATTGAGTGTGAATGGTTGTGTGTGTGTTGGCCCCACAGTGGTCTGGCAAGCTGTCCAGGGTGTAACCCGCCCTCGCCCAGAGTCGTCTGAGATGGGCGCCAGCCTCCCCACGACCCTAATTAGGATTAAGCAGCTTAGGAAATGAATGGATGAATGAATGAATGAATGAATGGTTTAAATCAGGGCGGTTAGAACATCTGCCTCACAGCAAGAAGGTACTGGGTTTAAGTCCCAGGCTCCGTGACGAGGCTTCTGTGTGGAGTTGTTGTTGTTGCTGTTGTTGAGTTGTTGTTGTTCTCACCGTGCTTGCATGGGTTTTCTTCATGTACTTCGGTTTCCTCCCACAGTCCAAAGACATGCACATTAGGCCAGCTGGCTGTTCCAAGTTGCCCACAGGAGTGGGTGTGTCTCATTATTTTCTGGTGAACTGTTCAGGGTGTACCCCTCCTTCAACCAATGTCGACTGCGACCATAATAGGATTAAGCAGTTCGGCAAATGATAGAGTGAGTGAGCAATTAAGTGCTAGTAATTATATATATATATACACACGCACACCCACACACACACACATACACACAAGCTTAAAACAGTGGCGGTGGTGGTGTTAAATGTGGTGCAGTGTTCGTGTGTCTGTTTCAGAGCCATGATCACGAATTTCACCACAACAATTAAAGCCCTAATTAAAGTATCTCTGAATCAAATGCAAAGTTAATGTTAAAAGCCTTTCAATCATTACAGCTTGAGCTGAAACGCTGTTAAATTCATAAATATTCATCCCCTTTTAAGAGGAGCTCTGAAGTGCAGTTAACAAAGGAGGTCTCACCTCTGAGGGCAATTAGCTCTGCTTAACAGAGCAGCAAAGTTATAAAGTAACAACGTACTAGCACTCAGCCTACGACTGCCACACGCTCCGTCTTGATGAGATCTCAGTTCCCTACGGATCTCAGGGACGTTTTTTTGTCAAGAGTTAACTACAGGATGCTGCGGCACTAGTTGTGTTTGTGTTGTGTTGGATTCTGTAATTAATTACACTGAGATTGAGACGAGAGAGTCCAACGCAGCGTCTACACAGGAAGCAATGATGATCCTTGTAAAATTCCTGTGTGCAGTCGTGAAGCACACGACGACAATTCCATTCTATTCCAAGTTAATGTGGGCGGAGCAATTAAACTCAGGTGCGTTGTTTCCCAACGGAAAATGTTTTAGTGTTTGGCGGCATCTGCTAGTCAACGGTATCTTTTAGCTCTGATTGGTTATCACTCAAATCGCTTCGCCTGAAAGTTCAACTTCCGCCCACTTTGCGTCACTTGAGAAAATGACACCTCTCATCGCTCATTTCGCTGGTGTTCACTGACTTTGGATCGTCGCTTGGTGCTTTTCGCTTTCCATGTGGACCCAGCTTAAGACCTACAGTACAGTCTCTTAAGCACCTGTCGCATACAACAGATAAAAAACAGGTCCACAACAAAAAACTGGGCAAATTCCTCAGACAGCTGTGGGTGTGACATACATAACTCACCTGTTTGGTGACATTAAATGCTGTTGTAGACCCTTGTCAGGGAGTTGTCAACATGTTCTAATTTTTTTTCATCTCATAAGTGATTCTCAATGTCAGGTTCATTTCCTTGATCTGTTCATTTCCTTGATCCTACGGCTGTGTTAAAATAGACCTATGAATCTCATATGCTTTCTGGGTCACCTGATGTGCTTAAAATCATTTCTACAATACAGCTATGATTGCTTTACTTTAAACCCACAACCTTTTTTACAGCAGGGTTAGGTTGCGCGTATGGTGGCGTATGGTCTTATTTCAATTGAGTATCACAGGGATATCATACGAGGATTTTTTTTTTGCTTTGTTTTCTTGTAAAAATCGTATCACTTTTGTATCAACATCGTACAGTTTGACTTACAGACATGACCTATGTTTCCCCTCAAAAGATATTCAACACATATTTTATGTATGAACCCAACTGTGCAGCTTTTAAATCCTAACATGCGTCAGTCCATTCTGCCATCGCTGCTCTAAATTCAAACCACCAAAAATTTTCTAATTGTTTGTGAAAGCGGGTAGGTTGTTGATTTTAATGGATTTATTTAGTTAAGTTTTTTGGTTAAGACATCGCTGAGAAGGTATATATGAGTAGATTAAATTCCCTCCCTTCTGATTTAAAACAAAAAAAATGAAATGTAACATTTAGCAAGATTTATCACTGGCATTCGTGTCATTTCTGTACATTTAACATTGACTTTCAGGACACGGATAATTTTAATAACTATAATAAATGCATACCCTTGTCTGCTAACACATTTTTAAATTGTTAAAATGGGAATGAATATAATCACTCGCTCATTCATTTACTCATTTGCCAAATGTTTAATCTTATGCGGGTCATGGGGACGCTGGAGTCTATCTCAGCCAATGCTGAACAGAGGTGGGGTACATCCTGAACAGCCTGGCAGACCATCGCAGGGCCAACACACATACAGCCATTCACACTCACACCAAAGGGCAATCTGGAACAGTAAATAAGCCTAACGTGCACTTCTTTGGATTGTGGAACGAAACTGGAGTACCCAGAGGAAACCCACGCAAGCACACAGAAAAGTCCAAGGAAATTGGACTGGAAATTGGACCCAGGACATTCCTGCTCTGAGGCGGACATGTTTACCACTATGCCACCGAGCCACCAGGATGAATATAATTCTACTCATTATTAATTACTTGTTGCCAGTGACATCACAGCAGTCTTTCACTGCTTCGGACTGCTGCTTTTGAATGATTAGCAAGGAGAGACTTTGCTCTGAAAACATAGATTTAGGAAAAGAAGACTGATAAATGCATAGTTTTATTTATCCTTTAACACCGCTCTGTCTCTGCTCTGAAGTTACTGCACTGAATGAACCTCACTAAAATTCATCAAGACACAATTCTTAACCATTTCAAACAAATCTAGATCGAGAATTGTTGTGCCACTGTCAGCCTTTTCGAAGGGTCCTCTTCATCTCATGTACAACCTCACTCACTCACTCACTCACTCACTCACTCATTTGCCCAACTGCTTAATCCTAATAGGGTCACAGGGAGGCTGGAGCCTACCTCAGTCTCCACTGGGCAAAGGTGGGGTACACCTTAAACACAGCTTGCCAGACCATCACAAGGCCAACACACTCACACTCACTTCTGTGGACAGTTTGGCACAGCCAATTAGCCTAATGTGCAAGTCGTCTTTGGGTTGTGGGAGGAAACTTGCAAGCATGGGGAGAACATGCAAACGCCACACAGAAACCCAGGACCTTGTTGCTGTGAGGCGGATGTACTAACCACTGCGCCACCATGCTGCTCTCGTGTACAACCTGCATCCAGCACACACCCCCACCCCACCCCCCCACATTTACAATCTTGGCCTTGAGCGTTAAATAAAATGACATCATTGTGATCCAGTTAATTCCATCATAAGCATCACTATGCAGAAGAGCACATTCAGCCTTTCGAGTTGCACGTCCCCGTCCAATTCCACTCGGGTAGTTTATAGTGGCGTGTGCCTGCTGACACAGACTGACGCAGACCAATCCAGACTTGCATTCAGATGCCTGGAGTTTAATACGACAGACTGTTATCAGCAAAGAAAATCTTCCCAGGCACTGCTGTAATCGTAGCATCCTTCGTCCGGCTCCATCCAAGGAAAGCCGGTAATTAATGTATAACGAGTGCGGTGTTGATGGGCGTGAGCTTCCATGCTGCATGTGCTCAGTTCCAGAATCAATTATTTCAACTGGAAAAGCATTAAATGCTGAAAAAAAAATCTGGAAATTGAGTTTGTAGCTTGTGCATACTAGTAATTCAATTCTTCAGTCCTTTGATGTTATCACTAGCTTCACTTACATCCTAATGGCAATAAACAGGTTAAAAAAATAAATAAAAAATAGTCATGCAATCCCATATGCATACTGCAGTCCCCTGATTACTAATCATGAACACTTGTTCCCAATCACACGGATCTCCTCCAATAACCTCGCATCCTGCTAACGAGTCTGAACATTTTAATCTGATTCTGTTTCCGACTTGAACCCGTTGAAGTATCTGTTTTGATCTAATCCCTGGCACCAAGCATCAGATGAGCTTTGTTCCAGTTTGTTGAAAATACATCTGCGTATAGACAGTCAATACAAGTTGTATTATCCAAGGAGACACTAGGTCTCGGTATAGCAGATGTTCAAAAGTATGACAAGACTACAAAGAACAAGAGTTGTCCAAACAAATTGCATTAGGATATACTACTACATGGGAACTGCACGGTCTTATTGGTCTGGGATTTAAAAACATTATACCAAGTAAACAGTATTTTAAATGAGAAACACTTACAGATTCTCAGGGACACTTGGAGCAGGCAGCATCATCCTCATTCATTTAAATGAAAAAAAATAATCCATAAAAAATAATTTGAAATTACTTTTCCTGTGCTTATGTGTATTATACACTGCCCTGCCAAAAAAAAAAAAAAAAAGTTGATCACAGCATGTAATCTCCACGGCATTGTTGCTCCAGTTGGTCGGGTCGAGGCTCAGCAACATTAATGTGGCAATAAAATGAAGTCAGCTGATGAATGTACTGGATGAGCAGGTTATCACATCAATGGACTTTTTCTTCCCTGATGGCACGGATATAAAATGGGGACTTAAATAATGAAAGAGCGTTTCGGGGAGCATGAGGAATCATTGTCACATATGTATTGGTACCCCAGAGTCCTGTCCTTAACCCTATTGAAAGTTTTCGGGATGTGCTGGAGAAGACTTTATGGAGTGGTTCAGTTTTTCCCTCATCGATTCAAAACGTTGGTGCAAATTAACCCAACACTGGATGGAAATAAATATTATGTTGCTTAAATTTGTTGAAACAATGGCATGAAGATTATGTGCTGTAAGCAAGGCTAAGGGTGGAACAACAACATATTCATGTGTGCAACCTTTTTTTTGGCCGGGCAGTGTATACTAAACCTTTGAATAACTGTACTCATTTGTGTACATTTTCGTGTAGTATGTACTGTTAAGGTTTGAAACACGATGTAATACGAGGACCCAAAAGCACACCCGGAGACAAAAGGGAAGTTAAGGTATTTATTGAACTTGGGTAGGGAAGAGGGGGAACCAGGGACCCGGGAGTTGAGGAGGGAATCCGTGGAGGTAGGTCGGAAGCGCTGGGCGAACGATCCGGAAGAGAGTGCGTCTGCGTTGCAGAAATGGGGCGGAAGTGCTGGGGAAGGCACTGGAAGGAGAAAAAGAGAACAACCATAAATCACTGGTGGAGAAAACACACAGGAAAACACTAATCTAGCGGTTCTAGAGAGAACTGGCCGAGATACCGCGTAGGCAGCGAGAATACTCTGGCGCCGGAGAAGCCTCCCAGCCGGGCTTAAATGCTGGTGGTGATTGCCGGAAATCCGGAGCCGGTGTGCAGGTGCGGGTGGAGCCCAAGCCGGCGGGAGCCGCCCCATCTCTGAAAAAACAAAAAGAATCCACACAAGAAAACACTGAAAACTAAACCAAAAAAGGATGCAATCACCACATGTACCTCTGAATGGGTAGACTACAAAAGGACGCCTTTAGATACAAAGCGCTTAGCTTGGCTTGAAGTGTGCAGAGCTCACCTGACCTGCCTCTGTCACAGTTAAAATATTTAAAACTATAAAAATCAGATTTTATTTTGCTTTTATGTTTCTATGTAGTATGTACTAAAACTCTGAATGAGTATTGAAAGACGCCTTTAGCTACAATGCGCTTAGCTCGGCTCGGAGCACTTAGAGCTCACCTGACCTTCATCTGTCATGGTTAAAATATCAAAAAGTAAAAACCAAAATCTTAATTTAGTTTTCTTTTCATGTCTGCATGTAGTATATAATAAAACAGTTATGTGACTCAGGCTCGGGCAGTGTTGCTGAAATAAATATTTCCCTCAAAACTCCACCTCAGAGACTACTTAGTGATATCCATCTCGCCTTCGTGGCATAATTGTTAATAATTTGAATGCTTATTTATATATTAATATATTTAAAGAGCAATTAATTTAAGTGATAAGCAATGGTTTACAATCAATATCCTTGCTCGAGTCTACTAGGGGTAATTTTTCTAAAGTTTTATATGCTTTGATATAATAGTGTTGTATAGGGCATAAGCTTGTTATACCTAATGTTTTGAGTATACAGAGGGAAGCCGTTCGGGATTTAGTTCTGGGAAAACGATGTTAAAGTGTCCTGACTGCAGGTATTTTGATGAATTAGTTTATTGCAATCATTTCACACACATTGCACTTTAAAATGCAATGCACAATATATTTTCCCATAGTTAACGTGCACTTGATGAAATCAGGAAGTAAATGGCTCATAAAGATAGTTTAAATGCCATTTTATTACGAGAGGAACTTTTGCCGAGCGTCCGTTTTTCTGACGAGGCGTCCTCATTAAACCTACTCTCACAGCCCCCGAGGTCATTTTTCTAACACCAGATGAGTTCCCTAAGCAAGCAGAACGCTCTGCAATCTCTACAAATTCTGTCCGCTCATCCGTATCTCCCAGTTTTACCCTGCATAGAGTTTTCCTTCCTGTAGCAAATCTCATACAGCCTAGTTCAGCTGTTAGCATCGAGTCCTATGTAGCATGATTATCAAGCCATGGAAAACCTATGCGATCCTGCAAATTGATGTGTGAATAATGCGGCAGTAAATTTTTCGGAGGCTCACAGTGCGCCATATTCATCTGTATTTCATTATGTAAGAAGCTGTTAAATGTGTTAGCAAACAGGAGAATAAATCACACTGTCGTGCTTTTATTAAAAAAAAAGAAATCAAATTTATCTGAACACATTTTATAGTGAAGGATTGCATGTAAAATTGTAATGATAAAGTAGATTACACTTGTTTGAGCTCCTCGTTCAGTGCTCTGTCAGGTTTTAAATGAAAGAAAAGTGAGATAAGTGACAGCAAATAGTAGCAAATTGGACTGAAGACATTTTGGACAGCTGTTAAATTATACTCGGCAAATATAATTACCAAACACAATCTGTCTGTTTATATTGTGGGACATTTGCAGGTTGTACTAATGTTTTAACAATTAGTTTAATAATTTGTTCGAAAGGACAATCAGTGAACTGGCAAGAGTGTCATGGGTACCTTAGGCTCATTGTTGAGCGTTGGGAGCGAAGGCTAATGCGTCTGGTTTAATCCCACACAAGAGCTACTGAAGCACAAACTGCTGAAACGGTTAATGTTGCATATGATAAAAAGGAGTCAGAACACACAGTGCATTGCTGCTTGCTTTGGAGGGAGCCAAACAAGCCATTCAGCGCTCGCACTCAAAATCAGGGTTTCGGGGAGAGGTGGGGAAGAAGCTTCCTGAAGTAATGTGGGGGGTTTTTTTTTGCATTTGGAATTGTACTTTGGTGCTCCACTGGTGTCCAAAATGAAAAATAAAAGTCTGAAAATAGGTATAATGTCTGACCTTTAACGGAAGAGCTGGTTCTCCTAGCACTGAGTTGCACCTCACTTCCTGTTTCCACAGTTGACTTTATTCGTAAACCGTGCTATTTAAAGGTAAGAACTCTGACATGGCATTATTGGCCTGCTGCGAGGTACAGACCACCGATCCTCGGCGTGGCCTGATGCTGGTGACTGGGGTGACTGAGGTGACTGAGGACTGCCCAGTCACCAGCATCAGGTGACGCCAAGGATTGGAGGCCTGTTTCTCACTAGACCAGTAAAGTCACGTCAAAGTTCTCACCTTTAAATAGCACAGTTAGCGCACTAACCCTAAGATGTTAGCTCAGAAGGGAGTCTTGCCACACTTCCGGTTGTGGCACACCAATGATGATGAACTCTTCCCCAGTCACTGGTATATCAAGTGATGCCAAGGGCTAAAGACCTGTTCCATAGAGCGAAATTTACTTTCATTCTACTTTTTGTTGCCTTTTTCTCGAATAAGCCTAGACTGAATGAAAGGCTTGGCCTCCTAGTGTTAGCAGATGGAATACATGCCATCTGTACATGCCATCCATCCATATATATA